>JANSVA010000009.1:9303077-9322304 GCA_025504915.1 Erythroxylum reticulatum
TGAAACACAGAATAGAAAAGAGGGTTTTTTATTTTTGTAACATAGAGAAGTTTACAGATATGATGCTAGATGCTTCGATTGCCCAATCTCTTGCTCTATATCCTCTTTTATAGTAAGAGGAGAATTATTACATGAGCTACGTATTACTATAGGACAAAGAGATATTTTGGGTACAAGGGTCCTACTTGTTAAGCTAATTGACGATAATTTTTACAGACACATATTTATACACCACGTACCCTATCTTCTAGATTACATATCTGCTTTTTCTATTTCTTTCTTTTTTGCTGGCTCTTCTTGATCCGTTAGCTTCTGAGTACATGACGGACACATATTCTTGGGATGTCTGCGGAATTGACACAATTTTTGTTGAGCTGGATAACTCGACTTTATTGCTCCAGTTTCTAGTAACTTCATTTTGGTTAAGAGAAAGTTATGTGCTGCTACTAGTGTAACTTTAGCTGGAGATATCATTATTGATGAATGTATCTTTTTTCCTCCATATGTATGAAATCCTCTTTTAAGCTAGCTTCTAATCCTTGAAGGATTATCTGAATTCCAATTGCTCTGCGATATCTTTTTCTTCAAATTTAACATAATCTTTAACCTTTTCATGAGTTAGTGATATCGAAAATGTATCTACTTTGCTAAGCTGTATTAGATGGTAAGCTGGATAACTACCATCATTATCAAAATCGGGTCCTGCGGACAAAAACTTTAAAACTAAAATATCTTTAGGAATTATAGTGGGATTGTTGAGATAACAATCTCGTACTCATTATTTTATCCACTGTGGTAAATAGCTTATCTCAGGGAAATTTGGCAATAATAAATATATTGCATTTAAGGCTCCAAAATCATACCAATGTCTTACCTCCCTGGGATCTACATCTTAAAGATAATTGATTCTAGGATATATTCCTAAGAAATCAATATATTGGTTTTCGCTATTGGTCAACTGAAATAAATCTTTCATCATCTGTTGTTGTTATGCTATCTCTAGAGGAATCATAGATATTTCTTTTAATATCTGTGGTGTGGTTGGTAACTTTGTTGAAGAACTAGAAGGTGTATCTGTATGAGGTCTTAAATCAATGTTCATTTTGTCAAGAGAGAGTTGTTTGAGAGCATCTACTTTTAGATGTGTGAGAATATCTGGCTTGAGAGTTGCAGACTGAGCTATATATTCTACTATTTTGAGAGTTGAATTTTCATAGTTATCGATATTCATTTGGTCAAGATTACTACCTCGTTTTATTAAACTAGAGACTTCTCTTGTCAGTCTAGGGAGATTTGCAATATCAAGAAAGTCTGAGACTGTATCTTTAATATATTTTATCTCTGTATCCATATGTTCAATTTCTTCAAGTATCTGACATTGATGGTCTTCCATCTCTTGTAATAAAATCTGTTAAAATATTTTTGTCAGTCTTAACAATTTCAATATAAAAAATATAATCAGAAAGTAATGTTTGTCATCTACTCAAACGTTTATATTCAGGTCTGTTTGGAAGATTATTAGTAATAAATGCTTTTACCTGAGTATTATTAGTTCTTAATAAAAATCTTTTTGGGAGTAAAAAGTAATAAATTTTTTTACAGCTTTTTACCACGGCTAATTTTTTTTTTCATTGATATGATATCTAGTTTCAGTATCTGTAAATATTCCTGAACAATATCGATATATACTTTCTCCTTTTTTTATTGTTATAATCTATATTTTTTAAGATTCCACTCCAATAATTTTCTGAAGCATCAGTTTCTAGTATTAAATTATCTTCGTTATTAGGCAAATATAATTTAGGTAAATTTTTGTATAATATTTTTATAGCTTTTACTTGAAATTCTAATTATGGAGTAAAACTAAAAATATCTTATCTTTTTTAAGTAAATCATGAAAAGATTTTCGTAACTGAGCTAAATTTTGTATAAAATTATAAGCATATGTTAGTATTCCTAAAAAGCTGTACACTTGCTTTTTATCTATTAATTTATCAGAAAATTTTGAAATCTTTTCTGCAGTATGAGATCTACTTCAACATTAAAATATTATAAATATGTTTATGATCATCACTGACTTGACAAAAAACTAACGATGTTATATTGCTATCACTTTTTTATTAATTTGGAGTTACTTTTAATGTTTTTCAAAATTTAAGATTTAATCAATGATTTTAAAATCAGACTGCATTAATGAATTCAACCGAATTAAGTTTGAATGGGCCTATTTTTTGGTTCAAATTTTATTTTTAACCGTTATGAATGAACACTGGCTAATTATATGATTTTCAATATTTTGAAACACTAAGATTATCAATATTTTTTGTTCAAAATAAGACAATTTTATTTAATATTTAAAAAAGAATACTATAAGATTATTGATTAATAATTTAGTATAAATAAAGAAATTTTTTAAACATAATTTTAGAGTGTTTTAAGAAGAGATATTTAAAAGTACTCTAATCAATAAAACATTTTATTTTTATTTTCTTATAATTTTTACTTCTAATTTACCGATTTTATATCGAATCAATACTGATTAAATTTTTAAATCTTTTTTTAATTAGTTCAATATCCAATTTATTTTTTAATATTGAGTTTAATTTGTATTCTCTGAATGTTAAGAGGTAAATTTGTCATACATGTAAACGTAGAGGTTAAAAATTGACACATTTGTATTACATGGAAATTAAGCAAAATAGAATAAAAGAAAGTAGTTTTGTATTTAAAACAGTATTTCAGTCCTCAATACCTCACACTTCATCTAATTAACTGACCAATAGGACAACAAGAAAGGGATTCTGAAACATCAGTTCATGCACTCTGGGAAGAAATTTCAGCCTCTAATACCACGACACTGCTGCACTCGACGTTGGTTTCCAGATAAATGGCACTCCATAAACAATCGATATCATCAACGTGGTAATTTTCCAGTATTTCCCTTCATTGGCGAGCATTGTTTCAACCTCTCCCATGAACAGAAAATGCTGCATGATCTGCAAACTTAGGCTTGCCCAACAACATATGAGCAACCATCTCTGCAGTGCCTAGAGCCTGAAAAAGAGAGCACATTAATCTGTGAATCTTATGGCAGCGGCTTCACTAGGTGTATGATACAATATTATAGATGAAAAGCCAAAACTGATTTTTGGGGTAGAAGATATAGCTGGACAACTGTAAATGCATACAGGAAAAATGATGATCCTAGGATAAGATGGATGTGCCATTACCAAAGAAAGCCCACAGCCTTCATGCCCAGTTGCAAGGATCATATTTGATAAAGCAGGCACAGGCCCAATCACCGGCTTCCCATCAGGCACTGTGTAGAAAGTTGTTGCATTGACTTAAAAATCACAGCCAAACCCAACCTTCATAAATCTAAAACTCTAGCCTCCACAAACATTTTATTTTTCTTTTTCTTTTAGACAAGTTCAAAGCATGTCGACTTACTGTAAGGACGCAAACCTATCCTCACTTTTTGGCCCGCAGTGATATCTGTGAGCGATAGTCCTTTCAATTTGGGAAAGTAGTCTCCAGCACGTTTCCATATGCTACCGACAATAAAATCATTTACTTCAGTGTTAAACCCAGTAAACTCACGACTGCTACCTGAAAGTACAGATACTAGATCACTGTTTGAACAAGAAACATTATCAGTAAGATTGGACTGCAAAGGCATATAACTTGAAAAGACAAAGGACATGGATCTATAGAAACATAAAAAATTTTAAGAGAGCGTGGTTTTTTAGGAAAATGAGTTATTCTGTGTCACTTACTCAGTTCTACTATGTGCCTCTAATAACATGGATCTATAAAAACATACAATTTTTTAAGAGAGCGTTATCTTCTAGGGAATGAAATCTTCTGAGCCATTTACTCGATTCCTACTCAGTTTCAGAAGATCTCATCTCTCTAATAGCCAGAAGATCTCATCCCTCTATTAGATAAGATCTTCCTACTCTATGCCAGAAGATCTCATCTCATCCTCGGGACACCAAATGACATAACTAGCAAAAGGTTCAATTGTTTCAAAGTAGATTGGGAGTTCAAGCAGATGTTCTATAAAGGTCAGATTGACCATTTCAGGATAAAGGCCACGTGCCTTAGCTAATCGAACCCTTAGCTAATCAAAATACTGAGTCTCAATATAAGATATTGATCCCAATATTTCATATCAGCCTGTCTGATGAATTCCAAAACTTTCAGAATCAAGGAAAAAGAATAAAAAATAGAGAGAGAAAGGGAGGAGGCAGAGGTGTTGGCAGATCAAGGAGGGATTCTAAATATATCCAAGACTGAGAAGTGAAACAAACAATATTTCAGCTTAAGCGTTTCATAGTCCTACAAATGGAATCGCTCATTTCATTATCAACAACATATTCGCAGGTAATTTAAAGGATATGCGACAAAGAAACCAAAACTATAAAATGTTTAAGGAACGTTTATCAGAGCTGGACAAGCAAACAAAAGAAAAGAAGAGGAAAAAGTTTACTTCAAAATGAGAGCCACATTTTGATTTTAAAAGTTACCGTCATTCCACCATAAAGATGGAAAATGAAATCCACAAAGGTCTGTTTAGATTATAGTCGGTAATGTTACCAAGAATAAGTCCTCCACTTGTGTCCATTGTGGCTGTCATGGAAACAGACAGTGCATTCCCATGTTGAGCCAGTCCTGAAGCTGAATCTTTGGGTTCTTCAATATCTAAATGGGAAACATAGCCCACTTCCATCAAGCCATGATTCAGAGAAAAGGAACTAAAATTCTCAAGCACAAGCAGATGACCCTGTCAGAAAAATTGAAATCAGAAGCATCATATGTGGCAGTACAAATACACAAACAGCACTGATAAAGATGCTGGTCTTCCAGAAAATGCTTCCAATGGTATCGTTTGACCCCAGTCGCCCATAGATTTACCTACAGCTTCTATGAATATGTCTTATCTTCCAGGAATGCTATGAGACATTCAGTCAACTTTCTAATTTTTCTTTTTCTAAATTTCCCAACTATCCTGATCTTTAACCAATGCTATTCCAATAGAAATTATTAGAGTTAAATAAGAATTTTTTCTGAAGGAGAGTTTTGGAGGAATTGGTAAAAAATTATTCCTCTGTGATTAAAAAGTCACATGTTTCAATCACAAAAACAGCCTCTTTATAAAAAAAATGCAAGGAGAAGGCTGCTTACAACCTTTACTCCCACGAAATGAGAAGCTTGTGTACAAGATAAGATAACTTTTAAGAATTTTCTCTGTTCACGTCCGAGTTCTAACCTTTCGAGGTCTGACAGGGACATCCAATTCAATATCTGAACCCTTAAATAGGTCACGCAACAAAGATCCACTCCAACTACCAGCTGCAACTATAATGGTCTTACTGTACAATGTCCTTTTGGAAGTCTGAACACCTTGAGCCTCTCCATTGCTACCACATCTGAGCAGATAAAGTTATTGAATATAGAAATAATATTCTGGCCATTTGTTTCAGCCTATTTTTCTTGTCCCAAAAGAATTGGGAAATGGCTAACAGCAAACCTTACTATGCTCGTCACTGGATCATGATAGAACCCTGCAAATCTCCCTTTCGATGCAAATTGTTGGTTGACCTACACATAAACCTCATAAACACTTTGCTCAAAAAGAATTCAAACAGGTTTCTGTGTAGGTACTTAAATTGGCTCGACATTGAATGCGAAATAGTAAGAAAAGGAAATGACAAAGCAAGGAAATATTCACCAAGGATCCATGAGATCAAAGAAAATCAAGGAACCTTTTCAATAGTAGCAACAGCACGTGTCGCATCTATTTGACAGTCATCTGGTAAAAAGGCAGCCCCACCATCTTTCCCAACCACTAGCTCTGGTTCCTCTGACTGTAAATCATGACTAGACAAGTACTCTGCTCTCAATCCAGCTTCAGACAACTGCTTCACCTTCCTCTTCAAAATCTCTGCTTCCTCATGGGTTCGACCAACTAGTAAACTTCCTGACAAGAACCCCATAACGCAGAAGATTAATCGAATGGATATAAATCAGGCACCTTTTCACCTTAAAGATATCCCAGCACAGAGTTCAACAGAAATAAAAACCATCAACCAAGTTCAGTCGCTTTTAATTAGAGCTAAGAGTTGTCTAATTGCATCCAATGAAAAATACACTGAAACAAAACCATTGGAAAACCAATCGGACAAATGTTCAGGAGCCAAAACGCCTCCAAAACCCGAACAGTTAACTTAGCACGCTTTAAGTATAACATGGATGAAACCTTTGCTGCAAAACAAAAGTTTGTTTAACTTAACATCCTTCAAATATAAAGCCTTTTTGTTAAAAAACAAACATTTACGGCTTATAGTGTTTCCATTTTTGATATTGCAACAAATGTGACCCAAAAATGTCTGCTTTGATAAGTACCGTTCTTCTTCCAACCCAATAGCTCGAATGGGTCCCGGCCTTGATCACGCACACTTTCAGCAAACATCTTCCACAATCTCTGGCTTCTAGCTGCGAGACCCCACGAATCACTCTCTGGCGACTTGTGCACCATCCATATATAGCCTTGACCTGCCAATCCCTCAAATGCACAAAGCAGAAACACTTCTCTATGAGCTAAATTGGAAGTCAACGACTCTTAACTATCTACTCGCGGAGATTAAAACTTGGCAAGAGCACAAACATTTCAGCCACTTTTCTTATGACAATCATTTCCATCACCAATTTTTTTTCTTTTTGGTTACCTGCACCGGTGGCACCGGAGCAAGGAACAGCCTTGTCAACCACCGCAACGGAGAGGTCTGACTCAATAAGCAAGTGTCTGGCAATCGTCAACCCGATGATTCCTGCTCCTATGATGACTACATCGAATGTATGAGCAGAAGCAGAAATAACGGGTTGGGGTCGGAGTCCAGAAGTGGTGTGGACTGCAAGTGAAAGCGATTTACGAGAAAGTTTGGAGCCAAAGAAGGTGATGGCTTTGTTGGTGGCAGAATATGAACGCCTCGCTGGATGTGAAAAGGTCTCGTTGGGGCGGAGTTTAGAGAACGGTGATTTCATCGTGACCGAGGCCATCCTTAACGGAGCAGCAGGAGCGAAGACCAGACAAGCGTCGACGACGGAGTTAATTGTTGGAAACCAACCTTAATCGACAAGCGTAGCAGTAAAATAAAAATTTTACAGTATTTTAATAATCGAATAACTTGAATAATAAATTTTTACGGTATCGTTTTCATAACATTGGTAAAAACCCTACTTAAGATTAAGCATGTAAGTTATAATGGATCTTTTGATTATTAATGCATATTTTAACTAATGTTTGGTTAAATTTATTCTATCTGTTCTTAGTTTTAGAATTATGCCTCGTCACCTTAGATTCAATCAAAGGAATTGTATAAAAGATAGACATATAAAGTATTATTCATACACAAGGAGAATAAACATTTTAGTATTAGAGAATGACAATATCTTAGATTTTAGTAATAACCAAATATATTAATTATCCTTAATTAATATGGTTAGGTTGAATTATGATAGTTAACTAGTTAGATATAATGTGTGTCTTGATAATATGTGATAATTGAAATTCTATAAAAGTGAATCTCGAAGTCTTAACATTTATTTTCTTGATCTTTCTTCCTAATTATTTGTCTTGTTTTTGATAGTTTAATAGTATATTTATTTTTCCTTAATCTTATTTATTTTAATTTTTTAAAGCTAAGATTAATATACATAGTAATATAGTTCCATATGAGATAATACTATAGATTACTCCAATTTTAATAATTTATTATAATTGACTTTATACACCTTCAGATATAGTTGATTAAGTTTTTGACATTGTTGTTAGGAAACTAATTAGTTTCTATTTTATTAATCCTTGTTTTTATTTTAATAGTATTTTTATTTTAATAGTAACCATATGATCTATATGGAAGAGGTTTCAAAGCAATTACGTTTTTATGGAGACAGTTAAAAAAAAAAAGGGTACTTTGGTAACAATTAAAAACTGATGCCATTAAATAGTGCATCCGTTCACAATCTAGAGTTGCCAGTTACCTAACTAGCTAAAATGGATGGTGAAAGATTTGATGCTAAAGATGCTCAAGAGGAGACCATATAAAGGTTAGAAAAGCATGAGGAAGTAGACAAGGAGGCAATGAAAATAAGAAAAATGGTGTAGGTCTCATCTCTATCAAATGTTGGTTACGATTTTGATGGTGAAGATGAATTGGCAAAAGCAAACAAACATTAGTCTCTTCCATAATAGGTGTTGGTTACAGTTTGGAGCATTAGACACCTTGACCTATAGTAACACTAATTCCATACTTGAATAGGCTTGAAATGAATGGAAAGGATGATGGATTTGCTTTTTTGTAGAAGTTGAAGACTATAGAATGCTTAAATAATCTCCTTTTTGACAAGAAGAAGTTCAAAGATTTATTGGTGGTTTAGTGAAAAGGGCTCATATCCCAAAGGTAGAAGAAGGGAAATAGGGTAACCCAATCCTAATAGAACATAAGGGAGCTAAAGAGCCTTGGATCCCAAAGAAGAGGGGAATCAAGCCATTAATTATAAAACTAGGATGAAAGACTTGAACAAAAGTCTAGCTAAAGGACTTCCGAAGAAGCACTTATTAGAGGCAATCCAACGTTAGTTCAAGATTTATACTCACGTTTAGTTTAATTTATTTTATAAGTAGTTCTTTTATAGACTTTTGTGCATTCTACTTTACCAACTTAGCATGGAATTTAAGTGAGATTTCCCAATTCTATTTGTATTTTATACTTACTTTCATTATCTTTTTTGTTTGACACTAAGAACCATATCCTATTTATGAGTGTGATCTAAGATTTTTTCTTTGTTCGATATTTAGGTTTTATTTGTTAAGTAATATCTTTTAGTTATGTGCTTTATGTGTTATAGGTTTCAATTTTTTTTAGCTTTCATTTTGTTTTTGTATCGTGTTTGTGATTGCATTAGTTACCTTGGGCTAATGATATATTTTATGCATGATTATATGTTAATATTAGTTTTAATAGTCATATGCAAAATATAATTAAGTGATTGCAATGCAAACTTGACTTGTAAATGTTAGGAAACCAAATTTGTTAAGTGAAGATGCTTTGATTTGACTTTAGCGATTCTGTGAAAAATTGGCCTTCGTGCAATGTTCTTTTTTTTAAAGTGTGGATTTCTTCTTTGATTTTGAATTTATTGAACTTGAATTCATCATTTTGATATTGCATATAAGGTGTACACAAGCATTAAAACAATAAAGGCACTTAGGATTGAGTTTGGACCAAATTGCCCATCTTTTGTACATTAATCCATTAGTAAGTCCCTCTTAGCCTATTATAAAATTTTATACTTTTTCATTGTTAGCCTTTCTAAAAAACCTTAAGCCTAAAAATAAAACCAATTAATTGCACCATATTTTAAGATTAGTAGAGCTTCTGCTCTTGACTTGGTGTTGTTATATGAAATGTTATAAAAAGAGATAAGCGTGTAGGAGATGGTAATGAGTAAAAATGAAATTCATGCCAATTGAATAAATTGTATAAAAAATGTAACTAATGTGTAAAAAAGAAAACAAATTTGAAGATCAATTGACATGAATTCTTGCACTTGCACTTTTTTTTCAAAACACATTCTTTAACTTAAAAAGATTTAAGGATAAGGTGGAGATTTCTAATCATTTAGATGATTTACTTACTTTACTAATTATAATTGCCTTTGTTTTTTCCTATTCTCTTCCTCTATTAACCTAGTTATCCCTTTGGCCCCATTACAAACTTATTCAAAGTCCTTTAATTTTTTTTCTTGTATATATCTATTTAATTAATGGAGATTATATGATTTTCAAGCTCATGATATTTTCATTTTCTTAAGAATATGATGAGAGTACCTCAACCAGATTTTAAACATTTGTATGAATGAGTGATACCGTATAAGAAAATTGTCAAATTATAATATTTGAACTTGATGGAGGTAGAATAATGTTTGTATTGTCATATTTTCATAATGATCTTTTAAATAGTATTATGTGTTTAATTTTTGTAATTTAGCTAAGATTGAGATTTGTATGTCTTTGTGTTATTAATTATGAAGTTAACTAATATGTATAGGTTGATATTTGTGGGTATCATTCTAGTAAACCTTTATAAGACTACAACTCCTCCACTAAAGATACCTAAGACTTTAAAGGCATATGTACATACTAAATGTCACCATATAGCTATAAAATTGGAATTAACTCCTTTATTGTTAGGATTGTTTAGTTGGTTACGATTTCATATTGTTAGTTGCTTGAGGACAAGTAATAAGTTAAGTTTGGGGAATTTGATAACTCCATACTTTGTATGTTTGTAAGCGTTAAATTAGTTGTGATGTACCACTTTTATAGCAAGATTTATGTGGATAATGGATTTGAGCATAACTTTCTTTATAATTGCCTAACTAAGGTGATTCTTGAGGCATTTGAAAGCTAACTCCTTTAATTACAGCTTTGTGATACAAAACATGGCCAGCATTAGACAAAAGCATAACCCACATTAGAATCATAATGAATTACATTTAAAAACTTCCAGGACAAGACTGATATTGGTCTTAAAGTATAACAAGCATTGGTTCTTTTAAGAAAAAATCTGAGAACATATATATTACAAGTTTAATCATTTTAAAAGTCTTTTATATAACCATAACCTATAAATGCTTTCATTAGGGGTCTTTGTGAGGGACTTTGGAGGCTTATGACAACCACCTTTATCACTAAGCTTTTAGTTTTAGGTTTTGTTTTCATGAAGGAGGGGTATGCAACAACATTTAGAGGAACCCTTGACAACTCTTCTAAAACTTTCTTTATCTTCTTTCCTTTATGTTAATTTTGTTTTGTTTTCATTATGTTTAATAGTTCAAATCCTAAGTAAGAGTTAAGGATATAACTTGTGATATATCTTGAAGTGTTAATACATACTTTGATTATTGTCTAGTTGAATTTATTCTCTTTGTTCTTAATCTTATATTTAAGCATGATCACTATACATTCAATCATAGGAATTACATAACGGATTGATAGGTGAAGTATGATTAATGCACTAGGAAAATAAACACTTTAGCGCTAAAGAACAATAATATCCTAAACTTTTAATGATAATGAAATAAATTAAATATGAGTGATGAATTTAATTAGGTTGAATCATGTATCGATAACTGATAGTTATCTAGTTAGATATACTTGTATGCCTCGATAGAGGGAATAGATACTTTATGTTAATTGTTATTTCAACTTAGATAATCAATATTGTGTGATAATTATAATTCCATATAAGTTAACCTCAAATCTCTATTGTGTGTTTTATTGATCTTTCTTTATTATTTTATTTATCTTATTGTTATTAGTTTAGAAATTTAATTATTTTCTTAAATCTTATTACTTTAATATTTGCTTTAGTGTTTTTTTTAATCTATGATTAATATACATAGTAATATAGTTCCCTGTAGGATTAATACTTTATATTACTTTAATTTTAACAACTTGCTATAATTGATTGTACGCTTGTAGATTTAGTTAATTACCAAGTTTTTAAACTTCAAGGGTTAAATTACAATAAAAATATTTGTCAATCTATCTATAAAAATCCATAAAATAATGATCATAATCACCTCTACTTTTCTCTTTAATAACCCACAACATGAGTATTAAATTACTTGTGTTAGAAAAAAATTTTGAGCGTAAACAAGATTAGATGTGTTGGCCCCCATAATTTTTTCTTTAGTTAAGCATGATTTAAATGAATTATGAGGTTTTGATGGGTTAATTTTTGGAGTTAATTATTATGTCAAAGTTAGTAGGATTTTATTGCATGGGTTAACTGAATTAAAGTATTAAGAATGTTCAAGGGCATTTTTGGCAAGTCACTTAAAGATAAAGAGCCATAAGGCATGAAAGAAGGGCAAAATGAACATTTTAGACTCATAAGGGTATAAGTGGAAGAAGAAATGTTTGTCTTGCAATTGAAGAAGAGAAGAACGTGAGTGAGAGAGGAGAAGAGAGAAATTATGAAGAGAAGAAGAGAAGGAGAGTTTTATTGGAGACTAAAGAAGAAGAAGAGGAAAATAAGCTAGGGTTCCATTTTCTTAGCCTTCAAGAGAAACCTTGAAGAGTCTGAAGATTTTGAAGCTAAACAAGTAAGTATAAGCATTAACCCTTCTTGATTTGTTGAATGAAGTATATTTGGTAATAGGCAGAAGTGAAATGAAAGTAAAAATGAAGTGAATATGTGTAGGAAGTTGATGATGAATTTGTATATATGTATATGTTCTATTATTAGTGTTTATGATTAATCATGGATTATAATTTGTTTATGAATGATATCGAGTTGAAAGGGGGTAGAGAATAAAGAGTAAATGAAGTAGAAATGATGATTTTTGTATAAGATGTGTTAGGAGTAAGGTGTTAGATGTGAAAATTTTGGAAAATGGGATGAGAGAGCTGGAAATTTCGTAGGCTTTTGGACAAGTTCGTCACGGTGAACTCCTACTTTCTAAACTATATGAGTTCAACTTCTTAGATTATAGAAAACTCTTAAAGGTCCTACTATTACTATAGAAAAACTATATTAAAAATTTTATGTTTAATCCCTATGAAATATCTAGGAATAACTGTAATCAATTTAAAAAAAATTACAATGAAGAGTTTTGACGAACTCCTCTCTTTAAAAGACTAAACGACTTGCCCGGCACCCATGGTGGCCATCCAGTCAACATTTAATCCAACTGGAAAGTTCCTATGGAGCTAAGCCTATTTCTCTTTTAACAAAACGCCTTAACTCAACATTAATAAATATAAACAGTGGAGTTTTTCTAAAATCATTTTATTAAAAATTTCAGCAGCATAATGGTTGCATTATTTATATTCCCAAAATTTCCAAAGCCCTTAATGTGATATCCTGTCTCTTAAATTGTTGAAAGATCTAAAGTGTTAGACTATTGAGTCATATGTGTGATATCATATAAAATGAATTTAGTAAATTTGTGATATGATTTTATGATTGTATTCATATGCATAATATTAGCATACACACATGAATTGTGATTTAGACAAACTGCACTCAATTGACATATTTCGAGGTATGGAATTAAAATAAATGTAACATGAATGTGTATTTCCAATGTCTTGTACTTTGGATTACTAATGACAAGAATTGGTGGACTATAAATGGAATTTATTGTTACAATTGAGAAATTGATGAATTAAAATGTACATTTAGTCTAGGTAAAATGCTAAATGGCAAGGCAAGTGGATAGATGAAAAATTAGGATGACAAAGCCTATAAAATGAGTGACATTTGGAATACATAATTGAGTGACATTTGGCCTAGAGATTAATTGACAAATGACATTGATCATTGAGTGACAAATGGACTAGTAACTAGGTGACATTTGGCAGCTTATAGAGTGGATAAATGTCTTACATGCTTAAGGACATATTTCATGGTAATAAGGTGACACCTAGCACCTAATGTGTCAAGTTTTTGTAGGAGTAGTTCAACTTTGTTCATTTTTCTCTTTTCCATTCTCTAAACACCGAAACCCTCATAACTTCTACATCTTGCTTCCATTTCGTTCACATTCACTCAAGATCCACGCAAAAATCTGCTTGAAGATAACCATAATCTACTCAAAGACAACTATCATCATTTTGCCTTGCTGAAAACCAACCTATTGATACCTTGAATTGGTGATGATTTTGCATGCATAGAGAGCTAGGTTAACTTGATGAATTGAGCTGGAATTTGAGCTAGACAAGTAAGTAAAAGATTTTTCTTTATGGCATACTATAATAGAGAGTTTATGATGATTGAATTGGGATGGCTTGTATATGATATTGATGATGAAGTGTGCTAAAATTGATACATATACTTAGATACTTTCCTGTCTTCTTCTTGATGTATTCAAACTGTGGGTTATATAGGTTGTTTTTTGGATGAATTAAATTGAATTTTGAAGTACAATAAAGGTGAACTTATGCTAAAGAAAAAGTGCTAGTGTAGTGTTTTTGAAATAGGAAAGAACTAGGACTACATGAATGATAGTGAATGAAAGTTGTTGTTTTGATTTTTGATGCATGAAAGACAATAGTTTCTAAGCTATCAATTGAATGATTTTAAGTTAGAATTAGAGATGAATTTGATAAGGAAATTGAAGTATAATAAAGGTATAAATGAGGTATAATTAATAGACTATGATGAAGATGTTAAAAGCTGGAAAATTTTAAAGGAAAATGAAGGAGTACCTTTGATTTACCTATCCCACAATTGTTGGTCCGAGGAGTTTGATATTTGGGATTGTATTGGAAATGTTTTCTAAATGTATGTGAATATAGAAAAGGTGTTTTCAACTGTATGTTGAATGTCGGACTCAGATATGATGCATATGTTAAATGACTGTGCACACTGAATGAAAGTTATTGATAGCTTATTATGTGAAATAATGCACTCCATCACATGAATATGCATGATCAGATAAAGGAGTTGTGACCTGAGTGACTAACGTGAAAAAGAGCTTAAAGCTCAGGAAATTTGAACAAAGAGCCACAGGCTCAATGATTAATGAGCCTGGTATCCACAATGGGTACAGGATAGTATCTGAAATGAGCCCAGTATTTATAAGAGATACGGAACAGTTAAATAGACGCTCTGTCACAACAAAATAAAAATGAAAGTGGAGTCTCATATGCATTTACATATTTATATCATTACACGTATCATGTGAATGATTGCAAAGAATGAATAAATTGAGTTAGTATAATGATATGTAATGTTTATGTACATATTGATGATATGATTGATTGGTTATTCTGAAATAATTATATGAAATGTTTATATTCATAATGGACTTGTTGAAATATTATGTATATTGTGATCAGGTACTAAATTCTAAATGATGTGATATATGGGATTTGATTATGAATGATGTGAGATACTGATTGAACTATGTTATATACTTGTGATTTTATATTCTGTTTTGAGTGAGTACATCAATGATGATTCACTCACTGAGTTCGCAAAACTCATTAAAATTGCAATGTTGATTTTCAAGTTCAGAAAAGATCTAGCTAGTCTAGTGGAAGTAGCTTCTGCATTTAGGCATAGGTCAGTGTCGAGATCAGCTATACCTGCAAATTTCTTATTAGTTATGTTGTACCAAGAATTGCATCTCTCAAGATCTGTATAATGTATATGTGAATTTAGAAATGAAATGACATTCAAGACTGTACATGTTTGTAAATGAAATGGGAGAAAATGATTGTGATTGAATATGATTGTGAATGAAATGATTCAAAATGAAGATTTCAAATGCTTTTGATTTGAAATGATTAAAATATGTAATAAGTTGATATGTGATGCCTTAAAAATTTGGAAATGCAATAGTCTTAACATGCCCTTTTGTAGCGCATATTCCCGAATATCCTTCAGTATGTCGGGCATATGCTCTATGAGCATAGTATGTTACACTTAAAAATGTTCAAAACATTTCTATATTCACACCAAATTCTCCACTATAAATTTTAGACTTCATGTCCACTCACAAGCAACTTCAATCAATTAAATCAATTAATTTTAAAAAGGCTAAAATACATTCATGCATTTAATTTAAAAACATTTATATACATGCATTCTTTACACAAAAATACATTCAAAACGTTGTCATATATATGCAATAATTCCCAAAAAGTATTTACAAGGTAAAAAACATGACGCAGCTAACTACCCTTGAGGTAGAGTCCCTGTTACTGAAGGCCCTAAGTGTGCATCTGGGAGGTTTTATTTTTAAAAACATAAATATAATGTGAGTTAAATGAGCTCAGTGAGTGTTAGATTTTCTATTCAAATCATATTTAACAATTTAAACCTCCCTAAAATAAATTTATTTCATTTCGTATGATACAATACTAATGTAAAACACATAAGCTTCATGAAACCAAATTAAAATAACTTTTAATTTAAATAGTAACGACATTATTATTTTCATAAATTTTCTTACACTACATAGCCCACTACTAATTTCTTTACAACACAGCGCACTAGGTATAAATTCACGAAGCTAGTATCACTTATTCGTGATTGGTTAATCACTAGTTATGGAGCTAGTTCTATATCGCTTACCCATAACAATTTTGGCTAGCACTGTAGGTACCCAATACATGCAGAAGGTAACTCACTAGACTGCTAACAAGCACAATACCACCCACTATTAGTAACTGATGCCCCCCAGACACTGCCATGCACATTTTAGGGTACTTCGACTGATAAATTTGTAATACCATCAAGGCGTACTATCAGCCAAAAATAATTTTCTTAGTACCTTAACTTTTACCATAGAATTTAAACCACTTAGTAAATTAAAAGTAACTTGCACATTTACAAATCAATTATGGGAGGATTTTATATTAATAACAATGCTAATAAAATTCAAAATCATATAATTTTATGCATAATTTAAAAACATATGACATCAATTCTTTTGCAAAGAATTTACTCATATAAAACAATTAAAATACACTCACTAATTTGTAAATTTATCGCCAAGCACACTCAAGTGTTCTGTGCCTCTCCTTTACTTATACAAATTGCATTTCACTTAGGCATTTATTTCCAAATTTGGAAATAAGGCATTAAAACTATATATTTGGTTTAACTGAATTCAAGATTAGTGTTTAATCGCATAACACATATGCTAATCGTATTCTTGCTTAAAATTCTGTAAGCTAATCTATTATTTTTCGTTTCAAAATCTAAGTTTGAAATTTGCTTAAATATCATCTTTTACCCATTCTACCTTATCAATTTCTTCAAAACACTTTCTCGCCCAATTAATTCAGCATATGACTGAATATGTAATGTTATTAATGCTAGCTTTTTCCATTTGATTTTTCACAATGACAACCTTAAAATTTCAACTTATTTACACCATAACCATAATCAAACTTCAATAACTCACACAAACAACTACATTTCCTCTTACGGCCGAATTTCCCTAACGTCTCTCTCTCTCTCTCTCTCTCTCTCTCTCTCTCTCACACTCACACACACACAAACACACACATACACACATTATCATTTCATTTTCTTTCCTGTTTTTCAACACAATTCACCTAAGATCCATGCCAAGCATTATCCAAACACATCAAACTAAAAATTATAAAATTTCTCCAACAATTTTCTAGCATGTCCAAATTGATACACATCAATTATCCTTCCATTTTCTTAACATATCATATCACAAATACGTCTTTTAAAACCTATAACATTATTCAATTCACATAATATCATCCCCAACCATTTAACCATAAAAATCCTCAAACTTACATAACCTTTACCTAGTCCAAATTCATAATCTAGCCATAAATCAATTTCATTTTTATTTTCAACACACTAATTAGCTTCCTACATATATGAATTGAAGTCTAATTTTTAATCACAAAAACCTAAATTTGACCATTCTTTCAAGTTTGATCTTTTGGTTTACTTTCTTGCTTTCAACCCTTAAATGCTTCCACGCTTATTGTCTACTCAATGGCAAGTCAAAAAAACCACCAGTGATTATAAATAAATTCATTCCACTTAAAAACCCACAAAACCTAATAGCTTAAGCTAGGAAAAACTTACCACTTTTTCTTTCAATCTCTTAGGTAGTTGATGAGCACTTAGACTTGATCAAAATTTCTCCAAATTACACTCAAAATATATTAAAACTAGCTACCCTATTCTTCCTCTTCTCCTTGGTCGAATATTCACCTTAGCTTATCTTCTTTTCCTTTTCTTTTTCACTCTCATGGTTAACACACTAAAATAAAGCAATTCATGAATACATTTTTCTTTATACTCTCCACTAATTCCCTAAACGTTCCACACTTATTCCATAACCCCCACTAATTCTAATAAACAAATATTATCAAATTTAGTGCATTACATATGTCATTTTCTCATTGGTCATCTCTAATGACTCATCACAATGTAATTAACAATTCTTAACCCTTAATTCTCTAATTTGGTCATCACGTGTGATTCATTAATCTACTAATACCATTTTATACAAAAAGACAAAATTGCCCTTTAATGAATTTAATTCACCAATTAACTAAATTGAAATTTGAAAATATTCCACCACCATCTTATCATCAAATTGACCATGAAATACTTTATTTAGGCTCAACATTTGTTAATTGGATGCTTTAAATTTTTTTGAATGGGTTTAAAATCATCACTACCTATTATTTTCCAAAAAGTATATTTTAATCCTAAACATTTGGAATTCCTAAAATCCATGCGATCGGTAACATCACGTTAACCATGTTAAGGCTAAAATACTAAATGTGAAAGATTACTGAGAAATTAGAAAACACGTTTCATGCTCATGCACTACATGATATGCACATACACGTGAATATTAAATCTTTGTACATAAAAATAATTGTACATGCATTCATTGACAATTTTCAGGTACAATTATTTATAAATGTGATTATATTGAGAAATGTGGTTTTTATATGTTGAAAATTGATTTGGGGAGTGTATAATTTGATTTAGATTTTTTTAGATTTTTGGAAAATTTTCTGAAAATTGTTGGGTAGTTTTGAACTAGGAAAATTGCCAAGTGGCAAAACAATTATTAAATGGTAATAGAAATTATTGTCCAATGGTAATGAAAATTTTGATCAATAACTTTAGGATTTATTGACAAGTGCCATTAAAAATTGGGGGATAATTAGAGTAGAAATTGAAATTAATTGGACTAATTAAATAAAAGAACCCAATCTAATACTTTAAAATGGGACATGTGGCAAGTGACAAGTGTCACTTGCCTAACCATGTCTTAAATTATAAGTTTTAATTGAAAGACCCCCTTTTGGTTTCTCTCCCACGATGCTTCTCACTTAGTTTTATTTTAGTTTCCTCCTTCACTTTCGTAGCTTCTCTTCTCTTCTTCATGAGTTTCAATTCTTTAAATCTCCATTCACGTTAAACCTAAGCCTCTCACCTTTCATGCTACTCTTTCACCTTGCTCTCTCTTTCATTCTCAACAAAAGCCCAAACCTTTCAACCTCAAGATGATGATGAACGTGGGATGTATGTAGAGTTAGGGATTTTTGATATTCTGAAGATTTTGAAGATTTTGGAGTTAAACCAAGTAAGTAGGGCATTATTCATCATGGGTTTGGTTAAATGAAGCATT
>JANSVA010000009.1:9343151-9366156 GCA_025504915.1 Erythroxylum reticulatum
GATATGATCCTTTTAAATTAAAGTGTAATATATATCAGAACAGAACTTGTTTTGTATCAGATCAAACATTTATCTTTTATCAGAACAAAATTTGCTTATATCAATTTGAACATGATTAGTATTTGAATCAGAAGAGACTTAAGTCTTTGAAATAGAAGACACATAAGTGTCTAAAATTAGAAGACACCTTAGTGTCTGGTTACAAAAGTTGCTGCAGACCCTTCTAGACATGCCTATTTACCCACGTATAGGACTTAATAGTTTTAAGACAAACTATTTCAAGTTTCACAATTTCATGTAAATGATGTACTGAATAACATATGACCTTATTCATTTGATCAAACTATGCCTTATAAATATAAACATATGCATTAAAGCATCAATAAATATATTAAGTCATCAGACATTATGTATATTCACACAATTATAAAACATTTCCAATACAATCCTAATTATCAAACTCCTTGGACAATTGATGGTTCGAAATAATCACAACACCAAAATCACATAACATTGAAATAATGCATAAGTATGAATTCATTTCCTTGTGCCTAACTAAACACATTCATTCTCACTTGAACAAATTCAATATATCTTATAAACATAAGCATTTGGATCAATATATTAACATAAAATTAAGTCATTACACATTACATATAACCACTCAAGTTCCCAAATTGACAAACTTTCATAACTAACACATTACTCTTGTTTATTAAATCACATTAGCATTCATAAATAAACTTCATTCCTTTAACAACTTATAAGTTCCAAAATGAGATGCTTTGTTATCTAATAACACCTTTCTTAAGTTATTACTCCAATTAAAAATCCAAATCTTATACAACCTTTAGTGAACTTATTCCACATCAAACTAGGTTCATTTTCAAGCTCAATTAGGTCCATTTAAACCATTATTAAGAGCCTTAACCTTAGATATGTGATCAATTACATAAAACCAAGTTCTTTTACCTTCCTAACCATTTCCTACAATCATAGGAATATGCCTTATAATTCCCACGATTATGTGATAAGTGAATCAAAGGTTCACTTACCCATAACCTTCAAACTACTTCCAAAACATAGCTCCTTCATACCACTTCAACACCCCTTCACCATAGTTTATCAATTCCACTTCAATTACACCTTATTCATGTATCAATTCCATATTAAATTCATGTCCAAACTAATTAAAAAATCATTCATTAAGTAACTTACAAATCAAAATCCTCCTTACATCAAAACCAAACAAGAAGTTGTCATACAAAGATCATTTTTCCAGCATTCGTTTACCATCATCTTAACTCATATTTTAATCCAATTTAATTATCATAAAACTTGTAATAATACAAGCTATCAAGTTTAGTAATCCCTTATCTAATTACCTTCAAGTTCCTTCTTCAAAGCACTAGTCAAACTAGCCCTTATGCAACCAAAGCACTTCCAAAATCTAGGTAAAAGTAAGATGATCTTAACACTAAGATGATAACAACATAGAAGGTAGTATAAAATAACTTTCTTAATTTAGTAACTTACAAGAATTCAAAGAGAAAATGATCCCAAAAACTTCAGAATTTGAGAGGAAGCGAGAGAGTTTCGGTGGTGAGATTGTAGGACAATGAAGAATGAATAAAACAAATATGAATCCAGTAGAAACTTGCCTCATCCATTGGTAGGTGTCATCCAATTGTAACAACATGTGTCACTATATGTGTCACAATGCATGATCTTCATTTGTTCCACATTGGAGCTACCAAATGTCAACAATATGTTAAGCCATTTGTCTCTCACTTATTACTACCACTTGTCAATTTATTAACTAAGTCATTTGTCAATGCTTCAATTATGTCAAATGTCACTAACTCATTAGCTTAATCATTCCAATTTTCATGTACCAACATATCTTGTCACTTGAAAATTTTCCTAGTCCAAATGCACATTTTAATACCTCAATTCTCTAATGGTATAAATTAATTCCAATTCACTATGTAGGATCCATTAAACCCAAAATTCAAGTCATATGTAATTCTCAATCATACTCAATTTTTACACCTATCATACTTTTATGAACATGTAACATCCAAATAGGGTACAATTTGGGGCCTTACAATTCTCTCCCCCTTAAAAAAATTCTTCCTCAAAATTCATATATGATCAAAATAGTTAAGGATATTGATTCCGCATGGTTTCTTCTGGTTCCCATGTTGCTTCCTCGAGTCCATGATGTTCCTAGAGTACTTTTACTAAAGGTATTTGCTTGTTCCTTAGTTATCGGATGTCTCTGGATGAGATAAATATAAGCCCTTCTTCATAAGTCAAATCCAGACGTACTTAAATTTCTTGCACAAGAATCTTATGTGAACCGTCTGACTGATATCTTCTTAACATTGAAACATAAAATACATCATGTAACTTAGCTAACTCTCCAAGAAGAGCTAACTGATATGCTACTAGCCTGACTCTGTTAAGGATCTCATAAGGGTCGATATATCATGGGCTGAGCTTACCTTTCTTCCCGAACCAAAGTACGTGTTTCCATGGTGACACTTTTAAAAACACCTTATCACCTACTTATTACTCAATATCTCTATTTTCTAAATTAGCAAAGGATTTCTACCTATCACTGGTAGCTGTCAACCTTTGCTGGATAACTTGAAGTTTTTCTTTAGTATCTTTCACAATATTAGGCCCGATCATCTTATTTTCACTTAATTCTGTCCAACACACCAGAGTTCTACGCTTCCTACCATATAAAGCTTAATATAGCGCTATGCCAATGCTAGTTTGATAACTGTTGTAAGCAAACTCCATCAGAGCAAGATAATTATCCAACTTCCTAAGAATTTTAACAAACAGCTCCAAAGCATATCTTCTAATATCTGGATAACCTATTCAGATTTTCCATCTGTCTAGGGATGGAAAGCAATACTAAACTTGACTCGAGTACCCAAAGCCTTTCATAGACTTTTATAGAATCTTGAAATAAATCGAAGATCATGATAAAAAATAATAGATAATGGCACCCCATATAACCTCATTACCTCATTCACACATATATTTGCAAGCCTATCTAAAGAGTAATTAGGACGAATAGGCAGAAAGTGAGCAGTCTTAGTGAACTTTTCCATAATCACCCATATAACATCATGCTTCCTCTAAGTGAGAGAAAGTCCAGTGACAAAATCATGGTAATGTTATCCCATTTCTATTGAGGAATCGAAATAAGATGTAACAAACGAAATGGAACCTGGTGCTCAGCTTTAACTTTCTAACATGACAAACATTTGGACATATAGTCTATAATATCCCGTTTTATACCCGACCATTAGTAATGCTACTTCAGATCTTGATACATCTTATTTCCACCAGGATGAATAGGAAAGACAGTATTATAGGCCTAAAAAAATAATTCTCTTCAATTCATCATTTGCTGGCACACACAATCGATCCTTACAATACAAATCACCATCTCCTTTCACAAAAAAATCAGACTATTTGCCTTCCTGAGTAGTCAAGATAAGTTGTTACATCTTATTATTAACTCTATGAGCATCACATATTTTTTGCTTCAAAGTAGGCCTAGCTTTCAAATGAGCTATTAAAGATCCATCAGATACAAGTCCCCATTCACCCTGCTGCACTGACAAAGCTGAAGTGGTCTTCCAACTTAAGGCATCAGCCGCAACATTAGCCTTATCTAGATGGTAGTCCACAATGCAGTTGTAGTCTTTAAACAGTTTTAACCAATGTTGTTGTCTCAGATTAAGTTCTTTCTGAGTAAGCAGGTACTTCAGACTTTTATGATTAATGAAGATCTTACAGTTTTCACCATACAAGTAGTGTTGCCAAATTTTCAAAGCAAACACTACTGATGCAAGCTCAAGATCATGTGTAGGGTAGTTCTGTTCATGAGGTCTTGTAACTGCATTTTCAACTCATTCAATTTAGTAGGATCCATCTTATACAGTACTCTAGATATAGGAGCAGTGCTGGGCGTAACTTTAATAGATAACTCCACTTCCCTTTTAGGAGGGAGTCCAAGTAGTTCTTTAGGATACATGTCTGAGAATTCACTCACGACTAGGATATCTTGCAATTTACCACCCTACTTCTTATAATCAAATATAAAAGCTAGATAAGCTTCATATCCCTTCCTAAGGAGCCTCCGAGCTTCCATAGCAGATGCTACACTAGTCAAAGAACTAGTGCAAATGACATGGAGTATTATTTCAGGTTGTCAAGCTTCCTAAGCACAACTGTCTTAGCACTACAATTAACTACCGTATGATGATTGGTTAACTAATCCATATCCAAAATCAAATTAAATTCATGGAAAGGAAATCTAATCAGGTATGCTATATATTCACATCCTTAGATCATAATAAGGCAATTTCTATACACCTAATTAACCAATACACAAGTACCCACAGGACTAGTCATATGAATTTCGTACTGTAACTGATCTACAGGCATCACTTTATTAGAAATTTCTCCAACATATATATAAGAAGGATTGAATCCAGGATCAATCAAAGTATGAATTTTAGAATCAAAGAGAGAAACAATACCCACAATAACCTCAAGGGAATCTTGATCCTCATAAGCTTTCAAAGTATAAGCTCAAGCTGAAGCAAAAGGTAAAGTAGGTCAATCAATAGTTTTTGAATGAGTACTTAGATTCAGTCTGATCTAACATGATCCTCCACAACCTCTACCTCATTCTCTATTCCCAGTAGATGCATGAGAAATCTCTCTAATAGCTTGTGATGTCTGAGACCATCTTACAGGAAAATTGGCTACCAGATTCTCAGTACTTTTATTGGATCGAAAAAATAAAGCATGCCAAATTTGGCTAAAACAGTAAATTTCAAAATATTTTTAAAAATCAAAACACAGTGGAAGCAAGATAACTAAATCAACATGCCAAGCCATACACAATGAAAGCATGGGAAAGCCTAGGGTTGGCAATTTATTATCCATCCTATATTGTTTCATTATATCTCATACATAATGAATGCATGGTAAAGCCTAGGGTTGGCAATTTTCTAAATAACATACAATCTTAAAATATCACATATTATTTGCATTCATCTATCCATTCATCATATGAACTAATAAGCCACTTTTGATTGTCCATCCTAGAGACATAAAAACAAATACAATGCTTTTAAGGCCAACAATTTCTTCTTAGACTTGGATCTTCCACTTCAAACTCTTTGCTCACATAATCCGACCCATTCGGTGAAACGTGTATAATGGCTTTTCTTTTACAACAAAGTTTTAATTTTCGTAAAAACGAATTTGTCACTTTGAAAAAAAATTCCAGCATTACTTTTTCATTAAAACTGAAATTTGTCCATATGAAACAAAAAATCCAGCACTTAGTTTTCATCAAAACTAGAAGTTGTCCGTATGAAACAAAAGTTCCAGCATTTATTTTTAATCAAAATCGAAACTTGTTGTGACATAAAATTGAAAATTTGTCAACATAAAATTCTAGCACTTTGGTTTTATAACAACTAAAACTTTGCCAATACAGTTTAAACAAATCCAAAACCTTACAGCTTCATTTCTTCATCCATGGCTTTTTCATCTTTATCATTATATGATTTTGTACATTGCATAATCAAACAAAACATAGAGATGAAACCAAGGAGGAAACATGACGATGATAGACCGTCCTCCTTGTTATAAACCAAATGAACAAAACTTATAAGGTAACTTTAGAATCTATGGACAACCAAAAGAGCAAAATATACACCATATATATTTCTATCATATAAAAATATGCAGAATACAAAAATGATTCCCAACCCATGCATCACATATAGGAACCGAAATCATGCATAAGAAAATTGGCTTTAATACCAAATTGTTGGATTGAAAACATAGAGCATGCACAATTTAGATAAAATGGTAGATTTTAAAACTTTTTAGAAATCAAAACACAGTGGAAGAAAGATAACCAAATCAACATATAAGACATACATGATATGGTATATAGAAAATAATTATTATAAGAACAAGATGGAGATTATATTACCGACTCCTTCGCTACAGCTTTATATCCTCGCTGTGCTATCCTATCCTCGGCAATATATCCTCTCCTAAGTGATGTATCCTCTTCTTATTATTGTATCCTCTTCTCGATATCGTATCCTCAACCAATCCGATCTACCACTTGTTCATCTTAGAAAACTTAGTTAACAAGATCCTTTGGTGGCAAAGGAGAAGAAAACTTAGAAGAAAGAAGCTAATGATGAGGCACTTCTCATGCAATTTTCGGCTATACCATGCAAAATAGGAGAGAGAGAGTCAAAAATGCAAGAAAACCTTCTCAATTCTTCTCAATTTCGGTTAACATCAAAAGAAAGAAGGTATTTGCATCAAATGCATCCTTTATTCTTTAATCAATCATAAAGAAGCCAATAAATGAATCTCTTCTCATTTTTCCTTAAGATGGCTATATGAAAAGACCATTAACCTAAATGAGACAAATCATTTTCGGTTTTGTGATGAAAGAAGGAAGATGGTCTATCAAATGCTCCTTTTTCTTCTTTAATCCAATGAAGGCTAAAAGGTTACATACTATCATTAAAAGACAATCATTAAACCATTTAATGATAACATCATTAAACCATTTAATGATGACAGCATGTTAAACTGTCTTTAACATAGCAAATCAATGCTAAATGTGCAACTAAAATTTAGCCCACTAAAACTGAAATTCCTCCTCCATTTATCTTTAATAACTTTGATTTAATTTAATTAATCAAATTAATCAAATTAAACCAAGGTCTAGCCCTTTTTAAACTTTTATTTGGGCTTCTAATTAAGAATAAATCAGTTCAAGCCCAACATTCAATCATAGGCTTTAAAACCTTTATTTGTATTTGTTACTTTGCTTGATAACCTTCCTATAAGCCAAATGGGGAATCTAATTGGATTTTGATAATTCAAGCTCTAATAAGCCCAGCATTAATTTAATCTCATTAAAATTAATTACAGCTTATTAATTAAATGTCATTCCACTATAGACAATTAGATGAAATCTTGAATTACTAAATATTATGAGAACACATGTTTCAAATAAGATGTCCAATTGCAAACTCTACTATGAACCATATTATAGCCATCCACACAATAAAGGATAAAATTACCATTTTATCCTTATGTTGGTTTTTCCCTCTAGATCTCTCGTTTTACTCTATATGGTGATCAACACATAAGATCTCATCTTGGTGTTAAGACTTGTTGGGTAACTAATCTATCAAACTACTGTTGCCAGTTTAATCACCAATCTCCATAAAACATCTAGAAGTGATGATATCACTATAAACTCTTTATTTAAGTGAATGTTCCCTGATACATGTTTCAATTAATAATTCCAACATGTAGACACTGGATTGATACTCTGTGAAAATCCATTCTGATTAAATCAATTATTATAATGAAACACATATGAGTTCACCATTCATCAAGATTGTGGTCCATAATAAACGAATGCTTAAGTTGTATGTTTTAATATTAAAGTAATGACCTACTTTATTCTTTAAAACATACTTGATTACAGACTTATTTAATAGTGCCATTATTGAGAGTCAACTACTATCATGATATGAAACTCATCATTCCCTTGAAGATAACTCTTTTACTTGCACATAGATAAATTACAACACTACAGTCTAAACCATAATCAAGCGACCAACTTGATTATTCAACTGTGAATCCATTATTTTAGATTCTTATAATATACATGTTTCCCATACATCTCTATGTATATGTATATTACTTACAAAAGAATCTCGGTACCTTATGACTAGATATATAATGTTCACAAAAACCAAACTCTTTCATTTTATTAATAATAAATATTTTTATTACAAAAGTAACCATAATAAAATTAAATTATAAGTAAATACACTTGTTTTCTAGGGCGTTATATTTACATAACTCCAACACTATAAAATGTCAATAATTAATCTCATTACAACAATGGTGCAAATATCCTTAGACTTGAGGTACTCAAAGATATCTTGGACACTGATCCTATGCTTTGACATCATTCCTTGTTGCCTCAAGGTAATTGCGTAGCTAATAAAGGATTCACTACTCCTGATATAAGGAGATGATACCCATGTCCTCTTGACAAGGTCATTACTCGAGGATCTCTAGCTAGAGCAAATATGGGTCATGAAGAGATTCTTCGATGACACATAAAGTAATGAGATTCTCCGAACAAGAACTAATATCACTTTGACTAGATGTGACATAGTCAGTCTAATAGGAGTTGACATATAGCCCATGGTCTGAACCAAATGGGGTATAGAATGATGAAGGGACAAATTACATAGTAATTAACTATAGAAAGGTTCATAGTTTGGATAATTAACTATTGAAGAGTTTGTGTATTAATTCACTTATATTCCAGTAAATTAGCATCATGAAACCCTTCATGATTTACTTGAATTAAGAGTTAATTCAAGTGCCCAAAATAATCAGGAACTAAGGGTCATTGCATAAAAGATCGGATGAAAAATAAAGTTTGTATGGTTGTTTTAAGTAGGCCACAATCATGACCAAAGGCGATCATGGCTCATAGGCCACGATCATGATCGAAGGCTTGATAGTTGATACATAAATGAGTTCTTCAGTTATATAAAAGAACCTAACCAATCAAAAATATAATTAAGTGAAAGGATAAGGGGTCTAAAAGAGTTCTAGAGCGAGAGAGAAGTGGTCTTGAGTCTTCTTCATGTAATTTATGCTATTGTTGCATGAATCTAATTGCATGCATAATATTCTTGATCTATTCTCTATTTGAGCATCTACTTGAACTCATCAAGTGTAGTGTTCTAACCATCCTTACACACTACTTAGTCTTCATCTTTGCGTGTTCTTGGGTGATCAAGGAAGAGATTGGTGTTTGCTACGGCCCAAATAAGGAGAAGAATCAAGAAAGGAGGAGTATCAAAAAGGTACAAATGTCTAAATTTCATGTTCTTATGATCTGCTTATACATGCATTTGTGTTCCTGAATTTTTGAGGAACTCATGGGTAGGAATTTAGATTCCGATTCTTTCACTGCATTGTCATGCAAGTGATGCATGAATCCATGTCTCCCCCAACAGACGATATTGAGCTTCATCTGTGAAAAACACTTAAAAGTGTAATTAATCTTTAAATAAGTAAAACAATATTACATATAATTAAATAAATTAAAATTTTACCAAAACTTTGTCCAAAGCATTCTTTAGCAAGTTCTCTTTCTTCACCTACTTGGCATGTTTAAGGCAAGGCAATTCAATTTTGTCAATTACCCCTAACTCACTAGATAAGTTTATCAATTAAACCTTATCTATAGGACAACCTTGTGAGGTATCAATATGTATAGACAACTTGTTAGTCACTTCAACATTCATGCATTACAACTCACAATCTTTATTTATACCTCTACCTCTTTGTTTGATGGCAGTATTGGAACTTGAGAACAAATGAATAATGATAAGAAAATAATCACTGAATATGTAAATGTATATTTGAGCATAATTCTAATTATAGGAGGTAAAAAGTAACACACCTGCAGATCCCTCTGTATCAATTGAGGCATATAGAGGTCGTTACCAACTAGCTTCATTAGTGGATGAAGTTGATTGTTGTTATTGGATAGGGTCTGATTGATGTGATTGTTGTTGACTAAGGAAAACTTCACTACTTGCCACCTTCTTTCCTTTGTTTCTACTAGGTGCCATATATTGGATGTCTATAACTCAAATATGAACATTACGTGTAAACATAAGTCAAACATCAACAATATGTGTAAACATAACTCAAGCATCATCAATTTGCATAAACGTAAGTGAAACATCAACATTTCATATAAACATAACTCAAACATTAACGTTTCATAGTAACGTAACTCAAATATCATCAATACACATAAACATAACTCAAGATTTTATGTAACAGCCCAGATTACTCGCTCACAGATATTGTCCACTTTGGGCCTTGACCCAGCCAAGCCCTCACGGTTTTGCTTTTCCTGAGGCCTTCCTAGGAGGTCACCCATCCTGGAACTACTCTCACCTAAGCATATTTAATCCCGGAGTTCTGATGGGATCTGGTGCATTAGGTTATGGAAAGTGCGTCTGTAAGGGATAGGTATCTGTACCCTTATAAGGCGTACTTCGTTCCCCTCTCCAACCGATGTGGGATCTCACACTCTCCACCTCCCTTAGGGCCCAACCCTCTTTTGGGGTCCAGCCTAGCTGGCACAACGGTTCGAGTACCGGCTTTGATATCACCTGTAACAGCCCAAATCACCAGCTCACAGATATTGTCCGCTTTGGGCCTTGATCCATCCAAGCCCTCACAGTTTTACTTTTCCCAAGGCCTTCCCAGGAGATCACCCATCCTGGAACTACTCTCACCTAAGCACATTTAACCCCGGAGTTCTGATGGGATCCGATGCATTAGGTTATGGAAAACGCGTCTGTAAGGGAGATGTATCCGTACCCTTATAAGGTGTACTTCGTTCCCCTCTCCAACCGATGTGGGATCTCACACTCTTTTAACGGTCAAATGGTTTCGACCTCGATCAGAGTACTTGTCGACATTTTTTGGGATGTTTGGGATCTCAAATAAGCTAGGCTGAGTTTGACCTATTTTATTAAACAATGTCTTTTTCTTTAATTTATAGGGATAGCATGGTTGGATGAGGTAGGGGAAGTCACCGTTAAGTTAGACCTTTGCGACCTGAGCCAGAGGATATTAGTCATCCCCTAAAGCCGTTAGATCCCCCTCTTATTATACTCACTCCTCTTGGAGAGTAAGTGGCTAGTGATGAAGTATATACTGCTTGTGAGATAAAGATTGGTGATACTGTATTAGAGGCAGATCTTATTCCCCTCGATCTTTGGCATTTTAAAGTGATATTGGAGATTGACTGGTTAGAGAGGTATCACACTAGGTTTGACTGTTTTAAGAAAGAGGTAGAGTTTAAACCTTAGGATGGAGTGTCGATTATATTTATTAGTAACTGACGAGTATTAACAAGTTATTTGATATCGGTGATCAAGGATAAGAGGTTGATTCATCAGGGATGCTAAGAATTCCTTACATATATGATTGATACTTCGGCACAGAGGGTTGAACTGGGTGATGTCCCTATTGTGCGTGAGTTTTCCGATGTTTTTTTAGAAGAGTGACTTGGATTGCCATTTGATCGAGAATTTGATTTCACTATTGACTTAGTCCTGGGGACGACACCAATATCTATACCACTGTATCACACGAAACCAACAAAATTTAAATAGTTTAAGATTCAATTACAAGAGTTGTTGGATAAGGGCTTCATCAGACCAAGTCATTCTCATTCACCCTAGGGAGCACCAGTATTGTTTGTCACAAAAAATAGGACCCTCCACTTATGTGTTGATTATCGGCAATTAAATAAGTTACCATCAAGAATAAATATCAAATTCCCAGGGTCAATGATTTATTTGATTAGTTAAGAGGAGCTATAGTATTCTAACAAATAAATATGAGGTCTGGGTACCATCAATTAAAGATTGATGAGAATGATGTGCAAAAGACTGCCTTCCAAACGAGGTATGCACACTATGAATTTTTGGTAATGCCATTCGGATTGATAAATGCACCTACAGTATTTATGGACTTCATGAATAGGGTGTTCCATCCCTATTTAGATCAGTTTATCATAGTCTTCGTTGATGATCTTCTGATAAATTCTAAGAATGAAGAGGACTATGTTAGACATCTTCGGATTGTGCTGCAAATACTTCGCGAAAGACAGTTGTATGCGAAGTTTTCAAAATGTCAATTTTGGCTAAGGGAGATTGGATTTTTTTGGGCATATGGTATTAGGGGAAGGTATTTTTTTTGTAGATCTGAAGAAAGTGGAAGCTACACTTGAATAGGAACAACCCAAGAATGTGACAAAAGTCCGCAGTTTTCTGAGATTAGCTAGTTATTATCAGAGGTTTATTGAGGATTTTGGTGTGCTTGCAACTCCTTTATCGAGGCTTACTCGGAAGGGAATAAAATTTCAGTGGGATGACAAACGCAAGATGAGTTTCCAAGAGCTTAACAAGCGATTGACTTTAGCACCAGTGCTTGCCCTACCTACCTAGGGAGTAGGTATGAGGTATACAGTGAAGCCAATCATTAGAGACTTGGCTGTGTACTTATGTAGGCTGGGAGAGTAATCGCATATATTTCTATATAGATGAAGAAGCATGAGCTAAATTATCCTATACATGATTTGGAGTTTACAACGGTAGTATTTGCACTCAAGATTTGGAGACACTATCTTTATAGGGAGACTTGTCATGTATACACCGACCACAAGAGTCTGAAGTATTTAATGACACAGAAGGAGCTAAATCTCAGACAAGGGAGATGGTTGGAATTAATTAAGGATTATGACTTAATAATCGACTATCATCTGAGAAAAGCAAATGTGGTAGCCGATACATTGAGTCGTAAGTTTTGTTCGACAGTAACTGTTAGGCCAGATCCTTACATGACACATTTGATGAGTGTGCGGAGCCTTGGGGTTAGACTCTCAGTGATAGAGGAGGATGGAACATTCTTAGCAAGGTTTAAAGTCTGACCTACATTACTTGACCAGATCAGGAAATCATAGGTTGACGATCCTGAGTTAAAAGTCATTCAGGAGAAATTGCCATCTGATGAGAGTGAAGGATTCAGACTGAGAGAAGATGGGTTATTAGTCTTTAGAGACAAAGTTTGTGTGCCAAATGATCAGGGTCTCAAGCGAGCTATCTTGGAGGAAGCTCACAGTTCAGCTTATGCTATGCATCCGAGTAGTACCAAGATGTATCGAACTCTTAAAGAGAGTTATTGGTGGCTAGGGATAAAGAAAGAGATAGCAGAATTTGTGGCCAGATGCCTTCCCTGTCAACAAATTAAGGCAAAGCATCAAAAACTAGCAGGTATGTTACAATCTTTGTCTATTCCAGAATGGAAGTGGGAGCATGTGATGATGGATTTTGTAGTTAGATTGCCTAGTACATCGAAGGGTCACAATGCTATTTAGGTTATAATAGACAGATTGATGAAGTCTGCTCATTTTCTACCTGTCCACACAATCTATTCATTGGAAAAATTGGCAAAGCTGTATATCGACAAGATTGTGAAGCTGCACGGGGTACCAATTTCTACAGCATCAGACAGGGATCTGAGATTCACCTCATAATTTTGGCTGAAATTTCAAAAATCTTGAGGGACTAAACTGAAGTTTAGTACTGCCTTTCACCCCCAGACTGATGGTCAGTCTGAGAGGATCATTCAAACACTAGAGGACATGCTGAGAGCATGTGTGATGGAATTTTAAGGGAGTTGGGACTAACATTTATCTTTGATTGAGTTTGCTTATAACAATAGTTATCAGACAATTATTGGTATGCCACCTTTTGAAGCACTTTATGCAAGGAAGTGTAGGATACCTCTGTGTTGAGATGAGGTTGGTATGGTTAACATAGATGGAGCTGAATTGATAGAAATCACTGCTCAGAAGATAAAAATCATTCAAAAAAAGATGAAGATCGCCTAGGATCGACAAAAGAGTTATGCGGATAATAGACGACGACCGTTAGAGTTTGTAGTTGGTGATAGGGTTTTTCTTCAGATATCGCTATGGAAAGGTGTCATCAGATTTTAGAGTCGAGGGAAGATAAACCCTCGATATATTGGACCTTTTTGCATCCTGGAGAGTGTTGGGACTGTGGCATATCGGTTGAAATTGCTACCGGACTTGGATAGGATCCATAATGTATTCTATGTTTCTATGCTTAAAAAGTACTTACCGGATCCATCTCATGTTTGGGAGGCACCTTCTGTAGAACTGAGAGAAGACTTGAGTTTTGAGGTGAAACCAGTGCAGATTTTGGATCGGCAGACAAAGAAATTACACAGCAAGGAGGTACCCACGGTTAGGGTTCTTTGGAAGAGCGATAAGGTCGAGGAGATAACATGGGAGCTTGAGGTTACTATGAGACGTCAATATCCCTAGTTATTTGCGTCCTCGACTTAGGAGTTTGGAGGACGAAACTCTTTTGAGGAGGGGAGGACTTGTAACACCGGACTTTCTGAGCCCTTTTGTGTTATTCTACATTTGGAAATACTACTGTATATTGATATATCTATGGTTGTATATGAGTTAAAAGATGTATTTGAATCCTTTTGGTGCATATGCCAGTAATATATACTGTTATATGCCCTTATCTAAACTTAGAGTTCATCGGCATGCGAATCTTGGAGATTTCCGACATATGAGCTTTTAAGTGTGTAAAACTGAGTCCATTGGATGGATATGACCATGGTGGTTAAATTAAATGTGTTATAATTCCTTAAAGGTGATTATGTATGATTTATAGACTTATCAGACACTTAGAAAGCTAAATTGGAAAAGTTGAAGTATATAAGGGCTTATTTGCAAATTGCCAAAAGTTAAAGGACTTAATTGTAATTTTTCAATTCATACAGGTGTTATGGATATCCGAAGATAGCAAACTATGGATACCTAGAAGGTATAAAGCTGTGAATACCCGAAGGTATCAAACTGCGGACACCGATGGTGTCAAACTATAACAATTACACTGTAATCCCATAAGCATACCCATATATCCACCACCAAGACAATAGAGTAGGCACTGCAACATTTCATTTAACCATCTGCAAATTTCACAATTCATATATTAACAAATCATATGAGATACATTTAAAGTCATAAAATATGTATTTGATTTCATACATGCAATTCATGGCTTACCACCATCAGAAGGGTATCAAAATCATACTTGTATAATCATATTATACATATATGAGTAATGAATATGCATACAAATCATTTGTGCATATGTAAATTTTCTTTTGAATGCATCATGCTTAATCTTATATTCTAATGTTTAGTCTCCCAATTCACATGTGGTAAGTCCTATTTCATTCATTTATGTATATGTAAATTTTCTTTGGAATGCATTATGCTCAATCTTATATTCCAATGTTTAGTCTCCAAATTCACATATGGTAAGTCCTATTTTATTTATTTCTAAGTGTTTGAAAAGTTTCATACACATTCAAAAAGGTTCAGATAAGATTTGGTAAAAATTGAAAAGAAAAACAAACCCAAAACAGTGCAATTTGAGTTAAACCCCAAAGTGGTCTAAAAATAGTCAAACTATCAATCCAAGAACAAATCACCTGATGGAGTCTGGATGTTCCTTAATATTCATATAGAAAAAAGTCAGAAATGGGTTTTATGGTCTTCTAGACATTTGTCCATCTGTGTCTCTAGTTTTCAAAACACCAAAGATCACACCATTTGGACTTCTAACACATGAGATATAGACTAAATATCACATGCTTCTCTAAAACAAGGGCAGAATTAGGTCACCATTTTCTGTCCCAATTTCCAACATCATAATTCCATAATCAAGTCAGAGTCTCTTCTATCTATTTTTAGTTATATGTCTTATGTTTCATGTGAAATTGAAATCACCAAGTTTAGAGGTCTATAGGCTGATTTATGACCCAAACAATGTGATTGGTTCAACAATCCCTAGACATAGTTCCACTACACAATAACCTTTTGTCACATTCAACCAATTCTATACAAGATAAAACCAAAATAGCACCAAAGCATTATCCCAGAAACCATTCCAAATCCAAATGAACCTTTTTACACATTTAAATATACACAAATATAGATATTAACTAAGTGAAGCCCAAACCTCAAAATTGACAAAGTAGGTCTTCTATTGCCTTTCCTTCCCTTCCTCTTTGGCTTTTCTTGACTCACCAACTAGAAACACCAAAAATATAACTCTCAATTCCACTTCCAACCTTATAATTTCATTCCTTCATAAGAAAAGTAAGAAGAGATAAAGGTGAAGAGAAAATCCCTAACTTTTACCTTGATTTTCACCAAAGATTGGCTTAATTTCTTACATGAAAAATGATTGGATGAAGAAGGAGAAATGGAGAGGAGAAAAGTCTGAAGTTAAGCCATCAAAATTTCATCCATCTTTCCTCTCCATATTCCTTTTCATGAATTTTCTAATCTTATACACATGTTTCAATCCTATTGGACCATATGTCACAATCCTATTGGAACATATGTTACAGTCTTATTGGACCACATCTTACAATTCTATTAGACCAAGTGTTAAAATTATATTAGAACATGTGTTACAATTCTATTTGACATACATGCTTTAATCTTATTGGTCCATGAGTTGACTTTAGGAAAATTACATATTGGTCCTTCTTCTTCCTTTAATTCCCACATTAGCCTGCAATCTTATCAATTAATTTCATTCCCCTATGTCTTAATTTTCTAATGTAATAAATTTCATGCAATTTGGATAATTATTCTGGGAGTTATACCAAAAACACTACAAACTATTTGAAAACAGAGACAACAGTCATAACTCAACTTCAAGCCAGAATTCAAAAATCTTAAAGGCATAATAAAATTTTGGTTCCTTCATGAAAGTTTTAGAGCTATGTCTCAATTGTAATCTCCAATTAGAATTATCCAATTTAGAGGTCTAAATTCCAAGACATGGCCAAATTACATAAATATGTTGAGTGAAACCTCTCCATTCAGCAAGGTACACATCCTAAATTAACTAACTTCAATCTTATTATGTAAGAGCAACACAAAAAAACATCCAATTTAACCAAAAAAATTACATAAGCAAATTGTATACTTCTTATACCAATTCTCCTCACATCACATTCATAAATGTAAGCAAAATATCAAAATTCCCATACATATTTCACATCTAAATATGCATGTCCATGCCAAAACAAACCAATTACCCATTAGCCCATATCTTTTACATTAAGTGCCATTATGTCTCTTACTATACTTAGATGTACTTAATTCATTATATTCCCTTTTTAATACACCCTAAACATGTTATAATACTTCCAGGGTATATATTAGGGCCTTACACTTTCATATATTTTTATTCTTATTTTTAAAAGACCAAATCTTTAACATACATTCATTTTCATTTATTGAAAATATATTTATACCATGGAAGTATTATAACATGTTTAGGGTGTATTAAGAAGAGAACATAATAAAATCATATATATATATATAAGGGAACATAATAAAACCGCGCGCGCTCGCGCACACACATATATATATATATATATATAATGAAGTGGCTCAAAACTAACCATCTATTAAGATAAATTAAAGCTAAATCACAATTACACAACTATTTACATTAGAGGATTCTACAAGGGATGGTTTTGTACATAGAAGCAATCATATTTCGGAGCTGCAAGGGATGTTTATACATCCCCTAAATATAGTACATACACACTTAACATTCTCAACCTTATCATATGAAGTAATCCTTACTGTTAGATCACAAAATTAACATTGCTAGAATGTTGAAACATTCAAATAAGAAGTCTTCTATTGACTTTTCATAATAAAACTGTTAACATTAATTCATTGTAGAATGTTGACATGGCAACTAGTTTCTGATGGTGAAAATGAGCTTCACTGGGAGGAATGCAGCAAAATTCTCGCTAATGAATAATAAATCGATGCATAACAAATCTCATTATCAAACATTAATCACCCTTGCCTTCTATTGCCAATCTTCTTCTTCAAGGTTTTTGGTATCATCCTAGCTAACTACCTCTCTTTCTTTGTTATTAATATCTCATTTTCTATTAGGAAGCTATTATATGAACATCTAATTGTATATACTATGTTGTGTTAAGTTTTCTCGAATCTTGAAGAGAACAAAGATGGAATTAGAGGTGGTGTTGATGTCTCGATGATCCATACAAGATTGGGGAAATAAGTTGTTTTGGAATAGTGATCGATTGCAAAAATTATGTCTATTCATTATAACGATGATGGAATTTATCAGTCGGGTATGCATGTGTTCAAATTTGGGTTCCTACTACCTTTTGATTTAGTTTTAATTAGTCTATACTATTTGCTCATTAGGTGAAGTGCATGATTTGTGAGGTTGATCTAGTACTGTCATCCATACTGCATTTAGGAAATCGTTCACTGTACTTTTAGCAAATTTAGTTAAAGCAAAGAAGTTGTTGGAAGAAAGTTTCAATAAACCAAATCCTCAGGGAAGATCTTTAATTGTTTCAATTGATGGATTGGAACATGCAAAGAGCCTTATTGGGAATCTAGACATTGAGAACCCTTTACCTTTTCTACCGAGTCTAATGTCACTTGAAATAAAAAAAATAATCATTTTTCCCTTTTCAATGGAATATTATGCATGAAATTTGATTTATTATTTTGTTTGTAAGAATTGTTAAACTTCTAATCAACATCTTGTAGTACTTATCGTATATCATTATATTATATTGCTTACCATATTTCGATATCTATATGTATTATTATTTTATTGTTAATAAATATAAATTATTAAGAATAGTACTCAACTTAAATTTATGATATTTTGATCTTATTAAAATTAAAATTTTAGGTATAATTATATGTTTTTGTCTTAAAAAATTTACTTTTTAAAATTTAAATTACCTACCATGTGTTTTCCAATAATATATTTAAAACTCTGAAAACATTTTACAATTTTTAGATGCTCCGTCCTATTTTCATGAAATTTTTGTGTGAATGCAAGTATAGTACTATGTACAATATGCCTCATTAAAGAATCATTTATATATAAATGCATAGATTTAAACAAATTTATAAAGTTTGAATGCATTAGCTTTTTAAACAAATTTATAAATTAGCTATTTAAACAAATTTATAAAGAAAGCAAAATGAAAAATTCGAAAAATCATATAAATGTCAATTATAATTAACCTTAGGATTATTATGTACACTTGGCATTAAAAAATTATCTTTTAAACACTACTGTTTCTAATAATACTATCACACATAAAAATTGATCAAAATTTTCTTAAGAAATATATAAGATATAAAATATTTAACATCAACTTTTGACGACAATTTGTCACCAAAATCGCAACTTTTGTAACGATTCAGAGAATCATCGCCAAATGTTCGACATTTGGTGAGATAATTTTTAAGTTGTCGCAAACTGTAAAATGTATTCAGTCAGTGACGAATTGAAAAAAATATCGCAAAAGATTGAAGTTATATAGAGACGAATTGGTAAATCGTCGATAATAGCTGACTTTTAGCGAAGATAAATCATAAGTCCTTAGGCTGTGATGCAAATGCAACTTATTCCACCTGCCGCTTGTCATGCCCGAGACTTATCAAGAATTTGTAAGTTAGTAACGCTGAATGTCAATCGGTTGAGTGCTAATTTTAAAACTGTAGAGTGGGTTTGGGCTGTCCTATGAATAATTTTGTTTTTATCATTGAAAAGACTCGACCTCCAACAACTATTTATGATACAATAGTAGATCATATATGCTAATCATTAATCAAGCTAAGGTTCGTTTCCAACAAGAAGATTACTTAAAAGGATCTTCCCCTTCGTATGAATGGCTACAGATGGTCCAAGCCTCTCTATCACACACACCTAGACAATCATGTCTGGTCATATACCAAAGTTACAAAAGCCACGCTAAAATTAATAACAACAATAAACTACAAGACAACAATTTCGTAGACGACAAAATGGTAATTAACTATGGACAACAAGCAACGGGAAAACACCGGATTGCGACAAACACATTTATCATCACAAACAGCGTTTCGAGTAGACTAAACTATCCACAAATTGGCTTATGTTTCTGTCTGAACCTCCACCTTCACACATGGCTTCTTTTGCCAATTTACTCCATTCCTTAGCGTTTATTTTAATCTCCTCCGATCTCTCTCCCTCCATTATTTGGCTCAGGCAATGTTGTACAGTTTCTTGTCTGACAATTCCTTTCTCATCTGGTAAAGCTTTGATTCCCATTTTCCATACATCTGTGATGTACTTGGCATTGGTGCTTTGGTCTGTCCACTGGGGCATTGCCACCACTGGCACTCCCAAGCTCAAAGCTTCCAGTGTAGAATTCCACCCACAATGTGAAACAAAGCACCCTATTGCTTCATGCGCCAAAACTTCCAACTGTTGACACCAAGGCACCACCAATCCTTTGTCTTTTGTATCTGCTATAATTTCGGATGGGAGCTTAGCCTCTTCAGTCTTCCTTATCACCCATAAGAAAAAATAATGACTCCTTTTCATACCCCAGCCTAATTCTTCCATTTGTTGGGCTTCTAGAGCTGCCAAACTGCCAAATGCCACGTATACCACAGATCCTTTTGGTTTCTCATTTAGCCACTTCATGCAATCATCGTTATTTGGCTTGAAAATACTCAGGCCATAGTCTACATCGTCTTCAAGTCGCTTGTCCAAGTACATAGAAGGGACGGTCGGTCCTATTGCTATTATTGGCCAGAGTTTAGACAGCCACTCCACTTGCTAAACAATAACATGTAAATCAGGTTTGGACACACATATATAACTCGCATATAAATAGGAATGGACTGGAAAGTAAACGAGTATATGGATAGTTAATCAACAACCTGTTCCTCCAACTCATAAACAGTGTTGCACAGAACCCAATCTACTTTCTCAATATTGGAGAACTGTCTCAGAAGCATGTTCAAGGCAGCAGGGTAAGATCCAAAGCGGTATAAGAAAGACGGCATATCCTGAGACTCAAGTGGAGGCAACCCTGGAACCAAAATTTTAGTCCCTTTTAAAGGAAGTTTAATGAGCCCCTGATATAGATGATAATAGATGCTATCAACAGCACAAGACTGAGTGAAAAACACAGCCCCCATCAAACCACACCTTTTGGCAACATCAAGACACCATGGCAGGAACGAATCATAGACGATACAATCTACAGGATTGCCAGAATCATTTAGCTTTTGAACAAGATCAGTAAGAGTCTGAGAACCAACTTTGCAGAAAGTTTCCAGGTAGGTTTCCAAGCTCTCTACTTGGTCCCTACCTCTTTCGTCATATCCATCAGAAATGGTCTCCAGAAAAATAGAAGTTGAAGATGCTGCTCTATGCATGATAGACTTGGCGAGGAAGCGAGTAGTAACGAGTTTGACATTTACACTTTTGTGTTCCAAGCGTTTACAAAACTGGAGCATAGGGTTTATGTGGCCTTGCATTGGATAGGGAACAATTAAACAGTGAGCAGCTCCATTGGTTCCTTTCCCTTTCTCCATTGTTGGTTTCTGCCCAAATTTTGAGCTTCCATTGGCTTTAAATATTTGATTTCTCAAGAAGTGCACAATTTGCACTTGACTACCTTCATTTCACTGTTTTTGTTATATTATAATAATTACGAACTTCAAGTCCAGATTTTATAAACCGTACGTGAATGCTTCTATTCTTATTCTTTATAAATGAATTCTTTGTCTATCCCTAAATTAAGTTAATGCTCCAAACCTTCTTCATCCTTAGATTGAATGATGTTAAGTATAACTTGATCTTCCTTTGAATCTAATATGATTCCCAACATGACCTTTCATATGGCTTGATATGCATATATTTCCTTCCTTAAATAGTCTATTCAAACTTCCTAATTACGTTATACTTTTTACCAAACTCTTATAATTAGTTTGATTTGTACATATAATGAATCCATTAATTGGTTAGCTTCACCTTTTATGATTAAATTTTCCTTAATAAATATTTTGTATATTTTAAAATAGTCTAAGGACATCATTATCATTCAAATGGATCATATAAAAACCATACAATATAAAGGTCGTACTCTCATATTTTGAATATTTAAATGAAGATACGTTGAATGAAGAAAAATAGGTATAATGAAGGCTGAATTGCTAAAATTTCATTCCTCGTAATTATATGACTATTAAATGATCAAGATACCAGGATTATACATCTTATTATGTATAATCATGTTACTGTCAAAACAATGTGTTAGAACCTTGTTAGATCTAACACAAGGGATATGGGATTTTTATTTTTAAAGAAGAGAATCCCTAATTATGCCAATCATAAACAAATTTTATCTTTACTTATGTAGGCACCGTTATACTAAGACAGATTATCAAGAAAACAACTGTTACAACTTCATCAAATTAATCTAAAATTTTAATATTTTGTGAAGGTAGTAGTGAATATATATGGTTGAAACAAAGATTCAACATATACAAGAATCTTCTAGATTACTTTTTGTAACACACCACTACCATAGTGCATATGTCCGACCGTCTATAGATTATTCAAGAATATATCCTATGGGAAGGACATGTTAAAGCAATCACATTCACTTATTAAGGCATCATATAGAGCATAAACATTTCATACAAACTAAGTTCTCTCGTTTCTTTATATAATCATGGGTCCCTTTCCACAATCGTGGAAAGACAAAACAGAAAGCTTCTTTCATCAAGGCATTGCTTACGATCATGGGAAGAAGCTATGCAACTTCTATGATCGTGGGATGGGTGAACAGATAGTTCAGCATCCATTTCCTTCAATCTTTTTCCAGATTCTAATACCATTATAATAGTCCATTGATTAAAACTCCATTTTATGATAAAGCTACTTCATTTTTTCATCAACTTCATCTCCAATTCCAACTCAAAATCATTTAATTGGCAACTCATAAATTATAGTCTTTCAAGCATCAAAAATCAAAACAGAAACTATCATTCACTTTGACACATGTAGTCCTAGTTCTTTCCCATTTTAAGAACACTACACTAGCTCCTTTCTTTAGCATAAATTTACCTTCATAATACTTCAAAATCTCCACCTAAAATTATCCCTAAAACAACCTATAATTTAGGATTTCCATGCATCAAGAACAAACCAATTCATTCACCACATTTTAAGCACATCTCATCATCAACCCTACATGTCATTCATCTCAATTCAGTCACCATGAATATTATGCTAACATATATCATGATATATCAATAAATCCCTTATTTGTTCAACTCAAAACCTCCTCAATCTTCACCTTAAAGAGAAAGGAT
>JANSVA010000009.1:9380954-9395779 GCA_025504915.1 Erythroxylum reticulatum
CCAAATTTAATTTCCAATCCACTTCCAAGTTCCAATTCCAAAATGCAAAATGCCAAATTCAATTCCAAAATCTAATTTCAAACTTCCAATTTCGGTTGAATTTCATAGCTCACAAATCACAAAAAATAATGAACCGAAATCAACAACATCCAAATCCAAAGAAATGAAAATTGCACCAAAATCCACTTCCAAAATTTTCCCCATATCCATTCGGATTTCTCATTGTCAACCGAAATCCACTTCCAAAATTTTCCCCAAATCCAACACAATAACACCAAATTTTAACCCCAAATCCACCATAATCCAACAACTAATACAATCACATAAGCATTCATTTTCAAAATGCATCAAAAATGAAACAAAAATAAAAAACATACACCCCAAAAACAATCGGGTCTTCGGTGCCAATCCGGGTCGACGTCGGGTCGTGTGCTCCGCCTGAGCTAAGGTGGTTGTGCCGTCGTGTGGTGCGTTAAAGACTCGAGGAGGACGAAGGAGAAGGCTGAAGCCGGTGACAAGGAGGAGCGGGCTAAGGTGAGGGAGGTCGAATCATCGAAGACTCAAAGGGAGAGCAAACCACCGGTCGAAGACTCGAAGGAGGAGGACTGGAGAAGACGTCGACGGCGAGGAGACAGCGAGACGAGATCGGAGAAGGGAGGAGCAGCAGCATGCATGCGTGGAGAAGAAGGAGAAACTGGAGAAGAGAGAAGAAGAGTCCAGAAGGTCGAGGGAGTCCAGAAGGTCGAGGGAGGGGGGTAGATTTTTTAGGTTTAATTTTTGATTTTTTGCAAATTGGTCCCTGGAGAATTCAAATTTTTGCGAAATGGTCAGGAAAATATCGGAATCCTTGGTACCAGCCACCGAAATTTATAACCTGTATTTCTTTACCCGTATCAGTACCGATTCTCGGCTGGTACGGTACGTACCGGCCGGTACTCACCGGTACGGTACGATTTTCATTTCTTTGCTTTAGATATACTCCTTGTACTATTTACAAAAAGATCGAGGAAGAATTACATTTTCCTCTTTCTTTATGTTATTAAAGTCACGACTCTTTTACAATAATTTTCTTTCTTTGTTCAAATGAGTCCTAAATGGACAATCGTCTAGCGATGACCTATTAGGGGATAAACTCCTCGTCATCCTCCAACAATGATTTTAGCTGTTCATGTGTGACTAATCCGATACTATGATAGAAAACATACAATGCATCAACGATCTTGGCTTAAACTTGTCCTTTCAATTTTTACACGAATTAAACCTACGTTAATAAAATGATTGGGGCTGTTTGGATGCAAGTGTTCAACATAGAAAAGAAAAGAAAATGATAGGAATTATATTTTTCTTACAAGATTAAGTCAAGACTTGGATGAAATTAATCGTCGAATTTTGGGAAGAAAACCATCAACCTCTATAGGGAGTTTTCTTGAAAGTAAGGAGAGGAGATGAGGCAGAAAGTGATGATTTGCAACCTTACATCAAAGGTTGAAGGTTCTACCCTCGTATTTAAAGGAACACAAGTAAAAAAAAAACAATAGTATGATCACTATAAAAACCATGTTAGAAAATTCATAGGAAGTTTAAATTTTGGTAGAAAAAATAACTTGGAGACAATGTTACCTCTCAAGGCAACATTATTGAATCTGAGCCTGAAGCGTCTTCCAGTATACAAACTCTTCTAAAGGGATATACAGAGCAAATATGAAAAAAAATTCAGTCTTAAAATTTATATGGTTCAAATCATTCTAATTCGTTGGTTTAGAAAGGTAATTATTTAGTTCTTTTCTTCAATGTCAATTCAAATAATTCTTACATAATTGATTATGGGGCAACGGATCATATAATTAGGTCATCTAGATTGTTTTCTTTCTATAGTCCTTGTCTAAGAAATCAAATAGTAAAAATAACATACGGTTCCTTCTTAATAATAGTTGGAAAAGGATCAATTATTATTTCCGCTTTCTTACATTCTATAATGTTCTTTATGTTCCCAAACTATCCTGTAACTTGTTGTTTGTTACTAAAATAACTATTGATTAAAATTGTCAAGCTAAATTCTTTTTCATTTGATTGTCAACAAGATTTGAGCACAGCAAAGATGATCGACAATGCTAAATAAGTTGGAGGTCTCTATTTATTTGAAATTGGATATGACTCAAGTAGGCAATCTTAGAGGTCTCAATTCTATTTCAATACTTTGTGAGAGTAAAATTATGTTATGGCATTTTAGATTAAGACATTTAAGTTTCCATTATAGGAGACAATTTTCCCAATTTCTTTTATAAATAAAGATCCATCTTTATTTTATTGTGAAATTTGTCAAAATGCTAAACATCATTGAACATCTTTCCTAGATCAATCTCACAAGGCCACAAAATCTTTCATTATGATCTAGAGTAATATTTGGGGACCTTTAAAAATAAAACCAATAACTAAAAAAGATCATTCATAACTTTCTTTCATGACCATACTAGAATTACTTTATTATTTTTACTTAATGAGAAATTAGATATTGAGAGCATGTTTCAAGAATTTTATGAAATGATCTAAACATAGGTTTAAACTAGAATTCAAGTTTTTAGAAGTGATAAGGAAAATAAGATTTTAAGGAATTTTTTTGTTAAAAAAGGGATTGTTCATCAAAATTCATATACTAATGCCTACAATAAAATGGAATAGCAGAAAGGAAAAATAAACATTTACTAGAAATTGCAACATATTTAATGTTTTTAACTAATGCTCTTAAGTACCTATAAGGTGAGGGTATCCTAACAACAACATATTTGATCAATAGGATGCCTTCAAAAATCTAAAACTTCAAACCCTTCTTAACTGTTTTAATAAATAATCTTCTTCCTTTTGGTTATCAAATGATCTTCCACTTAAATTATTTTGGTGTATTGTATTTATTCGTATTCATGACAATAATCAGGAAAACTTGATCTTAGAGCATGAAAAATGTATTTATTGGTTATCCTTCTACTAAAAAAGGGTACACATTCTTTGGTCAAATGTATAAAAGTTTTTTTATCTCCATATATGTCACTGTTTTTTGAAGATAAATCTTTTTTCCCTTACTAAATTTTCAAGGGGAACATGTAGTGAAGATTAGTTTTTTCATATATATATTCGTAAGAAAAATGAGACCATGGTAAAAACTGATAATGATGTGGATATTTCCTATAATCTTGTTTCAAAAACTGATGATATCTTAAATGATGAAAATTAGGATCCATCTTTAATGCCCTTATGTAGTAAATCTCAGGAAAAGAATGAAATGTATGCAAGGTAAATGAACATCATTTTAAAGTAAAAGTTTTTATGAGAAACTATCCTATACAATTGAAAAGTACAGACAACCTACAGTATGATCAAGATTCTAACCCTAAATTAAAATCCAAAAATTAGAGACCAATTAAGTAAATCTTATCCTAAGCCTATTCCTACTAAGTATTTCCTAAAGTGATATTTATTCCAGAGTTAGATAAAAACCTTCTATATAACCATTAGTCTTAAGAAATATTCTAGAACTTATACTAAATATGCTTTGTATAACTAATTATACTATCAAATTATGTCACCATCATTTCAAGCATTTACTTCTAAGTTGTCTAGTGTTTCTATTCCTAAGAATAATAAGAGGATCTAAATATTCTTGAGTGGAAGGATGCATTCCTAAAGGAGATAAAAAATAAAACATGGGAGAAAGTTGATATTTAAGAGGAAAAATACTAGTTAGATGTAATAGATCACTTATAAGGCTCACCTGATTGTTATGGGGTTCACTCAAACCTATGAAATTGACTATTCAAAAAAAATTTCACATGTTATTAAGTTAAATATTGTGAGAGTGTTGGTTTTTATTGTAGTTAATTTAGATTGGTCTCTACATCAGTTGGATGTCAAAAATATCGTCCTAAATAGAGATTTATAAGAAAAGGTATAAATAAAGGCTCCTATAGGATTTAGAAAGCTTTGAGAAAAAGATATGCAAGGTAAGAAAATATTTTATATGGGTGAAACAATTACCAAAGGCCTGGTTTAATAGATTCACAAGATTTGTGAAGTCTTAAGATTTCTTATAGGGATAGTCTAACCATACTCAATTCATAAAAGCTTATGTAGAAGTGAAGAATGTGAATCTGATTGTGTATGTGGACGACATTATCCTATTTGACAATGAATTTAATAAAATGGAAAACCTAAAAAAGAATTTCTTAAACAATTTTGAAATAAAAGACCTGAGGTCTCTTAAATACTTCCTAAGGATGAAAATTGTTAGATCTAAGAAGAGCATAGTAGTCACCCAATAGAAGTATATTCTGGATCTTCCAGAAGAAACTAGGATGAGTGAATATAAACCATTAGATATTCCTATAGAATTTAACTTAAATCTTTGTGAAGTTAAGAAAGCAGTTCTATTAGATACATGTCAACAACAATAGCTGGTGGAAAAGTTAATCTATTTATCCTATATTAGACCAGATATTTCCTTTTTGTCATAATGGTAAGCTAATTTATATATACTCCTTATGAAGAACACTTGAATGCAATATATATAATTTTAAGATACTTAAAGTGAACTTTGAAGAAAGAATTATTCTTCAAGAAACTGATTAGTGAAGAGTTGAATTCTACACTAATACAGATTGGGCAAAGTATCTTAGAGATAAAAGGTTTACTTATGTGTGTTGTACTTTTTGTGGGGAAATCAAATAACCTAGAAAAGTGAAAAACAAAATGTAGTAGCCAAAAGTAGTGCGGTGGAAAATATAGCGTAATGAATGAAAGAATTTGTAAAATAATATGGCCTAAAAGAGAAACGAAAGAACTTAAGAAACTAGTGAAGCACCCAATAAGAATTGTTTTTTATTAAAAAAGCAACAATTAGTATCATCAATAATCCATTTCAACATAATTGGGAAAAATATGTGGTAATTGACAATTATTTTATAAAAGATAAACTTGAAAGTGGACTCATTTGCATACCATTTATGCCAATAATACAACAAGTTGATGATATCTTCACCAAAGGGTTTTTAAGGTAAAATTTCATCTTTGTAAGCAAATTAGATACAATCAATATCTACACACTAGGTATTGAGATTTTGGAGATAATTAGTTAATGTTTTATAAATTAGGACTAAATTAATAAGATTTTATTATTTAGAGAATGATTAGATTTTCTTCGATTTAAAGAAGTGAATATTGTAATAGTAGGATAACAAAGAGCGTAGGGATGGATAAAAATCAAAAGAAATCTGATTGTTGTATTGATGATATATTCCTTTACAAAGAAGAAGAACTTGAACTAGGATAACCTCCCAATCCTCCTTACCCGAGATATAATGTCCCCTGAGGTACAACAACCTAACATACTCAACAAAATGGTAGTCTTACACTTGGCAACCATGCTAATGATACGTTAAAAAAAAACATAACAATACATGTGAATTAGAAATGACTATGAAACACACTCTAAATATCGTCATAAAAGGTTGCGTTTGGAACTCTCTATAACAATACCTCGCCTTTTAGAACATCCTTATCCTTAAGGATGACTTATAACGACGATGGTGGCCATGAAATCTAAAAACTGCAGAGCAAACTTATAATATTAGGAATGAGTAGTTTTATAAAGAAGCCCTATTTGAAGAAATTCTAAAGGTAAAAGGATCAAAATTGAATAAACAAAAGAAATGAGAGTCTTCAGCACCGATTTAAGTTGTTTCAGTCAATGGAAGCTAAAGCACAATACAAATGCGCTACAAGAAGTGAAAGGTGGTTGATAGATGCATTTTGCCTCCTCTCCTGTTCAATGACACTAGTATTCCCATCTCTTCTTATTTTCTTGTTATTGATTAGGAACATTTTTTTAATTTGAATGATACAGTGTGTGATGATTTAGTTAGATCATTTTACACATATATGAGAAAAGATGAAATTGATGGGAAGTTGGCAATCATCTATTGGGTATGTGAGTATAAGATTTTGATTATTGAGGAAATCTTAGGAAACATACTGAACATAATTCCAATGGGCAGAACTAACCTTCCTTGTTATAAGTGGGACATTACTGATCTTAATTTAGGAGAAGTTATGAACTTCATCTGCTTGTATATTGAGTATGGCCATGAAGGGAGACCCTGGTGTAGACATTTTGACTTACTGCCATAATGCCTTGCATCAATCTGCTACTTCAATATTTCTAAGGAGTAGTTCAATAGAAAGATGCAGTCTCCTGGACACATATGTAGTGTATAATCTTTTGAAGGGCAATAAGATGAACCTCCCAGCAATGATCCTGCAATTTATGGTGGACAAGAGAAGTCATAAGAATATCACTAGTGATTTACCATATGGGATGCTATTAACCAAGATTTTTGCCTATTATGGAGTATCTTTTGACAATCTGGATTGATATGTACCCGAAAAATTCCATTCATCTTTCCCTACCAATTCAGATATAAATTGGAAGACAATGTGTGGGTGGAGAAGAAAATAGAAAGACCAACAAACCTTTTGGGTCCTACCCCATAAAAATCAGCCCCTGTCACACTTCAGAGCACAAATGATTTGATCCTTCAACAACTGAGAGACATTCACTCCAATCAAGATCAATGTGTGGCCAGATCGACAACAAGCAAAATCAAATTCTTGACATGTAGATTATGCTTCGAATTTTTTTTGAATCTCTTAAATAACTTTGTCGCTATTTTTTTCTTAGTTTATTTTTACATACTTATTTCCCCTCTCTTTTTTTTATAATGACAAAGGGGGAGAGTTAAAGTTATACTTGCTTTTGATGATATATTTGCTTTTGATAATATAACTATGGTATATTCTCTACCAACTGTTGAAATATTATTGAAGTGAATTTGTGAAGTTTAATATGTGATATGCATAAATGATATGCTTCTTTCTTCAGAGGTCGTAAGAAAGGTTCCTTCTAATCATGACTATGAGTAAGAACATTTAAAGTTTATAGGTATCTTTCGAAATTCTTTATTATTATTTGAAAATCATATATATATATATATATATTATTGCTTGTCATCATAAAAAAGGAGGAGATTGTTAGCTCAAGGTTTATTATTAATTTTTTTATGATAACTCTATAATATTTCAAAATTCAAATTAGATTTATTTTCTTGTATAGGTAATGATATAATTCTTAAAAGGAAATGATATCATAGGATAAATGCTTTCTTTCTTACAGGAACCTTCTTAATGAACATATCTTATTAGAAATGCTTCCACAATATCTTGAAAGATCTTACTAATCACATAATTCAGACAATTAGCTCCGACATTGTGTCAAAACTTTTCTCTTAACGTATCAATTGACATAGATAACATCGAGGGTTCATTAAATACAAAGTCAACTCAGAATAGAAATGAAGCAACAACTAGTTAAAGAAAATGTCTACTCAAGGAAGAGCCACTGCATTTGCGAACTATTCGGATTTTCGAAATACTTCAGCATTATCAATATTCTTAAAAGTCATATCAATTTCAAACACCTTATTTCTTAGAAAGTAAAATCACTCTATTTGAGAAAGATTGTTATTCCTTGAAAGTTTAAATTGAGCAAACTTTATATTCATTTGTTTTGAGAGCTTGTAGATGATTGTTAAACTCTACGGGTGTGAAAGGTTGAAGAACCTTGAAAAATATGTACTTGTGAGCTTATAGAGGCTTGTCAAAATTTACTACTTGGAGTTTTATAATGAAATACTCAAGTTAGATACTTGAGAACTAAACATAGGCTTCGTTATAAGCTGAATTAATATAAATTGAGTGTGTTATTCTTTCTGTCTTCGTAACTTTTAAATTTTCACATCAAAGTGTTTGTGTTTTGAATTTACAAAGAGGCTATTTCAATTTTAAGATAAGATCCTTCTGTTTTAATATTGCAAGAGATTCCTTTCATTTTTTAAATAATTAACAGACTCCTTTCGTTTTGAAAGTTAACAGGCTCCTTTTATTTTTTTTAAATGATTAACAAGCTCCTTTCGATTTGAACATTAACAGGCTTTTTTCGTTTTTTAAGCAATTAACCGTATCTTTTTGTTTTAAATGTTAACAGGATACATTCGAAAGTTAATAAGCCCCACTTCCAATAGTCGACAAGCTGAAGATATTTCTTCACATACCAAATCAATGCATACTTTGTTGGAGGGAGGAGGAAAGCCATGAACATTTATTTTTCCTAACACGACTTTGTAAATCCTTGCTGGAAAATGATGCTACAACAATGCCATATAGTGAATGTGCCCAGCAAATGGAGTTCGTTTACTTCATGGTGTAACCACTTTGTGCACAAGGATGACCCTACCAAATGGAGCTTCTACATAGCACTATCCTTCCTTGTCAAGGCTATTTGGGATCAGAGGAGTCTTCAAATCTTCCATAATGGAGGTTTAGCCGAGGAACAATTCCTCAACAATATATACACGCAAATTCAAAGCTAGTTCAGTATACACAAGCTTAACTCTCATAATCGTGATTATGGATCTAGAATGTGGAACGTGGGTTTTTACCCATTTGCAAAATGACAATAGATTTAATTGGTCACTTCTAGAAAAACATATTCTTTTGCACCTCTTTGGCAAATGAAGGTAAAGCATTCAACCCAATTATCATTCGTTGCAGCTATTTACACACGAGATCTTTTGCTCAATTCTAATATTGTTCTATTAATTTTTATCCAAATATTTATGCAGATCCTATGTAAATGTGTAAATAAAAATATAAAGAGAAATAGAGATCTGTCCTAGCTATTGAACCACTGTCCTCTCTTGGTCCTTGTTCATATAAGAAACCAGTCACCAATACATTTCACTTCAGGTTCACCGTATGTCCAGCTCAAAAACAGTCGATTTTAGGATCTGCAAGGTAGTTCCAGCTACAGAAGAAGATATAATAGACCGCATGGATTCAAAGCTTTTGCAATCAGGAAAGGCTCCGGCAAATGAACACTTTCTAGCCCACGCAGACGACAAGAGGTTAAGGGACTGATTCCTCACCTTTGAAGATAATACATATTTAGTGAAGTAGACGTTTAACTCAGTTTTCTTCGATTAGGAATCAATTTCTGCTCATTCACAAATTTATCTTTCCACCAAAAAGCAATTATAACTACTTGGTAAGGGCACTGTGACTGATATATGTAGCGCCTTCTAATAAGTCTGATTGCAAGTAATGGGATTTGTGCTTCTAATCAGTAAGGTTGGCTTGGACAACGTCGAATTTGATGAATCTCGCACTGGATTTGGTAGGCTGATAGGGAAAAGTCCTCAGTTAGATAATATAGCATCTTTCTACTTCACAAGAAGGAACATAAGGTACAACACCCATTCTCCCATATTACAGGAAAGAAACCCTATTGGTGCTCTATTAACTATAAAAGTTTTTGGCAGACTCGCATAACAAATCTTCATCCACCCATTTCTACAGACTAGGCCCTCTTCCCAAAAACTCGTGTATACTACTATCTGTATGTAAATAGCAATTTCAAAATCTCTTTCCAGCAATTTGTACAAAATGTAAAAAACGATAAGAGAAAGAATTACAAAGATCTATGTGAACATCTACATTTAGCAGCTTGTAGCTAATTGCAGCAAGGCCTTCATCCTGATAAGAGCTACAGGCACTAAGGGGATACATTCGCATCTTCGTCATCATAACTGTACTGCTTTCTTGCATTGGTTACACAAAACACCTGTGGCAGTGTCGGATTCACTGGAACTGGAAATTTATGTGCAGAGCTTACTGTTGTTCTCTCGTTTATCATCCCAACCTCTTTGCAGACCCGATCTAGAACATTAAGGAAATCCCTGACAACCATAAAGATTCTGAAGGGATGAGCTTCTTCCTTAGCTGAATTCCCATGGAAGTATTCAGTAATCTCCTTCACTAGAGACAAAGCAACGCTTTCCTGTGCTTGAATTCTTATGATCTCTTCCTCAGCCATTTTGATAAACCTTTTCATTGATTCCGAAAATATCTCGCTCCCGTCAACCAACCCCATTGTTTCATTTAACCTGACAACCTCACTGATTTTCTCGATGCCTCTAGAAAGCTTGGAGACATCACTGATAAGTACATCTGAATCCATGGAAGCAGCTTTCTTCACATTGTTGAGCTCCAAACTAATACCAGAAACAACTTGCAGGCCAAGCTTCCTACATCTGGCATCTTCACTAGATGCAGAATTCAGAGTTTGGTTGCAACCTGAAAGACGAGCACCTTCAGTTCTTATAATTTCCTGTACAACAAAATGCAAGAGTGTAGTCTGTCCATCTGCACCCTTGACATCAACAAGCTTGAGGAGTGTGTCAAGCTTGAAGGCATGAGCATCACCGCGGTTGGTCCCAACATTCATGCGATTTCCTGTCTTCAGAACCGCTTCAAGAAGTTTCAAGAACATTCTACTACTTCTTAGTTCTTCAGAAGCTGACTGTAAAAGGGGAAACAGTAAAGTAGTGAAGCAACTGTGTCCGAAATTGAGAGGTCTATAGCTATATGTACATCAAGGCCAAAAGTCAGCTTCACCAAGCAATTATAGTGTGCAATTTCATCAAACAATGGACACATATGCACAACTCCACAGTTATCATCATATTGAAAAGATCAATCACGCTGACAATTATGAGCGCATGTACATGAAAGTACAACAGATGCTAGTAGGTTTCTCAATATTAAGTCTTTATTTGAACCCAGAGAACTACTAAAAATTAACAAAAGTTGAGAGAAAAAGAAGATGAAGAAGATAAAATGGAGCCTGTAAGATCTTTAACTCAATGTAGTAGAGTTGTTTGAGCTTGGTTTATTCAAAACTGTCCATCTTAATTTTAAGGAGAACGACGATATCCAACTTCTGGTGTCAGTCAATACAAAGAGGTAAAACAACAATGTGGATAAGAATTACCACTACTAAAAGAAAAAAGTAAAGAAACGGCCTCAGGGAAATTAAAAAGTGAGATTATGATAGAGTTGGTCTACCTCTAAAGTTTCAAAAGACTTCTTGAGGTATTCAACTTCGGAATCAAAGTTGGCAACATAAAGCATGGCATCCACTCGTTTGAATGCAAAAGGTACATCAAGGACTGCCTTCAGGAACTTCTCTGCATGACCAAGCTTGATTGGTGAATCATCTTTGTATTCCTTCAACTTAAACTCTTCTTCTCTGCTAGGAGCCATCTTTAATAGACTTTCTAGAAGTTCAGTTCCCAGTGAATCTACATTACCTACATAAAATAAGAGGGACTTAATTCAGTGAAGGCTACATACTTCAGAAGTACAGTTAGAGCATAGAAATTCCAAGAAGAGCCAGATTTAGAAAGATCATTGAATTAGGGTTATTAACAATGTTTATTCGAACAGTTCTATATTAAGGTTATTTGAGATTTTTACAGTCACTATTCAAACAGATATGAATGACTATTATGCTAATTCGTAAGGTATATTAGGATTATCATCAATGACTGCCACAGTATTGTGGATTGCAGTACAGCTTGTATAATCATCTACTCATTCACTACCAGAGGCAATCTATCATCTACTGTTTCTGAAAATGTAGCAGTGGAGCATAAGAAGTCCTAAAACAAGCAATGCTTCAACCAAGAAAGGCACAAAAAGGAAATGAAAGAGCGCATGATGCAATTAGCACAAGTTAGCAGACCTCAAGATCCTAATTATAATCAAAGCCGAGTAGTACAACTATGTACAATTCAGAGAAGAGGCAACTAAAGAAGACAACAAAAGGGTACTGAGAGATGGCATCAGTCCAAAGCCTTTTGACCAAATCTACAATAAAGGATTGACAGGCATCGAAAACATCTATAATGATCAGAGGGACGCATGTAGTGGAACAAAAGCTAGAATCAGTTTTCTCTAGAGGTTATACAAAAGATAAACAAACACTTCCTTTCTATACATGGGGAGGTACACATAAATGCTTAATCAAGATATATAATCTACCAACATTTTACAAGAAATGCGTGAAACAAGAAAGTAAATAGGTTGAAGAATTACCTTCTAAAAGAGCTTCACAAACTTCCTCAATTGTCACATTAATTGCCCTAAGCAAAATTGCAATGTTCTGTGCCTTCTTTGGATCAAGCACCCAATTGTCTTGATTTGGAGATGGAAGAACGATCTTTGGAGTTACTTGTGGTTTTGTGGTCGGGTTGTTTACCACAAACAATGTTTCAATCATTTCTTCATTCAATCTGCAAGATACGGAGACAAACACGGGTGAAAGAAATTACGATCCAATGCTTGGAAACAGAAAATGCCAAATGCCATATAGAAAGACAGCAGAGTACTCCGCATCTTACTTGAAAGAACTTGATCTCAAGTGATCCCACACCATTTCACGCTCAGAGCTGGCTCTAACTTTATCCCAATGCAAAGGTTTCAACTTTGGCTTGGGAGTATCTTCATCATTCTCCACTGCTTTAAATTCAAGAGGGGAAACCATGCTTGTGCTTTGAAGCACAAAAGGCCTTGAAGGAGGTACAAGTGCTGGTGGTTTTGAAATTGGTTTCCCTGTTGCCGATGATGCAACTGGAGAGTCGCCTGATCTCCGCGGTGGTTGGGGTGGAAGAGGAGGTGGCGGTGGCGGTGGTGGAGGTGGAGGTGCTGCAATGGGTTGCTCTAAAGTACTGCTAATTTCCGCATTCAGACCATGAACAGTGGGAACTATCGTTGGAGACGCACCAAAACCTCTTGCTGGAGATGTGTAAGTTGAAGACAGAGACGGAGACCTCCTACTAGGATCCTTATAGTTTGAATTTCTCGGCGATGCAAGATTGTTCTCTTCTATATACTTTTCGGGGCAAGTCAAAGTTGAAAATAACAAAGAAGATCGCGTATTTCCATCCGAGTCGTTACATAATCTAGGCGGTTGGCTCTTCTCCAAAGCTCTGCTGGGCGACTTAGAAGCTGAAGACAGTGATGGAGAGCCTACATTTTGATCCAAATCACTTTCAGCCTCTGATCTTTTGTCCAAACTTCTGTCTACTGATGAAGAAACAGAGTGAGGTGAAGAAGGTTGAATCTTTTTATTCAAATCAGTCGTTATACTCGCCGGTGAAAGTGATGGCGACCGCACATTTGGATCAAAACCACTCAACACTTGCAGAGACCTAACTCCCCCTTTCTCTAAACTAGTCGCAGGCGATGTAGAAGCCGAAGACAGTGAAGAAGAACGCACCTCTTGCTCAACATCTAAAGATATTCTAGGCGATTCTTCTGGAGACGAACTGCATAAAGACGGCAAAGAAGATCTGCGCTCATCAAGATGATTCATTGGTGGTGGAAACGAGGGAGGGGGCGCAGGGAGGGTCTGAACGAAAGTAGACTCCGGTGAATTGGGCCGCGGGCTCACACTAACCGGCGGAGAAATGCTAGGAGACTGTGAGCGAGCGGGAGACCCAGAATTGGAAGAAGTACAGGAGCTCTCTCTATTGTTTCTTGCTCCAGAATCAACACCACGCACAGCAGCAAACACTCTTCTAGACCCCGATCCGGTGGCAATGGAGCTCTCACGACCAGCCAAAGACCCTCTCGGCGAGTAAAACTCCTCTTCCTCGTCATCCCCAGTAGAGCCCACATCAACATTCGCATAGCTCTGCCGAGAAACCTGTCTGTTAAGCGGTGGCAGGGGGTGGAGCTCCGGAGAGTCCAGTTTACGCGGGTCATAATGCGTTTCAGAGTTTTCATTGACTAAAGTGGGCAAGTAGAGAAAGTCGGAGCGTGTGGAAGAGGTGGTTCTCAACTTATGGGCATTACTGGTACTAGTAGTGTTGGTGATGTGGGATGTATAATAATTAGGCTTGTGGTCGGAGAGATGGTGATGACGATGACGTTGGTGGCGGTTGCGACGATGGCGGGAGTAATAAAAGAAGAGTATAAAGGCCAAGACAATGAGAACAGAGAGAAGGGCGGAGATGGAGAGGGCGAGGAGTTTATGGGAATTGCGTTTGGGTATGATGGAGTGGGGGAGGATGAGGGAGGAGATGTTGGCGGGGAAGGAGGCGAAGGTGGCGGGGGACGGAGGAGGGGGAGAGGGGTAAGAAGGAAAAAAAGGGGAATGGTCGGGGGTAGAAGTGGAAAAAGGAAGTTGAGGAGGAGGTGGAGGGGAAGGTGTGGGGGGTTGAGAGGGAGGGAAGGATTGGAGTGGGAAAAAAGGTTCATGAAGAATCCGACGACTGGCGGTGGTGCACGAAAAGGGGTGGGATGCGTAGAATAAGAAGAAGATGATAAAGAAGAAGGGCATTGTAGTATGCGGTGGTTACGAATGTGATTTAAGTGTACTCTGTTCGTTTTGTAAGACTAAGAATGCTGGTATGTGTTGCGTTGGCTTACTCAGAGACTGGATGTCGGAGTAAGGGTAAAATTCTGGTTGCTTCACTTTCTTTCTTTTTCTTCCTCTTCTTACCAACGGCCGGACCGAAGGTGCATGTTGCTATGATTTTCTACTTTCGTTTTCGCTGGGTCGAAGTTGGATGATTGGGTTCTAGTTATTGGCTGAGTATGCAACCCACCACTGTTCCTTATGAATAACTATGTAATAATTTAGTTATTTAAAAAGAAAACTGTACGACACCGACACATGATTTCCCTCTTCTTGGTTTTTTTTTTTTTTAATTTTTCATTACTACCTGTCGTTTGATCTATAAAAACACCAAATAGGTACGAAGTACTAACGGTTCCTTCCGAGTGTCCACCCAAAAACATGACTTGGAGACTTTTCAAATAGGTTTATTTCACGTGAGAACATCAAACCAATAGAAGAAGAAGAATCCACCTACTTA
>JANSVA010000009.1:9395879-9411215 GCA_025504915.1 Erythroxylum reticulatum
CAAGCCTCACTTCCTTTGATGGAACTCACTATTCCAAGCCTCACTTCCTTTGATGGAACTCACTATTCCAAGCCTCACCTCCTTTGGTTTTTTTGCTAGTGCATTGAATATGGCCATCTTCTTTTCGGTAAAACCACTCTCTTAATGTAAAATATTATTTTTTCATGTTATTTCTTGAATTCTATTAAAATTTTATGCGTTCTAAAAATATTGTATAAAGTCTTTGTGTTTTGTAAAAATAACAGTCGAACTCAACAATTCAATAGCAAGAAATATAATGGTTACATTCCTATCCTAAGGTTGGTAGATGAGCATTTTCTCAGAGAAGATAAGGTTGTGGTTACATACCGATCAAAATCTTCTCTAAAAGCATAAGGCAAAGAATAGAAACCAACGGAGAGAGTTTTCATTAGAAGAGACTATTAGGAGGTGATGGGTTTAGTAAAGCTTAATTCAAAAGACAACAAAAATTGGGTGGAAGTAAACAAGTATTAGCTATTCATGAAAGCCTAGGTAATTCGACTCAAGTTGAAAGGGAAACACCTACAAATGATGAGAGTGTTCAAGTGGATAATATTCCAAATTCAATTCAGCCGGTGGGAATTCAACAGCAATCATTGAGTGCCTTAAATAAATCACTAGGGAACAAGAGGGAGAATGAAATGCAAAATTAGTGAGAATAATCCTTTCCATAGAGACTATGAACTCTAACAGAATGAGCAAACTCAACAGATGGCAGAACAGTAGAGAGGAGTTACTCAAGAGGAACAGTTTGAACAGATAATCTCTCAGAAGAGCAGTAGAAAAGGCTCCAAAGGGAAAAGCAGTCTCATATGACCTTAATAGTATGGAATGTAAGAGGAATAAACACCCTTCTAAGCTTAATGCGGTAAGGGATTTTGTTCTAAAAGAGAAGCCTTTGTTATTTTGTTTATTGGAAACCAAAACTAAAGAAGCAAATATGAATAAATTAAGTTGTTTGGGTAGCAAATGAGACTTTCTCACAAACCACCAACGTCATGCCTATGGAAGGATTATACTTGTTTACGATGGTGATCTTTTAGAAGTGAATGTTCTGCAAACCAGTTAGCAACTTACTCACATAAAGCTTAACTTCAAAATTGAAAATTCTTATGCTTTAGCTACTTTTGTCTACAGTTTTAACACAGTGTTTCAAAGAACTGAGCGATGGACTTCCCTTCAAAGACTCAAAGCCTTAGTTAGAGTTTTATGGCTAGTTAGTGGGGACTTTAATGCCACCCTTTATAGATCAGAGGTGAAAAGAAACTGTAACCTACTCAACTACATCTTTGATACGTTCAATTGCGTGTAGGATGTGAAATTAATAGATTTAAAATATGAAGGTCATAGGTTCACTTAGTCTAACAAACAAAGCTCTAATTGCACTACAAGAAATACGCAGTTTACCGAGTATTTCTGTCAGTAAAATAAATTATCGACGGATGAATTCTTCGGTAAAATGCCTGTAGTTAAAGTTATTGACGAATTATATTCCATTGGTAAATATATCGACGGAAGATAAATGACACAACAGTCGACAAAATTTACTAACGAGAGGCTTTCTGTCGGTAACCCGTAGTTAATATAATTGAAGTGTTATCGTATTTACAGACGGAATATAAAATACCGTCGATAAAATATATTGATTTGCCGACAGTAATTCAAATTCTATCATTAACTAATATTCAAATTTACCAATGGAACTACGATTTCTGTTGACAAAATATGTTGATTTTTTCTGACGGTATTTTATATTCCATTCGTAATAAGTAGGGAGATTTTTTTAAAATTTTTGGTTTCATGATCTTGTGATAAATGCATAATTTTTAGAGTTATCAATTATCTGTGCATAATAAATTAATTTGTATATTTATATAATTTGTTGAATTTGAAAAATTAATTAATGATATAAAGTTAATATTATTTTAATTGGTAATAAAAACATTAAAGTGTACATAACTTATGTTTGTAATTGAAAACAAATGACTGGGAAAAGCTAATGTCGTGGTGATCGCGGGTGCTCTAAGCTACTAAGCCTCCCCTTCAACTGTTCCATCTCCTGTCTTAGCTGAGCCATCTGCTCCATCTGCTCTCTCATCTTAGCCATCTGCTCCATCTGTTGATTCTCGTTAGCCATCTGCTCTTCTTTCATGTAAGTTATCTGCTCCATCAATGTTTGCATTGTGGCCCGAAGCTCGGTGACTTCATTGTTGTGTGCTGGCCTAGCAGATGCTGCTGTATTAGATATGGAAGATTGTGAATATCATGTGTTCACATATGAACCTGTTCTGAATATCCTTCCACGACAGTCCCTACCACCCACAACATTAAGATACGTCTGAGTGTCATCTACAGGTTATTCCTCCTGAGATTGTTCCTGAATGATTTTGATGGTATGAATATTTGCTAATTATACTAATGATTTTGTTAATGTTTTGGGTAAATAGTCATGTGGAAAGGGTGGAATTTGTTCAGTTTTATGTATTTTGGGTAGGAGATGACAATCAAGCCAAATTGGAGACATTTTGGTTGTTGTTGCTTGAAGTTTTGAGTTGTAATTGCTTATCTGCAATTTTTGGATTGACTTCAAATTCTGGGCAGTAAGTCGTGCCCACGGCTTAAGGTCGCACGTGAATGAACGTCCAGTACAGAGTTGGGGGTGCGACTGAACTTTTAATTTGAATGATCTGGAAGGGAAGATATTTTAGGCTTAGTAAGGTAAGTTAGGGATACTAATCTTTAGCCTATTTTTCTCTCTCTTAAAAGACCTATAAAAGGGGAGTCAAGAGGAGATTGAAAGGGGTCAATTGCTAGGAAATTAAAGACTCTCTCATTTCTTATTTTGCAAGTTTTGTATAACCATGAGCAGCTAAACCTACTTTAGTCTAGCAAGGGTAAATCGAGTTCAAGTTCATATGAGTTGTGAGATCTAAACTTAATTTTTATCCTTGAAATTCTACAGTATTTATTCATTCTCTATTTTATTGATATTATTATCTTGTTGGTTGTTGCAATAAGAGCTTGTTGTGCAATTGGCAGGGTTGTAATTAGGTAATCAATATTTCTAGATCCGTAATTGTCTAGTTAATCTTGATGATAGTGGCAGGTAATATATTTTTCAAGTTATATTATGAGAATGAATAATCTGATTCAAACAATCACGCTTGTTGATCTTGTTGATTGGGGTTGGGTCTTTCTAATTCTTAAAGTTGTCAGCGAATTAAATCCTAGGTGCATGTTGGGATTGTTCGTCGATAAGGGGTTAGTTATAGGCGCATGTCTGGCTAATCTAATATTAAGGAAGGATCAGATTATTAGAAGCTTTTCAATAATCATAACCAATCTATTATGGGATTTGGATTTATTCTTTGTTTCAATGATCAATCTTAGAACTTGAATGAGATTACCTTGTTAGATGCTATTAATCTGATTTCAATTGAAATTTATTTGTTTGCCATTTATTAAATTTAGTATTTTTTTGTACTCATTAGTTACAAACTCCCTTTTTATTTCCTCATTCTTGATTCCCTATTCATCGATAGGATTAAGTAATCTCTAGTCTCTATGGATACGACTCTACTCGCTCTAGCTACAATTTAATTGAGTTTTTAGGAGTAGATTTTATTTTTGGTGGATTCAACACTCATCAAATTTTGGTTCCGTTGCTGGGGATTGGTTTGATTGCTTTTATCCTTTTATGACCAGGTATGATTGTATAGGAGCACTACAGTATGATTTTGAAATAGAAAAGTCGGTAAAGAGGCTGAGGAAAGAAACAAAGTTGCGAAAGTTAGCATCTTCTGTCGCGGTTTCAGTGATTGAAGAACAAACAGTCCCTGAATCACTTTATCTTTCCAGCGAATCAGATCCAGAAAATGAGATGGCTTAAGAAAACCTCACTCTAAGAGAGTTAGCAGCCCCCTATCAATCAATAGCCATTATGCATTACTTACCTGAATTTAGAGGCTCCTTTCGAATTGAAATCAGTCTTGATCCACCTGTTACCTACTTTTCGTGGATTGGAGAATGAAGATCCTCATAATCATCTCAAAGAATTTCATATTGTTTGTTCAACCATGAAACCACAAGGACTGTAAGAGGAGCAAATCAAATTAAGGGTCTTTTCATTTTCCCTAGCTAATGGAGCCACGGAATGGTTGTTCCACTTACTCCCTGGGACTATTACTTCATGGACAAATATGATCAATATTTTCCTAGATAAAATTTTCCCTGCCTCTCGTGCCGCTGGGATTCGAAGAGATATTTGTGGGATTAAACAAAGGGATTTAGAAAATCTTCATGAGTATTGGAAGCGATTCAAGAGATTATGTGCTAGCTGCCCCCAACATGGGATATCAGATCAAGCCCTTATTCAGTATTTTTATGAAAGGCTATTACTTATGGAGAGGAGAATGATGGATGCGGCAAGTGGAGGAGCCATTGTCAACAAGACATCACAAGCAACTCGAGATTTAATTTCTATGATGGCCGCAAATTCTCAATAATTTGGGTCCCGCTACGAACCCTCAAGAAGGGTTAAGGAGGTAAATGTATCTTCCTTAAAAGATAAACTAAATCAACTAACCTCTTTGGTTCAAAATCTGGTTGTAGGGAATACACAACAAGTGAAGGCGTGTGGGATTTGCGCCTACACGGGTCATCCTATGGATATGTGCCCCACTTTGCAAATGGATACCCCTGAACAAGAAAATGTCCTTGAAAATTTTCCTGGCCCGCCACAAAAGAAATATGACCTATACTACAATACTTATAATCCAGGGTGGAGAGATCACCCAAATCTCAGTTATGGGTCTAGAGCGCTAAATTTTTAGCAATTTCAGCAGAGGCTACCCTAACAAAATCCTCCAAGATCAGGTATATCTCGTGAGGATATAGTTAAATCACTTGCAACTAACACACAACAATTCCAACAGGGGACTAGAGCAAGTATACAAAATTTGGAGAATCAAGTTGGTCAATTAGAAACGTCCCTAAGCAAGTTAGAGTCTCAAGGTAAATTACCTTCTTAGACAATAATGAACCCAAAGGAAAATGCAAGTGCAATTACTTTGAGAAATGGAAAAGAGTTGGAACTTGTTGCTAGAAAGGGATGTGGGCGCGACTTAGCACCAGCTACAGAAACAGAGGTGGAAATTCAGAAACAAACGGAGTATCCAATGAACTTTATACCAATAGAACCCAAAATTCTATAAACTAGACCTCCTTTTCCAAAAAGATTAGCCAAATCCAAGAAAGACAAGGAGGAGAAGGAAATCCTCGATACATTCCGAAAAGTGGAGATTAACATACCTTTACTCAATGCAATCAGACAATTACCCAGGCATGCAAAATTTCTGAAGGAACTATACACTAACAAGAAAAAAATATCTGAGTATGAAAAGGTAAGTGTGGGGGAAAATGTGTCTGCTATCCTTCAAAAGAAGCTACCCCCCAAATGCAAAGATCAAGGTATGTTTGCTATATCTTGCACTATTGGGAATGTGGGAATAAAAAGGGCAATGTGTGAGCTAGGTGCTTCAATCAATGTTATGTCATTGTCAATTTATTCTTCTTTAAATGTTGGTCCATTGAAAGAAACTGGGGTAATAATTCTACTAGCTGACAGATCAATAGTTTATCCTAAGGGAGTGTTAGAAGATGTGTTAGTCTAGATTAATGGTCTGATTTTCCCTGTTGATTTCTTTGTTTTAGATATGGAGGATGATAAGTCCTCTAACTCATCTAATATTCTTCTAGGGAGACCCTTCATATTGCTAAGACAAAGATTGACATTCATGATGGAACATTGACTATGGAATTTGATGGTGAAGTAATTACATTTAATGTTTATGATGCCATGAAATATCCTAATGATGTGAATTGTGTATTCAGCATTGATATTATCGAGCCATTAATTCAAACTGCATTTGAATTAGATATAGAAGACAAGTTAATGATTGCACTTTGCAAGAGTCTAAATTTAGACAATATTGGTAAAATCGACAAAGAGCCCTCACATGTTGAGCTCCACAAAATGGTATACGAGTTGGAGGCATCTAATCCAATGGTGAGTTCTACTCTTTGCAAAAAACTAACCACATCTAACACCACTCTCTTGCCTTCTGTACTACAGCCATCGAAATTGGATTTAAAGTTGTTGCCAATCCACCTTAGGAGAAGGAGACTCCCTCCTAGTGATCATTTCAAATAAACTTAACAAAGAGGAAGAAAAGAAGTTAATCAGAGTGCTGACAGAGCATAAAAAGGCTGTAGGATGGACAATTACAAATATCAAAGGTGTAAGTCCATCTACATGCATGCATCGGATCCTTTTAGAGGAGAACAATAAGCTTAGTAGGGAGGCTCAAAGGCATTTGAATCCCCCTATGATGGAAGTCATAAAAAAGGAAATAGTGAAGTTACTAGATGCTGGTATGATCTATCTAATTTCAGATAGCAAATGGGTAAGTCCGGTTCAGGTGGTGCCTAAGAAAACAGGTATCACTGTGATTATGAATAAGGATGGTGAGTTGGTCCCCACCCGAGTTCAAAACGGGTGGCGAGTTTCTATAGATTATAGAAAATTAAATGCATCAACCAAGAAAGATCATTTCGCTCTCCCATTCATTGATCAAATGCTTGAACGTTTAGTTGGTAAAACTCATTATTGCTGTCTTGATAGATATTCATGTTTTTACCAGATTCTAGTTGCACCCAAAGACTAAGAGAAGACGACATTCACCTGTCCATTTGGAACCTTCGCTTACAGATGAATGCCATTGGGGCTTTGTAATGCCCCAACCACTTTCCAAAGGTGCATGGTTAGTATCTTTTCTGATTATATTGAGAATATCATAGAAGTTTTTATGGACAATTTCACTGTTCATGGAAATTCCTTCGACGAATGCTTAGTTAACCTTACAAAGGTTTTGAAAAGATGCTTGGAGTCTAATCTGGTGTTAAATTATGAAAGATGTCATTTTATGGTAGATCAAGGATTAATTTTAGGACATATTGTGTCTGCAAAAGGAGTTGAAGTAGATAAGTCCAAAATTGATGTTATAAAATCTCTGCCTTACCTCGTCAATTTACGGGAGATTCGTTCTTTCCTTGGTCATGCAGGATTTTACAGGCGTTTCATCAAGGACTTTTCGAAAATCGTTCAACCCTTATGCAAATTGCTGCAAAAAGATGTCCCTTTCGAGCTCAGTGAAGAATGCAAAATAGTCTTTGACACTCTAAAGCAGAACCTTATCTCGATGCTTATAATTCAACCACCGGACTGGCATTATCCTTTTGAGATTATGTGTGATACTAGTAACAGGGCAGTAGGTGCAGTATTGGGACAGTGTATTGAGAAAAATCCGCATGTCATATACTACACCTCAAGAACACTGGATAGTGCTCAATGCAACTATTCCACAACGGAAAAAGAACTTATGGCTATTGTTTTTGCTTTAGAAAAATTATGTTCTTATTTATTAGGCCCTAAAGTTATTGTATATTCTGATCATGCAGCATTGAAGTTTCTACTGAAAAAGAAGGAGGTGAAACCAAGACTAATACGCTGGATACTTTTATTGCAAGAATTTGATTTAGAGATCAGAGAGAAGAAAGGGTATGAGGATTTGGTTGCTGACCATCTCAGTCGTCTACCTATTGCTGAGAAAGCATGCCCTTTACAAGATGAATTTCCTAATGAGTACTTATTGTTCGTGCATAATAAAGCTCCCTAGTATGCTGATATTGTGAATTTCTTAGTTATTGGTACTTTACCTGATGAGCTCACTAGGTCTGCGAAAGACAAAATAAAAAGGGAAGCTAAGTATTATGTGTGGGATGATCCTTATTTATGGAAGCATTGTTTTGACCAAGTCATTAGGCGATGTGTTTCTGAGGTAGACATTGAGTCTGTTCTCAAGTTCTGCCATTCTTATACATGTAGTGGTCATTTTGGCCCTAAAAGGACAGCACGTAAAGTGCTTAAATGTGGACTATATTGGCCTTCATTATTTCATAACGCATACATGTTTTGCAAGTCTTGTGCTAATTGCCAAAGTACTGGTAGTTGAGGGCACAAAGATCAATTACCACTCACTCCTATACTCATTTGTGAAATATTTGATGTGTGGGGTGTTGATTTTATGGATCTTTTTCCATCATCATTTGGTTATACTTATATTCACTGTGGATTACGTTTCTAAATGGGTGGAAGCCAAGGCTACTCCAATTGACAAAGCTAAAACCGTTGCAGATTTTGTTAGGACTAATATCTTTACTAGGTTCGGTGTGCCAAGAGTAATCATCAATGATAGAGGAACCCATTTTTGCAACTGCACCATTGGCACACTCTTTCACAAATATGATGTGACTCATCGTACTTCTAAGGCCTACCATCCACAGACAAACAGCTAAGCCAAAGTGTCCAATAGAGAAATTAAGTCCATACTTGAAAATACTGTCAATCCGAATAAGAAGGATTAGACCTTGCGTGTGGATGATGCATTGTGGGCTTATAGTATAGCATATTAGACTCCTATAAGAATGCCCCCATACAGCTTTGTCTTTGGCAAGCCTTGTCATCTTCTGGTCGAGTTAGAACACCGTGCTTATTGGGTTGTCAAGTAATGTAATATGCAATTGGATGATGTTGGAGAACATAGGAAATTACAATTACAGGAGTTGGACGAAATTAGAAATGATGCATATGAGAATTTCAGAATTTACAAGGAGAAAACAAAAGCCTTCCATGATCATATGATTTCTAGGAAGAAATTTTTAATTGGGCAAAAAGTCTTACTTTATCATTCTCATTTGAAATTGTTTCTTGGGAAATTGAGATCTAAATGGATTGGTCCCTTTGTTATTACTAAGATCTTTCCTCATGGTGCAGTTGAAATTCAAAGTCTGGACACTCGTAAGGTTTTTACGGTGAATGGACATTGCCTTAAACCTTTCTATGAGGGTTTCCAAGCTCAAAGGGCCGAGGAATTGACCTTAGTTAAGGTCCATCAAGGGAATTAGGAATGCAAGACGTCTAGCCTAGGACACTAAACAAGGGCACTTCTGGGAGGCAACCCACATTCAAGGCGTGCCCACGCCTTATGTATCCTTGTTATTTTATTTCTACTTTACTTTTGTTTAAGGCATGCCCATGCCTTACATACCCTTATTATTTTACTTCTATTTTTATTTTTGTTTTCTTTTTATCTAATTTCCTTTCATCTTCTTCCCTGAGTTTACTTTAATGCTCTGTTCTCTGATTTCTGAGCAGGTCAATTTTGAAGTTTAATGCTTCCACCACCCACTCCTTCACTTGAGGAATGCCTAACTGCATAGAACAAGCCTTGGAGACCCTCACCACTTAGGTTGCCCAAATTGATGCTACCCTTCTCGCTCTCCACGACCATTTTGATGTTCTGCCACCCATTGCACCATCTTAGTCCACTTGCCCTACTCCACCACTCAGGGCAGTACCCTTTTACTTTTTTTCTCCTCATATTTTGCTGACCTATATTTGTGTTTTGATATGATACTCATTAAGGTCAATGAGAGGTTTAAGTGTGGGGGAGTAATTGCGGCTTACATGGTTTTAATGATAGGACATTAATCCCTGAGTTTAAATTCACACACTTTTCTTATCTTGAAATGATGGGACATGTTAAGTTATATAATAAATTTAATATAATCAAGTTTATTCTTAGTTTTTCATAAAATGAGTGGTTGAGCCTTTTAATTCTTCTTAACTTACGATTTGAGGCTTGGAATTAATAGAGTGAAATTTCTAAGTTAGCTTGCTTTAAATCTATGTCACATACATAGGAATCGTTGACTTTAACTCGCCTAGTTGCTCAAAATAGGTGAATGAAAAAAACAAAAAACCCCAAAAAATGAGCAAATTTTGCTCCGCTCTAGTGAAGTAACCCGGGGTCTTCATGCAACCCATGTCAACACTTAGGCCAAAAGTAAAGAGGGAGGATGAGCAATGCCAGTAGCCACCTAAGATTGTGATGAGTTGAGTAACTGGGGACGGCCATCACAAATAGATCGTAATCGCGTAAAAAGGCTTATGACATCCTAGGCAAGCCACAAATGTCGTATAATGAATATCATCTCAATCTCACATTCATTATTTAAATTAAGTGACTTGGTAGGTTGGTAAATTATTTCTTATGCATTGACTTAATAAGGTTGGAACCCAATTGTGTGATGAAATTGATCAAGCCTTGACTTTTAAGTTGAAAAGAATTTTTAGAATCAATTTTTTATTTTATGGAAAACTAGGAATTGTTAGTTATGTTGACTTTTTTGTATTCCTTAGTATGTTGCATCTTGGATGGATGGGGGTTTGTGTGAAAATCAATTGGGGTGTTTTTGGTTCATAGACGGAAGTCCTGCTTGAGGAAAAGCTTGTGATAAGTGTGGGGGAGTTTGATGGAGTGAATATTTGCTAATTATACTAATGATTTTGTTGATGTTTTGGGTAAATATTCATATGGAAAGGGTGGAATTTATTAGTTTTATGTATTTTGGGCAGGAGATGACAATCGTGCCAAATTGGAGACATTTTGGTTACTATTGCTTGAAGTTTTGAGCTGTAACTGCTTATCCACAATTTTTGGATTGACTTCAGATTCTGGGCAGTAAGTCATGCCCACGGCTTAAGGTCGCGCATGAATGAACGTCCGGTATAGAGTTAGGGGTGCGACTGAGCTTTTAATTTGAATATTTTTCATATCTGGAAGGGAAGATATTTTGGGATTAGTGAGGGAAGTTAGGGATACTAATCTTCAGCCTATTTTTGTCTCTCTTAAAAGACCTATAAAAGGGGGGTCAGGAGGAGATTGAAGGGGGGTCGATTGTCAGGAAATTAAAGACTCTCTTATTTCTTATTTTGCAAGTTTTGTCATGAGCAGCTAAACCTACTTTAGTCTAGCAAAGGTTAATCGAGTTCAAGTTCATATGAGTTGTGAGATCTAAACTTAATTTTTATCCTTGAAATTCTGTAGTGTTTATTCATTCTCTATTTTATTGATATTATTATCTTGTTGCTTGTTGCTTGTTGCAATAAGAGCTCGTTGTGCAATTGGCAGGGTTGTAATTAGCTAATCAAGATTTCTAGATCCGTAATTGTCTAGTTAATCTTGATGACAATGGCAGGTAATATAATTTTCAAGTTATATTATGAGAATGAATAATCTGATTTAAACAATCACACTTGTTGATCTTGTTAATTAGGGTTGGGTCTTTCTAATTCTTAAAGCTGTCAATGAATTAAATCCTTGGCACATGTCGACATTGTTCGTCAATAAGGGGTTAGTTATAGGCGCATGTCTGGCTAATATAAAATTAAGGAAGGATCAGATTATTAGAAGCTTTTCAATAATCATAACCAATCTATTGTGGGATTTGGATTTATTCTTTGTTTCAATGATCAATCTTAGAACTTGAATGAGATTACCTTGTTAGATGCTATTAATCTGATTTCAATTGAAATTTATTTGTTTGCCATTTATTAAATTTAGTATTTTTTTTACTCATCAATTACAAACCCCCTTTTTATTTCCTCATTCTTGATTTCCTACTCATCGATAGGATTAAGTAATCTCCGGTCGTTGTGGATACGACTCTACTCGCTCTAGCTACAATTTAATTGATTTTTCAGGAGTAGATTTTATTTTTGGTGGATTCGACACCCATCAGGTTTGTTGTATTTGGTCTTATTAGGAAGCAATGTTTACATTAGTAAGGGATTATTATTAAGAAATTATAATAATGCATTAATTTCACATACATTCAGTTCTCTACATCGGTTGTTGATGAATGTCACACCATCATGGTTCTTCGTGTGAGTGTGCAAAAACAACTGAATAGGTGTAGGCTTGATGCTTAATGACTTTTCCTACATGCATAACCTAAATTATTAGATGTGAACTATAATTTATAAAAATTTCGAAAGAATTTTATTTATTTTTATGATATTTACCCCCTGTTGAGCAAAGAAAATAACTCAACCCAGTCATATATGGCACTAGACATTTATACCATTATCATTATATATAATACAGCTAAGCAAAATATTTACAAAATAAGTGTCAAGTTGAGATACTTACAAGTCCTTGTGCATACTCGTGGTGGATTATTGATCCTCCCGTATATATAGGAAGACTCTCTCCCCCCGAGCCTCCACGTCTGTTGGCAGAGTGATGCCCTGACATAAACATTGCCTCAGTTGATGCCCAATACTCCTCCCAATGACTCCAAATTTCCTCCGAAATATAATGTGGTCATGCACTCGATTTGTGTATCGCACCAATGAAGTCATGATAATGTGTACGAGCTTGCTTCTCCTATACTTTATACATACTGGAGTAGAAGCAAGAATCCTAGAAAAATTCGTTCTGAAATAAGAAGAAAAACATTAGACTACTATATATAATGTAATAATATTTATCTAATTAGTGTATATAAATCAATATAAAAAGAAAATAAATATATATTGTACCTCAAACTCCTGAAAGCAAATTGCTTTGTAGCCTCAAATATTTTCTTCCACATATAACCCTCACGATCAATCCTTTGCCTAAATGTGGAAGTCATATTTCTGCAACTCAGTCCAGACGGAGCCAACCTAATATAAGAAGTAATTTGATACTGGCAAAAAACTAATAAACCTAAGACTTCATCAAAAGCAAATAGTGGTTAATGTGATTTCACTTACTGTTCATTGACAACTGTTACATACTTTCTTCCATCAAGTCCCACAACTTCAGGATGGCGAACCTCTCCTCCATCTGATAAAGAGGTATTGGATGATATATAAGTTGGGGAAAGGGGCGGTGTAGCATAAGGAGAAGTAGGTGATGCATCATCTGTAACTGTCGGCCCTGGAGGGGGAGCAGGTGAGTCAGTGCTAGCTGCAGACGAAGACGATCCACCTTCACTATTAGTTGCTCCAAAAATGCCTCTAAACCTTGGCCGCATAATCTCACGCTATCTCTTTGGGCCTATATTGTTACCTAAAATTCAATGTTTATCAAATTCTCTATAAATATAATAATTTGGATTCAATATTTTACATAAAATATGAAGAAGGAAATAAGGCAATAGAGTTGAAGGTTAAATTTTTTTTAACAACAACAAATCAACTTTAACAATCATATAATTATGCATTGTTTAACAAATTCTTATAGATACAACAATAAACCAACTTTAAAGGGTAGTCTAATACTGTATTGCATCGATAAATAACAATGATATAATTATTTTGTTTGATTCCATGTGATATAAGAGTCGGTAATGGTAAATGAGTCCCCAATGTCTGGATTCTCAAGTAGGGTCCTGACATATTCAAATGCACCAATGGAAACAGTGAAACTTCTTCTACTGGGTGTAGGCTTTGAAACACCTTCTTGTAATAGTGTTTCCACTATAGCTATACTTGTAGAGAAAGCAGTGAATGATTCGCTGCTCTTAGTATGGAACACTAATTCTTTAGATGAACTACTAGGGGGAACAAATTTATATCATCACGTGTTATATCCGACATTATCTCGCGTAACAATGCCTCGTATAATCTAAAAACATAATGACATTTTTCAGTAATGAACAACACATAATTTTAAATGAAGAAATAATCATGTTCAACTTACTACATGAAAGGAAGAACCTCTTAACTGTTCAATAAAACATAACCATGTGCAACCTCAACTTCTTCCTTTGTTAACATTCTTCTTATTATACGTCCATATGTTCGTCCAAGATATGTGAAAATGGATAAGTTTCCATCAGAACCACTCGTTCCTCGCTCATCGTCATTACGAGGAACTTTTCTTTCTCTTTTATGAACATGCAGCTCAAAATAATGTCCATAAATATACTAGCTTCCTCCACTAAATAAGCATTACATATCGAGCCTTTAACTCTAGCTTTGTTTTTTTATATTTTTTTCAAGTGATGCGAATACCTATATTAGATAAAATGGTTATTATAATTTTGTAGATAAAGCATTTGAAAATGGCTGTTGCAATAATTTATGTCGACTTACCTCTCAAACGGATACATCCATCGATATTAAACTGGACCGGCTAGTTTTTCCTCGTGTGCTAAATGCACAGGTAGATGTTCCATACAGTCAAAGAAGCTTGGAGGAAAAATCCCTTCTAACTTGCACAAAATAACTGGAATTTCATTTTCTAGTTTTTCCATTTCATCCAACTTAATTTCAGATGATGTTAAGCTTTTGAAAAACAAGCTTAACTCTGTTATAGCTTCCTATACCTTAATCGGTAGCAACTCCTAAAATGCAATCGGAATTAGTCTTTGCATAAATACATGACAATCATGACTTTTCATCCTAAATAATTTGTACTTCCTGATATCCACACACCTAGCCAAGTTTGAAACATAACCATCTGGAAACTTTAGACTTTTTAACCATTCACGCAAATGCTCCTTTTATTTCTTGTCCAAAATGTAACATGCTTTAGGATATTTACCGGTGCGAAGATCTTTATGTAACTCATATCTTCTATAAAAAAGTTACAAATCAACTCTAAATTTTGCAGTCTTTTGTCCTCCATTCAATGTTCATAATGGTATTGAACAAGTTATCAAAAATGTTTTCCTCAATATGGATCACATCTAGATTATGACGTATCAAATTTGTTTTCCAATATGGAAAATCCCAAAATATGCTTCGTTTTCTCCAACCAAAGTTTTGACTAATGCTTGTATTTACTTCATCGACTTCAAATTTTGTTACTTTTAGCAAGCCTAATTCCTCAATCTCTTGCAAAATCTCTTCACCAGGTTTCAAAGGAGGAGGAAGTGTTTTAACCATCCTATTTTTAATGAACTTATGTTTATTGCACCTAAATGGAAGATCTAAAGGAAGAAATTTTTTGTGATTGTTAAACCAACTTATTTTACCTCCGTTTGGAAGATAAAACACATTAGAATCATTGCCACAATAAGGACAAACCAATTTCTAGCTGTACTCCATCCAGATAACATGACAAAAGCTGGAAAATCACTAATGGCCCACATCAAAGCCGCTCTCAACACAAAATTCTATTTCAAAGAGACATCATATGTTTGAACACCGCATTCCCAAAGCTGCTGCAATTTAGATATCAATGGTTGTAAGAAAACATCTATTTTTTGCTTCGGATTTGTTAGCCCTGGCACAATCGTTGTTAAGAACATATATACGTCTTTCATACACATCCAAGGAGGTAAATTATAAGGAGTAATTATAATTGGCCATGAAGAATATTGCTGCCCAGATTGACCAAAAGGTTGGAATCCATCCGT
>JANSVA010000009.1:9411315-9430919 GCA_025504915.1 Erythroxylum reticulatum
TCATAACAAAAATAACAAGGATATTCCATTTTTAATACCAAATACTAGCAAACATTTCATCAAACACATGGTATGCACAAAATTATCATCCCTAACTAAACACAAATTGATAACATTTTCCCATTATTTACATGGCAAATCCTAAAATAATAACAATGAAACCCAATTAAGCCAACCCACTGTCAACAACTAAGTCCAAAAAGAAGAAAAAATGTCATCCATGGACGACGGTCTTACCTTCACCAAAACCGTCGGAAAAGATGGACGCCCTTACCTTCACCAATACCATCAGAGAAGATGATCCCTAACACTGGCTAGAGACGCAGCAGTTGGTTGAGTTGTGGGAGCGAGTCGACGTCGGGTTACGGGAGCGATAACCAAAGGAGAAGAAGGAGAACATGCGCACCAGGTCAGGGAAGGGAGGGAGAAGGGCTACTTTTTAAGTTTACCAAAACGATGTCGTTTTGGTTTTAAAAAAATGACGTCGTTTTGGTTATAAGAAGGACGCTCTTCAAGCTAGCCAAAACGACATCATTTTGGTTATATATAAGACGTTCTTCAAGTGTCGTTTTGGTTATATAAAGGATGTACGTCGTTTTGGCTATAACCAAAACGACACCATTTTGGTTATATGAAGGATGTTATTTAACCTTACCAAAATGACATCGTTTTGGTTATATGAGAGATGCTCTTCAACCTAAGCAAAAGACGTCGTTTTGGCTAAAACCAAAACGACATCGTCTTGGTTATATGTAGGACATTCTGCAAGCTAGCCAAAACGACGTCGCTTTGGGTAGCTTGAAGAACGTCCTATATACCAAAATGACGTCGTTTTGGGTGGCTTGAAGAACGTCCTTCATATAACCAAAACAACGTCAAACCAAAATGACGTCGTTTTTGGTAGCTTGAAGAACATCCTTCATATAACCACAAAACGGCGTCGCTTTGGTTAGGTTAAATAGCATTCTCCATTTAACCAAAACGACATCATTTTGGTTGCCAACAAAATGTTCTCCTATTCTAACAAAATGACGTTGCTTTTTTCCTAATTGAAAGCGACTTCGTTTTATGAAAGTCAGTAACATTTGGGATGACGATGTTGTTACCAACACAATTGCTGACACCCACTATTTCTGTCACCAAAATCTTGTCTTTCCCATGAGAATATTACTGACCGATATAACAACTTCATATTTTTTCGTCACTAACTAATCTCAATTACCGACAGAAGTATTTTTCCGTCGCTAATTCTGGCGCAAATTTTGCCGCCACTCTTTACCTCCATATTTGGCAACAAATATTTTTTCCATCACTAAATTACTCACCATCAGCGACGGAAAGTATATTTCTGTTGCTAATTTCATACGATTTCTATTCCGTAGCTAAATTTTCGTCGCCGCTCTGCAGTTTTCTTGTAGTATTGGCTTATCTGGAAAAGCTAGATAGGGTTATAGTTAATATAGACTGGATAAATACTTTTTCAAGAAGCTCAACTAATTTCTTAGACTCGAGAATTTCTAATCATACCCCTATCAAGGTTGATAATTTGTTTAAAACGACTAGAATCCATCACCCTTTCATATTCAACAATTTTCAGGTTAATATGGAGGGCTTTCAAGAAGCAATTACCAAGGGATTGGAGTATGAGATCTATGATACTAAGCAGTATATTTGTTCACAAAAGCTCAAGGATATTAGACAGAAATTGAAGATGTTAAATTTATAGAGAGGTCAGAATTCCACGAAGGAGATAGAAATAGCAAAAAACAAGCTTTCGAAAATTCAGAAATCTTTGGCAGCTAACCCTACTAATTGTACACTAGTTATAGCTGGAAAGGAAGCTCGTAAGACCTATTTGTAAATAATGGATAATCAATGTTCTATATTAAAGTAGAGAGCCATAATTAATTGTATTAAGGATGGGGACAGATGTACATAATTTTTCTTCAATTTAGTGTCAACTCGAAGAAATGTTAACAGAATCACATCCATAAAAACTGAAGCTGGTGAAATTGTATTTGGGTAAGATGGAATTGCAAAGGAAGCCAGGAATTTTTATTAAAATCTCTTAGGCACAGAAGGTCATTCTATAGGTAATAGAGTAGACCTTAGGCAATTTGTTACAGCCAAGATTATTGAACATGAAGCTTCATTGCTAATTAAACCTGTCACGGATCAAGAAATTAATAAGGTGGTTTTTAATATGAATGCCTCTAAGACTCTAGGTCTAGATGGATTGAATGGGCTTTTCTTTCAAAAAACTTAGAGTGGCATGAGGAGATTAGTTAAAGATGTTGTGCAGGAGTTTTTCCAAAATGGTGTCTTACTTAAGGAGATTAATAAGACATTTCTTTGTTTGGTCCTTAAAAGTTCCAACTGGACCACTTGGAGTGATTTCAAACTTATATCATATACTAATTTTCTTTATAAGATCATCACTAAGATTTTGACAAAAAGGCTGAAGGATGTTCTATACTTACTCATTAGTGAGAATCAAGGTGCTTTTATGAGTAGTAGAAATATTGGGGATAATATCCTTTTATTACAGGAGTTTTTAAAAAGCTACACTCGAAACAAAAGTCCTCAAAATTGTACTATTAAAGTGGATCTACAAAAACTCCTACAAACCATGTCACAATTATGAATTAATGCTCATAGATGTGACAATTTGGCATGGTCTTGTAATTGATCTTTTATTATGTATTTGTTTAATTGAGTATTGGACCATGAAAATTCCTATTATATGCTAATAACTCACTTGAGACTACTAACAACTAATCTTAGAATTATCAATTGATATTATTCAGGTTAAAGGTACTAAGATTGCTTTACCAATTTGTGAATTCCTATATTAACTTTGACCCTAATCTAGAGGATTTTTGTCGATCTACCTCCAGGTTTGCAAATAAATCCTTTCAATTACAGTAAATCTATTCATAAACAGGATTCCTCAATCTATATATTATGAAATCAGATTATATACTAATATTTCGAATCTATTAGAACATATATTAACCACCTAATTGAATTACAATAGATCAATAAAAATAATTACATTAGATAAAAGAATAAAAAAAATGTCATAGTACAAACTAGGGTTCATCTCACCTAGACACTAAAGATGTTTAATTACATATGATAGAAAACAAAATCAAACATAAACAGAAAGAAAAAAATAAAAAAAACAATGAATTCATTATTCTAAGTCTCCCTTTATCTCTTATCAAATGTTATTGCAAGGTAAAGGTTTGAAGATGTAACCTACAAGATCTGTTGATGATTTCTTTGCGTTTTCCATGTCTTTTGATCAATATCACCCCTTTTGAATGATCCCTATGTCTTTAAATTCCTTATATATGCCCTCATGTTCAGTCCATATTCACTAACATTATGGTGACATAGGCTTATATTTATCTCTATATAGTAGTGATTGGTTATGTCAAAATTTCAAAAAGGTAGATGAAGTAACTCAGAACCCAACTAAGTCCTTTATTAAGACTATGTTGGAAAAAAAAAGGTTTCACAAGTTTAAAAGAGAGGCAGTTGAAAACAACAGGAGCTTTTGGATAGAGAGTTTTAGAGAGACTAAAACCAAGTTTGGAGATAGAAAAAAAGCAATTATGAGTTGAGAAGACCAATTGCAATTATGAATAAAGTAATCGGGGAACAAAACAAGAAGATTAATCTTGATTCTTTGAAGACTTTCGATAAACGAGTTATGATAACTTTATCTTCTTTCTTATGTTCTTTACTAATGATTGTTGGTTTTCATTCTTTTAATATGAACTAATTGGGATATAAATATATTAAACCTTAGAAAGTATGTTTGAATTGATTTCTTTAGTTTAATGAAAAATTCTAATTTCTTGACATTTGATCATGTTTTTTTTATTATGCTAGATTGAAGTAACAAATTTAAAAGATTCAGCATTTGGCTTCATATATAGGACTGAAATAGAGAATTTAAAAATTCTTATGTATAACCTAGGTCATAAGATGAATAATGGGGGTTGCATGAATCTTAGCTATTAGGATCCATAATCTTTTTGAGTTATGGTTAAACCTATTAAGAGAATTCATATATTATATTGATGCATTCTTACGAAGTTTTGATGTGAGAGAACTTTTTGTCGAAAATGCTTGAAGAATAAGGACTATACATGTTATATCCATAAGCATACAGTTGTAACTTTGGGATTTTTATAGGTTTAAGAAACTAGAGTTGATCATTAGATTATGATAAATTTAAGCGTAGTAAAGTTCTAGGGGATTCCTATTTAGATCTAGTTATTGAATTGATTATTCATTCTTAGAATTACTTTAGGACAATTTTCTAAATTGCTATTTCAATTTTTTTCCATTATACTTTTTGATCAATCATTCACTTATTTAGATTATATAATATAAAGAGAGTTATTACTAGTAGTCACAATCTCTTTGGGATCAACATTTTACTTATATAGACAATACTATAAAAACGATGGATAACTTACCTTTGTTATTTCTTTAGTTTTATTCTTTAAGTTTTGTTTTATTCACTCTTTTATATACATCAGATCAAAGTGCCAGAATCTGATCCCTAACATATTAGCAACAAACCCCTCTTTTTTAAAAAATGAAGACTTGGTCTCTAAGTAGAGATTTTAGGAATAAATATGTACCAATTCGGATTAATATCCACAACGTTTCCTTGGAATAATTGAATACACTTGGTTTAAACTATTTAGTAAGTTTCTTGGGTAAACCCATATGTCTAGGTAAAGCCATAACATATATAAAGGGAATTAGATATGTAAGGGATAGTGTAGAGATTGAGATGGAGCTATACTTAATCCTATTATTAAGGCTTAAAAAAGAAATTTTGGTTGAGGATTATGTAGTTGTCTCTTACCAATGGAAGTCATTTTTAAGGCACCTAGAAAATAGATAGAGATCATTAAGTAAATCATTTGTAAAATGAGATTATTATAAACTAATAATAATAGAATACCTTAATGTAATGGTTAAGATGAGCACCTACAATGTAAGAAAACATGGAAGGATATGCCTCATAATTCTCTGATGAATATAGGTACATGTATGCAAAACAATGAAAACACCATGGGTTCTCCAATATGTTTTTAGAGTGATTTAGAGTTACAATATCATAATGGTACCCCAAAAGTTGCTTAGGTGATCATTTCTCCAAAATACCAAGATGTCGGTGCTAAAGAAGGGCATTAGGATAGGTATGCTATAAATTTGTCAAGCAAATCCACCTTAAAGAGGAAATAATGAATTCCTTATAATAAATACTAAACCAATTGAGTAAAATTCTCATAAGATGAAGTATAAGAGCATCGATTCCCTAATATAATCAGAAGAATATTTCTTAATAGTAACTAGAAAAAGATCTTTAGAAAAACTAGGATTACAAATCATTAACAACACTTTAATGGCATAATAATAATTTTTGACCCTAAATGAATTGAAGTTATGCCTTTAAAATCCTCCTATCAGTTAGCCCATTTGACTATGAAGCTATTACTTAACCCATGCTTGGTATGCTTCACATTTATGTATGTTGTAATCCTATCTTTTCATATGAATTCTCTTTACAATAGCCAAAAGCATTTTATTGGAATATAGAAGCACTATGGATGTTACTTAGATATTTCATAAGCAGCAGATGGTTTATAATGAAAAAGCTAAATAGAGTTTTGGTAAACCATGTTGGCTATCAAAAGTCATTAATAGTAAAGCCATATTTAGAAATAATCTTATTTTAGATAATACCTCTATTGAGATCTATAATTTGTGAAAGGTAACTCATAGGAAAGCCCTATCTAGATTCAATAACCACTTAACCAATCTACAGAGCTATGAAGAAGTTATGAAAAAAAAAAGGAATGGTAGCTAATATTCAAGGTTTTGAATCCTACAAATGTATGAAAAAATTGTAGATGGTGAAAGAGGATCTAAAGAGACTAAATAAAAATCAATTCATCAATACAAATTTAAATGTCGAGAATGCTAGAACCTCACTCATCCAAAAACCAAAAGAGCTTTATCAATCATTAGGAGATGCCTTTAAGCAATCTAAAGAAAAGTAAGATTTATGGAAATAAATTCAACCCTCAAATATTTATAACTCACTTTTAAAATAAAAATCAAGAATTTTCTAGCTTAAAATGGAGATAGGAACTTTACTTTCTTTAAAAAATATATACTTTTAAGGAGGAACAATAATAAAATTTCTTCTTTGATAAATAAGGATAGATAAGTGATACGGAAACAATATGCGATGAAACTAATGGCACAAAGATACTTCTGTAGTACCCTAGGCACTACTTTAACAAATTTTCATCTATTTATCTCAATTCTTTCATCTCGAAACAAATCTATCAAGAACATGATGATCTCCTAATTAGACCTTTCAACTCTTTAGACATTAAGAAGGTCCTTCATAAACTTAATCCTAATAAAGCCTTAGGTCTAAATAGATTGAATGCATACTTCTTCTAAGAGTCAGAGTTCAATAAAACTTATATTTGTCTTATTCCTAATCCAACTAACATGAAAGATTTTTGGCCAATATCTTGCTATAATACAATATTTGATATCATTTTTAAGTTATTGGCCTCAAAGATGAAATATATATTTAGCTCAATCATAAATCCAATATAATAATTATTCATTCAAGGGATAAAATTTTAAGGATAACGTAAGTCTAGCTCAAGAGCTATTCAAACATTCTTATAGGAAATCATAGATCAAAAGTTGTTATGTGAAAACTAGTTTTCATAAAGCATTTGATTCAATCAATTGGGATCTTTTTTTACTTCATTCATTAGATTCCAAACCCCCCCCCCAACCTCGTGATTTATAAAATAGAAAGAAGAATGGTGAGCCAACCTAATTGTTTAAAGGAGCTAATGGTCTAAGGCAAGGTGTAACTCACTTGGAAAGATATCTCCTAAGCATAACAAGCCTTCAATATAAGGACCTTCCTTTCACTTACTTAAGAAAACCAATCACCGTTAAGAAACCAACTTTTAGAGATTATCAAACTCTATTTGACACAATCTATAAATGAGTTGGTAACTAAAGTAATATGAGTTTTTCCTATACTAGTAGGTTGTAGCTTCTAATTTATATCTTTAACAACTAGTATGTTTATGATCTTCACCTTTAATTCTTCTTAAGAATATAATTAATATTGTAGAAAGAATGATGAGGAATATGGTTGGGTGAAGTTTCATAAACATTAGTAGCAAAGATTAAATAGGGTGATGTTTGCTTACTAAAGAATAAGGGAGGTTTAGGAATCATCCTCATCAGATCCACGAATAATATTATGACAACTACAATTATCTAAGGAAATATTATTGAAAAGGATTCCCTTTAAGTGTAATAAATTCATGCATAAGATCTAAAAGGGAGAAACTTTAGGAAAGTGAAGTGAAATTCTGATTCTTCATAGACTATAACACACCTATTGAAGCTGGTGGATATTCTATATATAAGAATAAAATGCTAAATAGGGAATGAGAATAGTATATGACTATGATATGATAGTTGGAATACGTTGGGGTCTTTCCATAAAATTCATAAACTAAATAGCCTAAAGCATCTGTTTTCTGACTATGAAAGGGTTGGACAATTGATCCAAGGAATAATTATTCTTACAACATCAAAAGATTCTTAACTATACTAAACAAGGTTCTAAGTTACAATCCTAATCTCAACTTGTATAATTATATTGTTTGGTTACGAAACACCTTAGGAAAGTTCATAAATAAATCTTGTCAGATGATCTTTAGAGTTATTTTTAGTAGAAATTTGTCATTTAGGCTAGTTTGATTTAAGCATAATCTTCTAAAATTCTCCTTTCCACTTTGGTTGGTTATTAGGAACAAATTAAACACTTTGAATATGATAAAATGCTTTAATAGCTTCAATAACACTTGTAGTTTGTGTAACTAGTGGCTTAAATCCATTAGACATTTGTTTTCCAATGATAGTACACATCTATAATTTGGCTCCAAGTTTAGTATTTATATAATGTTCAATGCTAAAATACTGAATGGCAAGTTATCATCAATTAACATAACCTCACTAGCCCTACAAAGGAGACTATATGGCATTTAAGATAACTATTTTTATATAGAGTATGGAATATGAAAAGAAAGGAATTCAAAGATCATTAAAATTTTAAAATTAACAGCTTAAGTTGTGTCTTAATGTACTATCCTATGGATAAGAGAAGTTATCTTGGCACATAAATTGCATTTTGATAGTATTGATGTAATGGAAAATGTAGTATTGACAAAACTAAGTAACTAGCTAAATTGATCTACTCGTAGCTACTCACCTATTTGTAGAAATCACACTTCTTTTAGAGGCTGTACTTTAACTAAGTTATTCCTCCTATATTGAATGGTGTTATATAGTTTTCTAGTAACTTTTTTTTCTTGTGTTTCAAGCTAGTTACCATAGTTACTAAGTACTATGAAGCTAAAGATATCCTTAATCTTTAGTTTCAACTTGTATTTGTAGTCCATTTGAGTTTCTAATACATTCTTTTGAACTTTAAAAATCATAATACGGAATAAAAACATACCAGATTATCATAGGAGTAAACATATCAAGATCTTTAATCATCAAGGCTATTGTACCTCTCATTATAATGATCAAAAATAGGAATTTTTAAAAGTGATCAAATTACATTTGTTGAATCTTTAACATAATCAAATTTATAAAAATATAAGATTCCAAAAAAACATTAAAAATAAAAAAACAAAATTTGTAGTTAACAAGATCCCAAATAGATTTTTTAGAAGATTTAATTGGGGGCTTTGATTAGAGGACTCACTAACTATATCTCATCTATAATCCCTCTTGATCGATTTCTATTGCTCCATGCCATTGCTTTATGATATATGCTTAATTGATTATACATTTACTCCTTAACACTTAGTGATTAATGCTATGAAATGCGTAAGAAACTCATTTTAGTTTATATTTAATTTTAGGTACAATTTGGAAGATCAAGAGCTAAAATGAGTTAAACCATTCTCTTGATGTTCAAACTCATTTGTCTTTATAAGAAGGAGATGGGTTAGGACAAAGATGGGACAAGAAAATGATAGAAAATGAACAATTCACATGATTGACCATACATTTACTTGCACGTCCATGCACAATTTCAAAGAATCATTATTTTGGTGATGCACGGTTGGATGCACGGCCATGCATCTCTTCAAAAACCTTTTTTTCATATAATAGAAATTAAAGAGGCCAAACTAAGGGTGAATCATTTTTGGAACAAGAGAAGGGGCAGAAACCTTACTCGTTTGGAATCTATAGAGGGCTAATCTTCCTTCTTCTGGTTCGAAGGTGAAATCAAAATCTAGGATTGCATTTAAGTATCTCTTCATTATGGATTGTTGAACCTCTCTCTCTCTCTAGGGATTGTTCATGTGGGATTGTTCATGTTGTTCTTTTCTTATTAATTTAGGTATTTGTGTAAGGATGATCTGAATGCTTCTATTATATTGTTTTTATATAAACTCATTGCTAGAATCTCAAATACAATACGCAATAGTTATGTTTTGGATTTATTTATGGCAATTAATGGTGTTGAATCATTAGGGATAATGTAACATAGGTTAAGTGACTCGAGCTTGTGTGGTAATTGCCTAGATTAATCTATTTTCCTTATTTATAATGCGACTATCCTACTAAATCTATAGAGCTTGTTCTAGATTATTCAATAGCTAGGTCTAGTTAAAGAGCTTATTTTGATTAAACATGACCTAAGGGAAAATCGAGGTTAATAAAGATTATTGTTAATCTACGATTAATAGTTTCTAAGAGAGGTGTGAAAACAATAAGACAATGAAGCATGTTTATTTATGTGTAACATGAGATTGAACCAAGAACTTAATTATAAAATCCGTCATCAATAATAGAGAGTTACACTCTTTAAACAATAAATAATGAGATGTAACATTACCTATTAAAAATCCTTATGTTGTTGAAAGAATGAAACTCTCAATTGCTAACCTGCTTTCCTCACTTTCGTCATTGAATGGTGTACATGCAAATTAGCCCACCAACTCTCTCATTCTTCCAGTAGTTTAAGTTTTCAACCTCATCTGCACTCCTAAACACAATCTTCTTCTTATCTAGGTTCTCATAGCCTATTTTCTTCTTTTAATTATTGGTCATTACCTAACAGAACTCCTTTATATGCAACGTGATAAAAGTTTTGCAAAATTTCCCACCTATAAATTCTCCTTAACCTGCCCAATTCTCACCATCTCCTACCATAAATTTGCATTCAGGTACCTCCATTCAAGCTCCTTTAGTTATATATCATACAGAACCACAAACTTTAAAGCCTCTTAAGAAAACACGGGTTTAAGCTTATGGAGATTTCAAACCTGAACCAAACTGAGTTTGTTGTCCTCTTAATAAATGTGCGGATCATCGGATTGTATCACCTCCTTTAGAAATATTCAAGGTTGTAGCATAGAGGTGGAGCTCAACATTGATAAGATATTTCCTTGATAAAGGAGTAGCCTTTCTAATGATGAAAGAAGGGTGAATATTAAATGGAAACAACATGGATTACAGGACATTTTATCAATAGTGATGATGTCTTCTTCTTAAAATTCTCTTATCCTAAAGCTACAAAGAAAATATTTTAAGCTAGTCCATGACATTGTATAATAAATCAATACTTTATGCTTTGCAACTATGACTAAACATGGTGGTTATTAAGCAAGAAACATTCCTATCTAGATATACATATAGGAAGTACCTCTAAAGTACCAGAGAACGAGTAGCTTGAGTCACCTAGTAAGCTTTATTAGAAAGCCAATCTACATGGATTAAGCAACTATAAAGATAACAAGAATTTCCCGAATCTATATACTAGTCAGAGCGATGACGTCATAGAAGCTTATAATATTAAACCCTAAAAAAGATATGGTAGCCTACAGGAAAGATCTTTAAGATAGGTAAATATAAAGAAATCTTTGATTTGGAGGTGAGAAAGGAGAAAAAATAACAATATTGGCAATATGGAAAGTGAAGCTAAGGGCCAAATCAATAAAATGATAAAGTAAAAGAAGCTTTGGAAGGTAACAGTCTTGAGAAACCATAAAAGTCACAATCTAAGGAAATAAAAGAAATCACAGATCAAGACAACTTAATGTAAGCAAACAAATTAACTTCTCAAGTTAAAGAATATAATAGTAAAAAATGCACTAAATTTATGGGAAGAAACAATAGAGATGAAACAATGCAAATCTAACATCAAAATGGCTTATCTACCTTGTGGAGGCAACTTCTTTACTTGGAACAATAATCAAAAGGAAAATTCATCATGAAAATGTTAGATTGTATTCTAACAAATTATAAGTGATTTCAATCTTTTCCTAACTATAATAACTTCACACCTTAAGTCTATCTGATTATTCACCAATCATTATTCAGATTGAGTCTATAAGTTTTTAAAAGCCTTTCTAATTCAATATTTTTTAACTAACCTGGTAGGTTTTGATGAGGCCATATGGCAAGGAGTCAGTGCAAACACATTAGGAGAAAAATAATTTGTGTATGCAAGGAAATTGTTAATAATCATATAAGAGATCAAATAAATGCATAGAGGGAACATTGGTAACATTCATCATCTACTTAGTAATACTAATGTAGAACTCAATATAATTCAAGTGATCTATATAACAACCCAACATATATAATGTTGTAAGATCTTTAAAAGCAAGCTATCTTCATTCTATCCAAAGCTCTGAAATATGATCATTATTTAATGAAACAAAGATCAAGAGTAACATAGCTTAAAGGGGAAGATAAAAACTCTTCATTCTATCATAGAGTAGTCATGGATATGAAGAAATCAAATAAAATCATAATTGTGGAGAATAATAACTACAACCTGACCACTCAAAGAAAACTGTTAGAAGTAGCTGAGCACTTCTTTAATTTCATAGGATCCCCATCCAATGCCCATTCCTTTTTTCCTTTACTTAAAAACTATCCAGGCATAATCAATTTGAGCTTTACAGATGATTTGATTTTACTCTCTAAAGCTGACAACAATTATATAGCAACACTCATAACTAAATTAAAAATGTTTAGCAAGTTGTCAGACCTTGAAGCAAACTGTATAAAGAGTGGCATAAATACATACACTAGTGTGGTGGATTAGTAGCAATGGTTCCCTCGTTGGTTTTAATATACACCATTGATTGACTTTTTCTAAGTTAGGCAATATTGTAATAATAGAAAATGCACGATATAGTTATATCTAGTACCGACAAGTATGAGTCAATCCCAAAAAGACAGTGATTAATAGTAATTACCTATTATCTAGCCTATCAATTTTGGATTTTAGTAAAGAATATAAAACTAAAACAAGTAAAATAAAATAGGCAACAATATTGAATGGAGAATAAAAAATTCAATTAGAAAATTACAGATACTAATAATTAGTATCTAAAGCTAACAATAATTATATAGCAACACTTATAACTACATTAAAAACATTTAGCAAGTTGTTTGACCTTAAAGTAAACTATATAAAGAGTGGAATATATACATACACTATTGCAGTGAATTAGTAACAATGGTTCCCTTATTAGTTTTATTATACACTATTGATTGACTTTTTCTAAGTTAGTCAATATTGTAATAGCCACAAGTGCACGATATAGTTATAGTAGTACCGGCAAGTATCAGTCAATCCTATGAAGATAATGATTACTAGTAATTACCTTTTTCCTATTATCTAGCCTATCCATTTTGGATTTTAATAAAAGAAAATAAAACTAAAACAAGTAAAATAAAATAGGTAACGATATTTAATGGAGAGTTAAAATTTCACTTAGAAAATTACATATATTAATAATTAGTATCTAGGTTTCGAATCCCCTTAAACCTTTAATAGATTTATCTTTTATTACTAAATTGTTTTATTGATTTATTAGACTGTGGAAATTCTAATTGTATGCTAATAGTTGACCTTGAGTCTACTAATAACTAATCCTAAGGTTTTCAACCGAATTACTCAGGTTAAATTTTATATGATTGCTTTATCAATTTATGAATCCCTCTATAAGGTTTGACCCTAATTTAGAAGATTTATGTCATCCTATCTATAGGGTTACAATCAACTCCTTCCAATTACGATAGATATATTTATCAATAGGATTTCTCAATCACTATGCATGAAATCAAATTATGATTTAATAGTCTCAGGTCTATTAGAACATAATAAAACATGTAATGAGAGCACAATATATCAATTGCTTTAATAAAAGAATCAAATCATATCAAAGTATTAACATAGGGTTCATTTAACCTAAATACTAACAAGATGTTTAGGTGCACATTATCGAACATGAAAAAAACATACACTGAAAGAAAAACAAAATGAAAACAATGGGTTCATAATTATAAATCTCCTTGATTGTCTTTTATTGAATATTTTTCTTATGTTGAGGTTTGATCTTATATTCTAATGGATCTTTCGATGAATTCCTCATGTTTTCTACTTCTCTAGATCAAAATTTTCCCTTGAGAATGATCTCCACATCTGGATTTGCCTCCTGAAGTCTCCTCCTCTCATTTTCCTCTAAAAGACGTCGTTTATATTGAATTCTAGGGTTTCTCCTAATGTATGGTCTGATGCATGCCTGTGCATCAAACTGTGCATAACCAAATTCTCTAGAAATTGCAAATCTACACAACCTAGGATATGCGTGCATCCCTGAATCTTCATTTTTTGCTGTGTTTTTGTCCAAATTCTTTTTTTAAGTCTGTGAAAGCAATTATGCTTTGTATACACACTTGAAGCGAATTAAGTACCAAATATACAATCAAAATATAAAATATCAAGCAAAAATACATCAAATATAGGGGAAAAAATACGATCAATTATGCATCTATCAACCACCTTCCAATCATGCACCTTACTATTCCAATTTCGTCCTCAAGAGCTTCCTATGATGACTTTAAACTTCTAATTGACAAAATATATGCCAAGATAGTAAGTTGGAGCATAAAAACACTATTCCTCATTGGCAGAGTCCAACTCATCTTATTTGTGCTTAATTATATTAATGTTTAATGGGTAGCTCATATGGGATTTCCTTAAGCAGTCATTAAAGCAATTGAAAAATCTCTTAGGAGCTTTTTATGGCTATAATGCAAAGAAGAAGAAATTAAATCCAAAATAAATAGATAGAAGTATGCTTATCCAAGGATGAAGGAGGGCTAAATGTGATTCCCCTCAAAATCTTGAACACGGTAATGCCTTACTAAAAGGATATGGAGATTGCTAAGTGATGAGCAATATATGTGGACAAAATGGATACATGAGTACTACATAAAAGGAAATAACTTCTGTCACTTCAAACTCATAAACTTTGCCTTTACAAAAATGAGATTCATTATTAAAATTAAAGATAAGGTAAAGCTAGAGATTTAAAATCTAATATGAAATGGCGAAAGAACAATGTTCTAGACTAACAATTGGCATCAACCGATCTGCTTAAAAACATAAATCACTTACTCCAATCAAATATGTGATAGGAATGATGCAATATTAGCGATGACCATGGAGCAAAAGGAAGTAACATATAATGTGTTACCATGCTGTAGCACTTGCATATTAATAAACACCTCTACTTTAAATTTTAATAAAGAAGACATGATAATATAGAAACATTTAAGCTCTGATGGGTTTATAAATCTATCATACAAACAAATATTTCGAGGTACTATAGTAAAAATTCACCAAGCTCAGATTGTATAACACAAACACCTGTTCCTTCATACCTCTGTTATTTTATGAATAGCAATTAAAGGCAAGCTTCAGTTCATTGATAGGTTGAACAAATACATGGCAATTACAAATTGGTTTGTACTATACAAGAAAGCAGAAGAAAATGAACCTCATCTATTTTTCCAATGTGACTTACCAATAAATCGTGGAAATTGATCCTTAACATATGCAATTTAAATAATTCACCAATAGATAGTGCAATGGTGTTTATTGATGAACATAGCAATGAGGCAAGTAGATGGTGTTATTTCTTATAACTATCTTACTTAGTCACCTTAATTTGGGATGAAAGAAACAAGTGCATATTCCTTAGCACAAGTCAAAGCAAAGAGCATTTTAACAAGTAACTACTCAGTAAGATCGTATTCCATATCAATTTGTTCAAAGACAGGTTCTAAAACACATCTCATATTGAAAGTGGGCGGAATGTATAAATCAACAACAAATTATTTTTTCATGTAATAGATTAGAATTCTCCATTAGTAAAGAACATAAGAGCATGAGTGATCGGTAAAGTCTTACTAGGTGACCTTATAGTGCTATCTCATTGTAAACATCTTATACTTTTCATAGTTTTGCCTTCAATATTTATTCAATTCCAATTTTTTTCAAAAAATAAGAAAAATATGCACAATTTCAACAATAAAAACCACTTAAGTTAATCATTAATTATTTATAAAATATGGATTATAAATAAAAATAAGAGATTAGTCACTTTATGTATTAGTATTATTACATAATAAATAAAAATTTAATGAAATACTTGGTTTTCTATATCATATTAAAGTAATATTATATTACTATATTTTAATATAAATAATAATATGTAAATATTGTAATCAATATGTTTAATAAATATTCTTATATGATTTTTTTATCCCAGGTGGTTGTCTACGTGTAGTGCCATGTGTCCCGAAAAATAATAAGGCTCAACAGAAAAATTAATAAAAGAATGTATTATCGACTTTTTACAAAACATATATGTTTCTTACAAGATTTCTAAAGCATAAGTAGTTTCGGTGGAATTTATGAAATCATAAGAGAAATCAATGTCTTTTACCTTATTGGGGTGATGCATTGCTAATGGTCACTTATGTACTTAATCGAGGACTTACAAAATTAGTTATAAGCACTCTATATGAGTTATAGGCAAGTAGAAAGCCTGATATGACAACTTTTAAACCTTGGGAATGTGCTACCTATATTCATTATCTCTCTTATAAATATAAGAAACTAGGCCAAAGCGGGAAGAAAAATATCTTTATTAGATACTCATAACACTCAAAAAGGAATGTATTCATATGTGAACAAGGTAGTGAAGGTCTAATTGAATTTGAATAACGAGATGTATCGTTTTTAGAGAATTATTTTTTGAAGCGAGGTGGAATAAGAAAAGGCCTATTTCTATATGAGATTCTTGATCAACAAAGTTTTGTTACAAGGAATCAAGATGGGGAGCTTCAACCCAATAGGAGCAATTTGGATATGGACGCATTAACTCAAAATCAAGTCACATTGCAACCCATTGAATTCATAAATCTATTTAATTGGAAAATTCATAAATCTATTTAAGATTAACCTTTTTTGTAACGTAGTAATCAAGGAATTATTCCCCAATGTTATTATGAGATTGAAGAAGAAATTCATAAGATTATCCCACAAGAGGAGGATAAAACAAAGAATGTAACTGACGCTCTTGTGGGTCCTTCTAAAAAAGAATGGATGAAAGCAATGAAAGAAGAAATGAATTCTTTAAACTCTAACCAAGTATAGGACTTATTTAACCTTCTTGAAGGGAAAAAAGCTATTAGGAACAAGTGGATTCTTAAAACAAAATTAAAGGTTGATGATAGTATTGAAAGATACAAGACACGCCTTATTACTAAGGGATATACACAATAAGACAGAATTGATTATAAGGAAAATTTTTCACCTATTATAAGGTTTGTTTCAATTTGTCTTATTCTAGCCATAGTAGTTGGTAAGATCTTGAATTACATTAAATAGATGTAAAGGTTGCTTTTCTAAATAGAGAATTAAAAGAAGAAATCTATATAAAATAACTTGTAGGTTTCATTGAGACAGGGCAAGAATATAAAGTGCATCGGTTATTAAAATTTTATAGTCTAAATTTGTCCTCAAGAAAGTGGTGTATAAATGTAATTCTTTCATATAATTTTAATATGATTGATGAAGACCACTGTATATATAGTAAGAGATATGAAGATAAAGTTGCAATTTTATCTTTATATGTGGATGATATTTTAATTGCTAGTAATGATTGTGGGTTCATTAAGCAAACAAATGATTGGTTTAAGATGAAAGATATAGGTGAAGCTAAATACATTCTTGGAGTTAAGATTTTAAGAAAGTGCTCAAAGAAATTATTATCACTTTCACAAGTGACATATATTCAAAGAATCCTTAAACGCTTATGAATGAAAGATTGTAAAATAATTGATAATCATATTTCTAAAGGCAAAGGTCTCAGTAAGAAAGTTTTTCCAGCTACACCACATAAAAAGGAAGACTAATATCTACTCACCCTTCTAACAACATAACAAATATATGATCTTGTACATCATTATATATATAAGACTTCCAACACTACAAGGAAGCGAAAATATGAAGAAAGTTTCCTGTTCCAATACGATTAGAAGTCTCAAATGTACAACGATGTATACATGATCAGATACATGTTCTATTGTTGGAATGGTGAGTGATATGTGCTTAATTATTGATACATTTAGTCCATAACACTTATTGATTAATGCTTTAAAATGTTTAAGATAGGCACTTTAATTTATATTTAATTTTAGGTACAGTTCGAAAATGAAAGAGCTAAAATGAGTCGAAAATATTATATTTGAGTCGTTTTTTGAGATTCACAATCATTTATCTTCATGAAGTAATAATAAGAAGGATTAGAGTAAGAGAAGGCAAGAAAATACATAAAACGAAGGCATCCATAGTTGGATTCTTTCTATTTATTAAGCATCAACTCGTGTGATTTGGATGGTAAGATGGTATGGGCTATTTCCTTTTAAAATTTGTAAGATACTGGTTTTCTGACCATTACCATCATAGACCCAGTACTCATCTTAGGCTTTCTTTTAATTATGGCCTTGGAAGGAGGAAGCCAATCTATAAGGAGATTTATGAATGGTTATTAGGGTTATGTTTGCGAAGCGATACAAGCACTCGTTCTTATCACTAGTATTTACGTTAGGACCCTTTTGTTTTTTCACTTAATGTGGGAGTTGGTCTTTGATTAAATGTGATGTACTGGTCCATTCAAACTGCATGACTTTCTGCTCATTCTTTTAGACTTTTCAAATCATGCGGAACACCAAAAAGAACACATGCGAAAGTGTGATTTCCACCATTCCAAAAGTAACACTAGATTTGGGATGCTCCTAGCGGCTTAAAGTTAATACACATGGAATACGAACCAAATGATACTAAACAATCCCAATCCCAAAATTGCAATGGCTTAACCTTTTTGTCATCAATAAAGATTGTAGTAAGGTCTAATAGTGGCTTCAAAGTTGTTTTTTTGCCAAGGAATCTATCATTGGCCGTTCTGCCGCTGTTGGTCTTGCTTTTTAGCAAATACTATCTTTATAGGATACCCGTGAAAGACGATAAAAAGAAAGGAAAAAGCAAAGTTGAATATTCTTATGTGATTTGATGATTTGATTATTGCCAGTGGCCACAAATGACAAAGGGCAATTAGTATCCGTTCTTGCTGTCATTATTTCAACTTCAACTATACACCACTCGAAACTTTTGAAGTGATTGTAGCGTGACTAGGACTAGATATTCCAAAGCAGTAAAATCAAAGGATTTCAGTCAGGTTAGCAAACTTGCGTTATGGCAGATGAAAATAAATAGTAATTGATGGTACTGGAGAGGGACCAGAAAGAGAAGGCAGCTGCAATGTGGCAGGCAGGAATGATGAGCGCAAATCAGTACTGCTTTATAAGGTCAGTTAAACCATAATTGGACGTAAAATGTTTTGTTTTGGTTGCGATGTTTCAACATAATCTAAAAATAATAGAGAAAAGAAAACCAGTCGTAATTATTGTATGGGATCTTTATCTGTGGATGAATAAAAACAAACGGGAATTAAATAAATCAAGGTGGCGCCCACTCTTCACATGGCCTCTCTAGAACTACGACCCTTTTGTATGATAATAATAGCAATCAGTACCAAACTTAATACGTACATACATGGTTTGGAGACTGAGTCAACTAGATGGTGTGGTTTTGCGGTCTCAGGGTGTGAGGCACATGCACGTCAATCGATTAAGACATGGCTTCGTGGGGGGCTTTTAAGTTTTACCCAACGAGTTGCTAAAAATGCCATCCAACGTCAGACGAACAGACAAATCTGTAGGACACACCTGGGGGTGGGAGAGTTCATTTGAAAACCCGCGGTTTAGGCAGGATGAGTGTCGCTTTGGTCCCAACCTAGTTTAATTTATGCACCATCTTGAGATGACGCCCCAGAAATCAGGTAAAGAAGAAAACATAGGAGGCTCAAAATTGTTAATACAAATACTATAGATATGAGATATACACACACACACAAAAGAAGTATCTTTTGTGGAGTTTCACTTCATAGATATACACACACACACACTTCCCGCCGAGTATCCACCTAAAAACACGACTTGGAGACTTTTCAAATAGGTTTATTTCACGTGAGAACATCAAACCAATAGAAGAAGAAGAATCCACCTACTTA
>JANSVA010000009.1:9454884-9480912 GCA_025504915.1 Erythroxylum reticulatum
TCATGCCATGTAGTTATATATATGAGTTATATGTATAAGACCATCTAAGTTAGATGAGACCTTAGTCAAACCCCTCATTTAGAATATTAAAACTAACACTTTCCTTTAATATGGTGAGAACTAGAGTCCTTTTAAAGTTAGGGTTGTTGGGCAAACCCAAGCTCGCTTTACATCAATACGTTCGACCCATGGAAATAGGATTTCTAGATTAATGGGTTGGTTTTAACTAGAAACGTTGGCTTGTTGGGAAAACCTAAGATCAATGTGGATAAAGGAGAAGTTGGGTAGTGTACATTAGCTGTACAAGTTTCAAGAGTTAATAGCCCAATGAGTGTGCACACATCAATAGTTGATAACACTAGATTCAATAGTTGCATTGGAGATACAATTAGTATGATCGATGCCTACCAGTTGAACTAAGGTGGCTTGTTGGGCAAACCCAAGATCATTTTTAAGGATATTGGATATTGATCCACTAGGGGAATTTCTCTACAAGTTTTCTCAAATTTATATTAAAGGTTATGAATTTGTGAAAAATAGTGGGAGTCATAATGCGTGTTATTAAAGTCCTTATAGACATGCATTTAAGTATATTTTGATTTTCTCTCTTTGATATCGGTTGTTATTGCCCGAGTCAACACCAAAAGTACTAGTGTGAATCTAAGATCATTGATAGAAGCTAACAAGTTGACTGAACCAAACTTCCTTGACTGGCTCAGGAACTTGAGAATAGTTATCAAGTCCAAAAAGCTTGGTTAGGTCTTGGAAGAACCACTTCCTGATCCCCATGCTGCTGATGCCTCTGATGATGATCAGAGGGCATATAGGAAGCATCTCGATAATAGTGAGATGGCTAGTTGTATAATGTTAGCCACTATATCATCGGAGTTGCAAAAGCAGTATGAGCTTATGGATGCTCATACCTTAGTATATCATCTTAGGGAGCTCTTTTATGAGCAAGCAAGGTTCGAAAGGTTCGAGACTTTATGATTGCTCTTCCACTCCAAGATGGTTAAGGGGACATCATTAGTCTAGTACTCACTGAAGATGAGTGGCTATATTGAGCGGTTGGCCTCCTTAGGTTTTCTTTTGAATCATGAATTAAGTCTTGACTTAATTATGACAGGTTTAATTGATAATTACTCACAATTTGTTCTTAAATATCAGATGAACAATATATCTAACACAATTCTCAAGGTGGTCAACATACTCAAGACAGTAGAGCCATTTGTCTGCAAGGACAAGGTTATGATGCTGGTGGATTCTTCTGGTTGGAAGAAAAAGAGCTAAAAGAAGAAGAAGTCTGTATGGCTTAAGGGAGGTGTCAAGAAAGCAAAGACGACTGCCTCGAAGGGAACTTGCTTCCACTATGGTAAGGATGGCCACTGGAAGAGAAATTGCCAGGCCTATTTGGAGTCCTTGAAGCAGAAGAAGGCATCTGATGCTCCATCTACTTCAGGTATTTATGTTATTGATATTCATACTATTTCTGATAACAACATATGGGTATTAGATACCAGTTGTGGTTCACATATTTATACTAATATGTAAGGCCTCAGGAATAGTAGACAACTTAACAAGGGGGAGTCAGACCTACGAGTGGGTAATGGAGCAAGAGTTGCTACATTAGCTGTAGGCACATATGTATTGACGCTCCCTAGTGGGCTTGTATTAGAATTGGAGAATTGTTTTTATGTACCTGCTTTGAGTAAAAATGTAATGTCTGTTTTTAGTCTTAATAAAGTTGGATTCCATTAAAATTTCATTAACAATGGTTATTCAATTTATTTGAATGGAATGTTATATGCTTTGGGTAGATTGTGCAATGGTATATACATATTGGATATGTCTAATCCAGTTCTAAATATCTATAATAACAAAAGAATAAAATGAGATCTTGTGAAATCTTCTTACTTATGGCATTGTCACATTAGCCATATAAGTGAGAGACACATGTCTAAACTACAAAATTGTGGTAGTTTAAGGTCATTTGATTATGAATCATATGACACATGCGAATCTTACTTATTAGGCAAGATTACTAGGTTACCCTTTAAAGGAAAGGCTGAACAAGCTAGTGGACTTTTAGACCTAATACATACTGATGTATGTGGTCTAATGTCTATAAATTCCAAAGGTGGTTTCATATACTTCATTACCTTGATCGACGATCATTCTTGATATGGGTATGTGTATCTTATGAGATACAAGTTTGAAGCCTTTAAAAGGTTTAAAGCAATCAGAAATGAAGTTGAGAAACAACTTCAGAGAAGTATTAAATCACTTTGATCAGATTGAGGTGGTGAATACTTAAGCCAAAGGTTTTAGATTACCTTATGGATAATGAAATATTGTCCCAGTGGACTCTACCTTACACACCAGAATACAATGGTGTGACTTAGAGGAGAAACCGAACCTTGTTAGACATGGTGAGGTTTGTGATGGGTTTAGTGGATTTACTAAAATCCTTTTGGGGGTATGCACTCGAAACTTCTATTTATGTATTAAACAGAGTCCTATCTAAGTCTGTTGATGTTGCTCTATATGAGATATAGACTAACAAGAAATCCTATCTTTCTCATATGAAAGTTAGGGTTGTCCTACTTATGTAAATCTTATTTATTTAGATAAGCTTGAAGCTAAATCAGACAATTATCTATTTGTAGGATATCCTAAGGAAACTACAAGATATCAATTCTACCATGTTTCAAAACAAAAGGTGTTTGTTTCTAAACATGCTATCTTTTTAGAGAAAGAGTTTCTTCTAAGAGAAGATAGTGGCAGCAAAATTGAACTTGTGGAAGTTCAAGATGCTCAAATAGACACAGATAAACTACCTAGACCTAAGAATATTTTTTATAAAGATGAAACAATAATTTAACCTTCTGACACATAAAAAGTTCGTAGGTCAGGTAGGATACATCATGCTCCTGAGAGATACGAATTTCTCATAAGTGAACCTAACGACGTATTGCTCATAGAAGATGATGAGCCTACTACCTATGAAGAGGTTATGAAGAGTTTAAAATTTGACAAATGGCTTCAAGCTATGAAATCTCAAATGGATTTTATATATGAAAACCAATTATGGACTTTGGTTGACCCACTCGAAGGGATAAAACCTATAGGGTGCAAATGGGTTTTCAAGAAAAAACTTGATATGAAGGTTATCATTAAATCCAAGGTTTTCACTATGACGAAATGTTTAGCCCAGTAGTTATGCTTAAATCCATTAGGATACTCCTAGCCATTGCCACTTATTATGATTATAAGATATGAAAAATGGATGTGAAGACGACTTTCATTAATGGTAACCTAACTGAGGATGTGTATATGACACAACTTGATAGTTTCATATCTATGAATGGAGAAAAGGTATACAAGCTTCAAAAATCCATTTATGGATTGAAGCAAGCATCTAGGAGTTGGAATATCTGATTTGATGAGACAATCAAAGAGTTTAGTTTCTCACAGAATCCTAATGAGCCGTGTGTGTATAAGTAGGTTAGTGGGAGTACAATCATGTTCCTTATACTATATGTAGATGACATATTGCTAATAGGAAATGATGTCTCTGTTTTGCAATCAGTCAAATTTTGGTTAGCTAAGAACTTCTCTAAAAAAGATCTTAGAGAAGCAACTTATATTTTGGGGATAAGGATCTATAGAGATAGATCTAAGAGGTTGCTTCGTTTTTCTCAATCTACATAGATAGACAAGATGCTAAAAAGGTTTAGCGTGGAGTAGTCTAAAAGAGATTATCTTCCTATGGTACATGGGATTGTATTCTCTAAATCTATGTGTCTAAAGACACAAGATGAGAGGACTCTCATAAGTTTAATTCCTTATGCTTCGGATATAGGATCAATTATATACGCTATGTTATGTACTAGACCCGATGTATCATATGCTCTAAGGGTTACAAGCAGATACTAGTCGGACCTTGATGAGGGTCATTGGATAGCTGTCAAGAATATCCTTAAGTATTTGAGAAGAACTAAGGATGTATTCTTGGTATATCGAGAAGGTGATCTTGTAGTAAGAGGGTATACTAATGTAAGTTTCCAATCTAATGGGGATAACTCTAGAGCCCAGTCCAGATATATATTCACATTGAATGGTGGTCCAATTAGTTAGAAAAGTTTCAAATAAGAGATGACAACAGATTCGACAACAGAGGAAAAGTACATTGTAGCTTCAGAAGAGGCAAAGGAAATGATTTGGATTAAGAAGTTCATCATGGAACTTGGTGTGGCTCCAAGCATCATTGAGTGAATACAGTTGTATTGTGACAACAATGGGGCTATAACACGGGCGAAGGAATCGAGGTCTTATTAAAAGTCCAAACATGTACTCAAACGCAACCATTTGATTAAAGAAATAATTGGTAGAAACGATGCCAAGATAGAGACAGTTCCCATCAATCATAATATAGCTAATTAGTTGACTAAGCCTACTTTCTAAAAATTTTTTATGTCACATGTACGTGCCTATAGTATTAAATATCAAGGCGATTGGCTTTAGAGCAAGTGAGAGTTTGTAGAGAAGTGCTCTAAAGGCAGTCACCTTTAGCACTTATCGTACAAATCATTTTATGATTAGTAAAGATTTTTTCATTATTTCGATTTTCATACATCTATAGATTTAAAGGTGATCTTAAATTGATCTAATGAAGTCCCTGATACAAAACATAGCATAGAGGAAATCATAATGAGATCATAATAATGAGATTCCTATCATGTGTAATTATGTTAGTATCTAAACTTTCCATAGTCATAGGATTAACGAGATGGGATATTATTAATCTTGATAAACTAGCACATGTTATTCTCCATGATTAGATCAAGCAGTAGATCTCATAAGTTATAGGCATGAGTTGTTTAGAGTTAACATGTGGATGCTTACTAAAGGTAGTAAGTACATTGGATTGACCTACTATGAGACAATCATATGGATATTCTATTCCAATGTTAATGATAGTCTTATCATAGTAATAATGCAAGTATCTTTTAACTTGAGGTACTCAAGGATATCTTGGATACTGATTCTGTGCTTTGACTCCATTCATCGATGCCTTTTAGGGGTTACTCATAGGGGAGTGATTGGGTACAACTTAAGGTATTCAGAGGTAACTAAGTAGCCAATAAAGGATTCAACACTCCTATAAAAGGAGATGGTACCCACGACCTCTTATCGGGGTCATTACTCGAGAGTCTCAGGTTATAGCAGATATGTGTCATGAATAGAGTCTTCAACGATACATAGAGTAATGAGATCCTCAAGGAAAGATCTAATATCACTTGGACTAAATGTGATGCAGCTAGTCTAGTGGGAGTTGACATTTTGACCATACTCTGAACTAAGTGGGGTATAGATGGTGAAAGGACGAATTGCATGGCAACATTGCATATGGAAGGGTTTATAGTCAAACCACTAACTTTTTGGTCAAATGGGGATCTGACGTGTTGCTAGATACTACTCTTGACTTACTTGAATTAAGTGTTAATTCAAGTGGCTAACATAACTAGGAACCTAATGGGTCACATAGATAGGAGCTTCGAAGGATGAGTAAAATGGTCTTGAATGGTGATTCAAGATATGAGAGAGTGTTTCAGGGTTATATCGCAATGTGATTATGGTAGAAAACGTAGCATATAATGGATTAGAAACAAGTGTTGTTGGCTTCCAATTTGGTCATTAACTTCCCAAAACTTCCATTAATGCATGTTATTCATGGTTATTATCTTCCTATAACTTCCATTAATGCATGTTATTCATAACCATTAACTTCCCATAACTTCCCATTAATGATGAGGGTTATGGGAGGACAAAGAGGGTAGAAAACAATGATCATTTTCGTGCATCTTGTGTAAGACATAAGGGAAAGAAATGTTCTTTCTTACATACACACTCTTTTTCTATCTAACTCTCATATGAGTTCTTGTCTTTGCTAGCATAAAGAAAGAACTCTAGCCATCTCCTAGTAAGGTTTCATCCTTTTATCTTTATATGGACTTTCATTAGAGACGTTGATCATTGTGGTTTATGACAACCCAATGCGAAGAAGTTTAAAGAATGAAGAAGATCGTCGGAAAGGTATGTAAATATATTACATTTCATGTTTTTGTTTTCTATATCTATATGCATGAGTAAATATGGTTTTTGAGGTTCCATTTTATTTTCTGTTGCGTATATTTGATAAATATTATGGTTTGTTGAAAACCATAAATTGAGGTATATTTCTATTAACATTATTGTATACGTAGAATCAGAATTTATGGGTTTGTATGATTTATAACTAAAGGTTTTCTATTTACTATTCTTTCATTTTGGTATCAAAGTGGGTAATGTGATTTGCTATTAAAACTAATTAAAGACTTGTATATGTATATGTGTATACAAATTGTTATTGGCATCGAAGAGTAATTTCCTCAAGGTTGTTTTACTTTATCTGTTTGCTTTAATTTGCATGTAAAGCATAAAGATACATTTTATTTAAAAAAAAGGGACGAGTAATTTGATGTGAGTATATAGGTGTGTGTCTCACAAGTTCACTATAAGCATTGTTTTTTCAAAGGATTAGTTTTTTTTTTCAAGCGCCTTGTGAAACCTTGCACTTCTTGTCATATTTATGCATTAAAATATTGGGTTTGTTTTTCTTAAACGATGAGTCTTTTATATGAGACAACTATATATTTAGCAAAATTTTATGTTTTTTAATGACAAGCCTTTTATGTGAGATAACTATATATTTACCAAACTATTATATTTCTGCTTTCTTTATATGGTCAGTTGATTCATATATATAATGAGAAATATGAGCAAACTGGAGATGCAAAGTTTGCATTAGAGCTTCTAGGTACCTTTTAAAAGGAATTAATTAATAGTTTTATGTTCAAAACTTGCTCGGTTAAATGTCAAAAGTTTTTTAGTCGCCAAAGCAGTCTAACATAAAAAGATATTTTGGCATTTAATTATATTCTTTCAATTGTTCATGTTTATATGATGTTATTAAATGACTTGAAAGTTTGAACTAAGCAATTGAGATTATTAGTTATAATGCTAAGGAGGTCACCCAAAGGTGGATTATTGTTTAAGATTAATGACATTAAAGAAACTTATTGATATACTTGGTGAATATGATTGTATATATAAAGAAAAAAATAAATGTTCACTTAAGTATAATTGATAGTTTATTAAAGCATGTCAGAGAGTGGCAATGGGTTAGGTCGGGTCTAGGCCTATGAGAGGTTTTACTTAAGTTTAGGCCTAGCTTAAGACCTAGTTAGGCCTAAGGAAGTTGAGCCCGAGCCCAAAGTCTTACTTAACCCAAACCAGCTTGAATTATTTATTTTTAAAATTTAAAAATAAAAAATAGTGTCATTTTTTACAAAATGACACCATTTTTCTTATAACTATGAGGCTTTATATCGGGCTAAGCCTAAGTAGTCTAAGCTTGAGCCTAACTCGAGGTCTAATTAGGCCTAAATTGGTTTTCCAATTTTAAGAATATTTGTATTAGTATCATTATTTGTTAAAAGTATGCATTCAAGTAACCGAAAGGTTAACTTAAATACATAATAAAACTTTATTATTTGTTTGAATCTATTAAGGTTACTCAATGCATTAATGTGGGAGTTTGGGTAATATTTGTAACTTCTACTAATTTATTTACATTGGTTAATTTACTGATCATGTTCAATAGGTTGAGCTATGCAATTGGTCCAAACAAATCCAATTTCAATAGGGGATTATGGATTTGGATCTAGCGATAGTTTCAGATGAAAAGCATGTAGTCACTACCATGACTAGTATAAAAACTGACAAGTTATTTCACAAGGCTTAGGAGCAGTCAAAGAAGCTAAGCTTGAACTTAATAAAGATGACGATTATTGAAAATGTTATACCATTAATGCTTAAAAAAACAATTCAAAGGAATTTATAATAAAGATTAAGGAGTACTCTCAATTAAACATAATTGACAAGTCTTTTGTAGGAACCTAATAGGTGAATTGATGACCAAAAAGTTCAACTATTCATAAGCTATTCATGATCATATGACAAGAGGAAAAATTTAGTAGCAACATTAAAATCAACGAGTATTAGTTGTGTGTTAATAGTTGTAGACTATATAATGTCTTAGTGGGTAGTTTAATACGTGTTTAGTAGTTAAATTGAATTATTAATGCATGTTTAGGTTAAGTTTAGGTTATTTTGTTAGATATTTTTGTTTTTTAGTGTTTTTAGGGTTAAAGAACACTTTTGATCTTTAGTTTTATGTTTTTGAGGTGCTTTGATGTGTTTGCTAGTGTTTTAGGTCAAATATAGAATAACAGAGGAGACTCGGAGAAAAGTCGAAGGAGCAACCAAGCCCACAATCATGACAGAAGCATCAAGGAGGAGCTATGATCATAACATCAGGCTCATTTAGGGGCACGATTGTGGCCTCAACAACAGAACACGCAGATAACCTTCCTGACTTGAGTTTTTTGGGGGGTATTTCAAAACTTTTAAACTCAGAAAAGCCATAGGGTGGCCCAAATTAGAAAAACCTATAAAAGGGATAATGAAGAAACCTTAACAGAGCTTCACCTCTACCACTTTTGAAAAAACCTAAAGGAGAGAGAAAGAAGAGAGAAGAGGAAAAGGAAGAAGAGGAGAAGAAGAGGATATTCTAATACTGCTGACTTTCTGGATAAGTGGGTCTCTCGACACTGCTGCCTTCCAAATTATCCAATCTAAGTTTTTCTCCTTTTCATTTTCATTTTTGTTCATTCAATGTATAAGACTGAAATGGATTGCATGATGATGGATTTTGGATTGTTCATGATGTTCTAACTCTTCCTTGAGGATTTTACCTGGATTTAATGTTAATATAGTCATTTTTTGTTTCATATATTGGGTGTTATGATTAATTGCTTTACTTGCATATTTGGTAATAAACTGAGACGGCAAACCAGATAAAAATGTTTAGATTGGGCTAATGAGAGTTAGGCAATCCATAGACCACATGATTAATCATATAAGTTATTGTACGAAGAAAGATCCCATATGATACTTGTGGTTTATTAGAGGGCTTAAGATCTAATTAGGGTTATCGGTCTTTTGTTAATTGAGAGATTGCAATTTCCACAATTCAATTAGGGTTTATGATTTAGATTCTAATGGTTATAACTTGAGAGAGAGTAATCAACTTTTCAATAGTCTAAAACTAACACCTTTTTAAAACATAAATGGCTAGGTTAGCATTAATGATAGGGAAAATCCCCTCTCTCATAACTTGGTAACTCTTCTTGATTAATTTCCATTGCGACTTTTACATTGCTCAATTTCAATTTCTTTTTTTGTTAAACTTGTGAATTAATTTCTTAAAAATCACTCTCATATTTACTTTTCTTTACAATTTTATTTCATTTTATTAATTTTTTGAGACTTAGATAACATAGGATTATATTAGTTCACCTTCCCTGTGGGATCGGCCCTTCACATATTAAAAATCATGACCTGTGCACTTGCAGCATTTTGAAGGCTATAAATTGTAAAGTTTGCAAATCAAAACAAAATTGAGTGGGTCCTTTCTGGTTTAGTTTATCATCAATAGACTTCTTCTTAAGCTCAGCTAGTTCTAAATGAACTATAACACCCTTAAGGAAAAATGGAACTTTTAGCAAATTAAAGTTATGTTGGTTTAAGAGGAAGGGAGGTTAGAAAAGATAAAAGAGCACTGCTTCCATCCTACATTTCATAAAGGAGTTAGTTACAATAAAGCTAAATTAGGTAAGAGTAAGTAAAAGGACAAAATTTCAATAAAGTTTAATGAGGGCTAAAATCCATAAAGAGAGAAAGTTTCATTTTTACAAGAAAGTTGGTCACTTTATGAAAGATTGTCAGAAAAGAAAGGTATGCTTAAAAACAAAGGTATACATTACGTTTCAAATTAAATTTTATTGAAATACCTAACAATATCTAGTGGTTAGATTCTAGTATAACTACTCACATATCACATATTATGCAGGTTCCTTTCAATCAAATCCATAAACGAAATTGAAAAGTTCTTAAATATAAGGAATAGAGTGAAGGAACAAATAGAGGGAATTAGAGCATACTAATTGATCTTATACATTAGTTATTGACTAGATCAAAAAAATTCCTTTATATTCTTAGATGTGCTAGGAATCTAGTTTTTTTAAAAAGCTAGTTGATATAGGATTTAACTTTAAGTTGGGCATTGTGTTTTTCCATTGTATAAACATAAGTATTATTCTATTTATAGTACTTTAGTTGATTATTTATATCATTTCAATTTTGATGTTGATTTTGTTAAATCTTTGCTTCATGTTGAACATAGTATAGGTAGTAAACATAGTGCACATATTGAGCATTATGGTTTCTTATGGCATTAAAGTTTAAATCATATATCCAAAGAAACGATGTTAAGGTTAGGGAAAAGTGAAATCTTATTTCAACTGGATTTTGCTGACTAGGATGTTTGTTTAGATTGCATTAAAAACAAGTAAACCAAGCACATACTAAGGAATCCAGAAACAAGAAGTAGTTAACTCTTCGAGTTAATACATATACATAAGAAGTTATCAACTTTTTAAGTTAATACAAACTAGCATATGTGGTCCTTTTATTGTTTCATTTTAGGGTGATGAGAAGTAATTCATCAATTTTATTATTGACTCCTTATAACATTTTTACCTATATATGTTGCATGAAAAGTATCAATCAATGGACATCCTCAAGGTGTCTATTAATGAGGTGGAAAGGCAGTTAGAAAAGTAAAAGTAATCAGGTCTGATAAAGGTGGTGAATATTATGGTAAGTTTGATGAAATTCTCATTTTCATTTATAAAGTTTCTTAAAAGTCAAGGCATATATACATAGTATATAATGTCCACTATACCACAACAAAATAGTATAGTTGAAAGACAAAATCATACTCTTATAGATATATTTAGGAGTATGTTAAGTTACAACATTGTACCTTTATTCTTGTGGATGGATGTATTAAAGACTATTGTACATCTAATTAATAGGTTCCTAGTAAGGCAATTCATAAGACTCCTTATAAACTATGGAAAGATAGGAAACCCATTTTAAGACACCTTCAAATTTGGGATTGCTAGACAAAAGTAAGGGTATATAATCCATATGAAAAGAAACTTTATACAAAGACTAATAATGATTACTTCATTGACTATCTTAAAAAGTCAAAGGGGTATATATTTTATCATCTTATCTATAGTAAGAGAATAACTAAGGCTGTTAATGCTAGTTTCATTAGAATGAACAATTTAGTGGGAGTAGAGAACAAAGAAAGGTAGATATTCAAGATATTTGGATAGAAACCTTTACAGCTAGTATTTCTCTTCAGATTGTTGTTCCTTTTGCTATATTATAGTCACACAATATATCAGAACAACACGTTAATATTCAAACCCTATAAGGTAAATATATAAGTAATAAAATGGATAATGATGTGAAAATCATAAATGAGAAAGTGGTAGATAAAACATAAGAAATAGCATTATGGAGATCTATGATATATAAAGACCAACTATTTTGAATGAGTATATAGTTTATTCACTTAAACATGGATACAAGATCCAATCTCATTCACATAAGACATGGAATGTAGAAATTCTAAAAAATGGTTTAGTGATATAAAAAAGGTTAAAATTAATAAATGACAACAATATTTAAGAGATTTGAGTTACCTAAAGGTTCAATAAAAGTGAATTATAAATGGGTATTGAAAACTAAATGATACTTCAAAGATATTATCGTAAGGTACATAGCTAGAATTTTCACCAAAGATTACATTCAAAAGGATGGGATTAACTATAAAGAGATCTTTGCTCCATTTTTAAAGGATTATTTAAGGATTGTTATGACTTTGGTGTCTCATTATGATATAGAGCTTCACCAAATAGATGTAATGATCTCCTTACTAAATGATGAATTGGAAGAAGAATTTTATATAGATCAACTAAATATGTTCTTAATCATAAAAAAGAAAAACATAGTGTGTACGCTCAAGAAGTCGATATACGGACTAAAACAAGCTTCCAGATAATGGTTTATTAAGATTAATGATACCATTACATCATATGCTTTTATAGAGAATAAAATTGATTGGTGTATCTATATGAAGGTTAGTAAGAGCAAGTTCATTATTTTGATCCTATATTTTGATGATATCCAATTTGATGTCAATGATGTTTGTTTATTACATGATTTAAAGAAGTTTCTCTTTAAGAACTTCAAAATGAAAGATATAGGTGAGACACCCGATGTGATAGGAATAGAAATATTTTGTAATAGATCAAAAAGACTATTAGGACCAAAAAGGCTATATCAATAAAGAAAAATCACAATATAAAAAATGCTCTATAAAAATATTTTCAATTAAGAAAGGGGACAAGTTTAGTGAAATGCAATTTACTAAGAATAATTTGGAAAGAAAGGCAATGGAATCTATTCCCTATACATCATTAGTAAGGAGCTTGTTATATGCCCAGACATGCATTCGGTCGGATATTAGTATTGCTCTTAAAATATTAGGCCAATATTGAATTAATCCTAAAATGGGCTACTAAAAAGATACATAAAAGTCCTTAGGTACTTGTAAGGTACCAAGGATTACATGATTAGTATAAAAGGTTAGATCACCTCAAAGTAATTGGCTACTCAAATTCAAATAATGTCGAATGTATAGACTTAAGGAAATCTACATTTGATTACATGTTCTTGTTGGTTGGAGGATCAATTTCATAAAAGAGTATAAATTAGTTAATGATTATTACTTCCATTATAGAGGTTGCATTTCTAACATGTTTTGAGGTCACTATTTATGTATTACAGTTGCAAATTTTATCTTAGGCTTGGTATTATCAATAGTATAACAAGGCTGTTAAGAATTTATTATGGTAATTACATAGCTATCTTCTTCTCTAATAATGATAAGTACCCAAAGGTGCAAAACATATGGATTTGGAGTACCTATCTATCAAAGAAGAAGTGTAGAAATAGAAAATGTCGATTAAACATATTGGTATTAACTTGATGATAATGGATCCATTAACTAAAGGATTGCTTCCTAAAATATTTTTTTTTTGGTTATATAGATTGGAATTATAAAGAAGTCCTTGTTAACATAATAATGTGACATGTGTTGTGTGTGTGTGTGTGTATATATATATATATATATATTTATGGTTGAATTGCTCTTTTTTTAAAAAAAAGGAAAGAAGGAATAAATTAATAAATAAGAAGCTTACATCCTTAAAGGAGTTTCTTGGGCTAAACCCTCACAGAAATAAGTACAATAGATACACTTAAAACACAAAAGAGAACATAGAGTATGTAAGAAGCACACTACTTAGAGATTCAATGCACATAGTTGAGTGGAGCTATAATCTAATGCAAGATTCTTTAGTATAATAATTTCTCGAGTGCCATTAATAGCTTCAATGATAAGTGCATTTACGGTTTTGAATTTGGATTCAAACTTTCTCGCATTCCTTCCTTTCCAGTTGTTTGCATATATAATCCTATAGCTAATAAGTAAATCAATTTGTTTGTCAGAGGAATAGAGGCTTATATGGCTAGCCAATGAATAGTGATGGAGATAGATTTATCAGAATAATTTTATAAGCATTTTAACTTCCCCTGTTCCCAAATAAACTTAGAAACTGAGCATATAAAAAATAAATGATCTCTAGTTTCATCTTATGTAAAACAAGAGGGCAGTTTTTGTTGATGTCAAGGTAAGAAAGTCTATCAACAGTATTAACCTGATTTATGAAAATATTATGCCAAATGATTGTACTCTAGTTTACTTTTGGATTCCTTAATCTGATCATATCCATAGTAATCTTGTTAGAGAGTTTGCTACTTGGTAGGTCTCTCTAATAAAAGGTGTCTGTATTGGATGAATGTGGGGATTATTGTGGTTGTAGCTGACTAAGAGGAGAAAGAAGTCTCTAGGAGTATGAATTAAGTTTAGTATGAAGGAGAACAAGAGAGATCATTGAAGGGGGTAGATGATGGATAAGAGAGCCCTGAACTAACTAATTGTCAAACCATAGTGTGGTTAGTAACCTATTGCTAATTTTACAGTTGACATCATCCTAGACTAAATTTTGTAGGTGCAATAATTAATTTAAGAAGTAAGAGTTAGAAGGAATCTTACTCATCTCCCAAATATATATACCCTTGAGGAATTAGGAATGAATTTGCCTAATCTATATTGATTTTTTGTCCTCAAGTATCCACCAAAGTCTCTTAAGGATGAGAGTTTGGTTAAAGAGTTTAATCGAACTAATGTTTAACCCTTCCTCATCTTTAGGACAACATATGTCCATCCACTTCACATGGGATGCTCTTTTATTTCCCTTAGAATGATTCCATAGGAATTTCTTGAATAATCTTTCCAATGTCTTGATGACTCCTTTAGATAAGAATATCTGCAAACTTCAATAAATATGTAAGGAATTGAGCACTGATTTAATAAGTCGTACCTTCCTCGCATAAGATAAGAATTTATTTACCCATCAATGAATCCTTTTTTAATTTTTTCAATGAGTGGAATACATTCAATGTAGATCAACCTCCTGGTAGAAACTAGAATTCCTAAATAAAGCAATGGAGGAGACTTCATTGACATACCAATAATGGAAGCAATTCTGGATTCAATCGAAAAAGCAACTTTAGTGATGATAAACTTACTTTTGTTAAGATTAACTTAAAATCCAGATAAGCTTTTTAATCTCTCTAGAGCCTTCATAAAGGTTTGTATTGAATCAAGCTTAGCATAGCAAAGAAGAAGAAGATTATCTGTAAAAGATAGATTGGTTAGCGTAAGCCTTTTGCATTGTGCATGGAATTTAAAGTTGGGATTAACCTCCACTTTAAGTTTGATGGTGGAATTCAGAATTTTCATACAAAGTATGAACGAATAGGGCAAGAGAGGGTCTCCCTACCTAAGCCCCTTAGTTGCATAAAAGGAAGTAGATAGGCTCCCATTGATTAATACAAAGAAGCTAGCAATGGAAATGCATTTCTTTAACCGCTTGATGAATATTGTTGGAAATTCATAGGCCTCTAATACCTCTTAAAGAAAACTCCATCTCACACTATCAAAAGTATTACATAAATCAACTTTGATAGTACAATTAGTCGAAGCATTGGTTCGTGAATAGTTGTTTAATAGTACTTGAACAATGAGAATATTATCACCAATTTGTTTGTTGCATATGAAGGCACTTTGGTTGTCACTAATAAATAGAGTGAGTGCCTTGTTCAATCGATTAGCAAAGATCTTGGATATGATTTTTATGGAAAATTGGTACAAGAAATGAGCCTCAAGTCATTGAAAAAGGATGGGTGAGTACATTTAGGAATTAAATATAGGAAAGTTCTATTAATCTCTTTGAAAAGTTTGTCATTGATGAAAAATTCATGAATAACCTAATGATAAACCAAGATTTTTGGAAAAGAGAAACCATTTAGCCCCTCTTGTCTAAGAGCTTTCATACCATCAATCTTGGACACCATATCCTCAATTTCCTTGTCTTATATTAGTTTGGTGAGGAGCATACAATCCTCCTAAGAGATCTTCTTATTGATTATACCTATAAGGTCTATATAAAGGCTACATTCTGAAGGGCCAAACAAAGAACATAAAAAACTTACAACTTCTAATTGAATATCTTTCAGATTTTGCAACTGCTCTCCCATAGGATTGATAATAAATGGATCCTATTTCAGTTCCTTCTAAATGGGATGGTATTGAAGAAGAATTTGGTACATTTGTCACCATCTTTAAGTCAGTTGAATCTTGCTCTCTACTGGAGAAAGGAAAAATGATTGCTAAACAGTTAACTTTTCCTTAGAAAGTAGAATAGGATCTTGTGGAGAGATTGCACAAAGTTTTTGATTTTAATAAACTCATTTCTAGCCTTCATTAAAACATAATCAGTATTGGATCCTCTTGAAGAATTGAGTAGATTAAGTTCCTTTTTAATACTCTTTAGTTTTTGAACATAATCAAACTATTTAGTGCCCCTATAAATAACATCACTTCCCTTTCTGTAAGCATCCAAGAAAAAGTTATTGAATTGAAAAGGGAAAAAACTAGTAGCCTTCTAGAATAACTTTTTAATGATAATAGGATTGTGATATGAGAACAAAGGATCTCTGAAATTGACAATGTTATTAGGGAACTGAACTAACCAGTTAGCATTAACAAGAGCTTAATCTAATTTCTTGCTTATGAACCAATTGGAGTTTTGTTTATTAGACTAAGACAATTGGTGTCCAATTTGTTTCAAATATGTTATTGATAGCTTCTCCATGCATTCGCGAAAATCATTGGAGAAGTTTTTAATATTACAATTACTTTAAACTTCAGATATGTACATGATTAAATTGAAATCCCCACATAACATCCATAGTTTCTTTATGTTACTACTAAAATAGATTAAGTTTTTCCATAAATTCTTCCTCTGAAACATAAAGTTACTACCATATATAAAAGAGGTTAGAGTATTGATTTTCTCTCACAAGAAATTTAATTGGAGATGCATAACCTGATTAGTTACATTGAGAACATCCACTTGAGTAGCATACTATCTATAACAAACGATAATTCTTCCATAGTGATGATGAGAATGATTGAAAAGAATTTTCCATTGAGGCCCTAGAAGATTCAATTTGGAAAATTTTTAAACTTTATTTTTGTTTCAAGTAACCTTATAACTAGTGGTTTTTCCCTCAAGAAAAAATCCCTTAAAGTAGCTTACTTAATAGGGAAATTTATTCCCTAAATATGCCAAACTATAATGGACATATTAAAACTTACTTTTTGGGCCTTTACCCTTGCTCCTTTAGGTTCTTCTTCTTTCCACTGTGATAAATTGGTCTTTAGGTTCTTCATGACTAGCTTCTGCACCAATTGAATTTATGAGAATTGGAGAGGGTGATATCATCAGGGGGACTACATTAGTGGTCTAATTAATGGAAAGAATTTTAGGAGCTATCACTGGGATTTTTTTTTCTAAAAACCTTCCAAAATAGCTAGACCATTAGCGTGATTAACTAAGTGAGAGATCTGATTTTCTTTAACATGTGTTGGAGAATGGTGGGCAAAACCATTAAGCTAAATCTTGGTGTTCATCTTAGATTAATCTAACTCAACATTGGGAGCTATTAGTGGAAGAAACAATTATGAAGAACTCTCTAAAATAGCCAGACCATTAGCATAAGAAACTGATTGAGAAGGTAATTTATCTTTGTCATGAATCGATGAATGGTGGGTAGAGCAGATGGATTGTTTCTTTGTGTTCATCTTAGATTGATCTAACTCAAAAGATGGTTTAGGGTTGCCCAATTCGATAGTACATAAACCATTAGTGACTAGGGATTCTCGGCATTTACTGAAGTTACATTATCATGTGTACCTTGCATGCTAATAGTTAGTACCTCATTGGTATTTTTAGTCATCAATTCATGGTATGTTCTAGATTTGAAGAGTCAGCCAGTAACTTTCCACACCTTACAATTTAACTTATTATAGGGAGTCCATTGATAGGAAATTGCAACACTATCTTCATAAAACTTATTACCTTCATCCAACCTCATGATAGGAACCTCTGTTGGTAGCTCCTTAGACATTTCCACAATAACAAATCTGCGAGCATACCCAATCCTTCTCCTCTTAGGAGTGTTTTAATCTATACAAAGGGGCTTTCCAATGAAGCTAGCTAAGGCACTAAGGCCTTGTGTAGTCTAGTACTTAAGAAGTATTCCATAAAAGTTAATCCAAATAAGGAAGCTTTAAATTTTGATATTTTTCAAGTTCAAACTTGGTTACTAAGCTTGCAAGAAGAGGAGTTGATCCCCTATGTGCCATGGTCCTTCCTCAAGTATCTTATTAGCTAGTGAAGTTAAAGTGAATATATGAGCAAATTTTAATCTTATAAAACCCTTAATATTCTGTAAGCGCATGGGTTATAATGTAGGGGATGATCCCACAAGGAATTAGTGAACTAATCGAATCCTAATTTATCTAAGGCTTAAAAGTGTCATTAAAATGAAAATAAAACTAAACATAAAAGTAAACAATTAAATATGAAGTGACTGAAATTAGAATTCTAAATTAATGTAAGAAATCAAATTTGAGCACCACCAATTGACAATTGAGATTAAAACAAGGAAGATTAATAAATTATGAGAAAGGAAATTTATCCTATCATCAATGCTAACTTAGTCACTTTTGCACTAATGAGGTGGCGTTCCTAGACTTTCAAAGGGTGGATTAGTTTCTCTTGAGTTCTAATCACTAAGCCCTAAATCATAAACCTTAATTAATTTGAGTTACCAAACATATAATCTCTCAATTAACAAAACAACCCATAATCTACTTAGTTCTTAAACATTCCAATAAACAACCGGGTCCTCACACGAGATCTCTCTTTATATAATTATCGACTTGAATATTTGTATGGTATATTACATTGTTTAACTCTCATTAACCAACTTAATCATTTTGCATTCAGTTCGCTCTCTCGATTTATTACCAAAGCATGCAATTACAATAAATAATCACAACACCCAGCATCGTTAACAACAAAAGCAACTAGATTAACATTAAATCAAGTATAAATCCTTTAAAGAAGTTAAAACATCATGAAACCAAGGTTCATTGTCATCAATTCCATCTCATACATAAAATGAACAAAATAAAAGACGAAAAGAAGAAAAGATAACTTAAAGGATTAGAGGTTAAAGCAGCAGCTAAAGAGCCACCTTCTCTCTCTTCCTTCTTTCTCTTCCTTATCTTTTGCCCCAAAGTGGAAAATGGAGGCTCTCCTTTCTTAGGACATTTGTCTAGTCTTATGTAGTCCTTTACTAATTGGGGTAAAAACTAGGTTTTATTCGGGCCCAAAAATTCAAAATAACCCATGAAAATTAAGTTTGAGAGGTCAATCTATGTCTGTCCTTGCACAGGCTATGATCGTAACCTAGTGAAATAGCTTTTGTCCCTGCTAAAAGAGTCTCTATCACAATCGTGGCCTTGGGTCCTTCGCCAGACTTCCTCCGAATCTTCTTGTTCTTTGATATTTGATCTTAAACTACAAACACATCAAGGAACCTCAAACATACAAAATTAAAGCTCAATAGCATGCTCTAACCTCCATAACACTCAAAACACAAATATCTAACCAACTAACACAATTTTAAACCTAAACATTCATGAATCAATTAATTATCAACTAAAAACATACTAAAATGTCTATTAAAACATCATGTAACCTATAACTATCACATCCCCACACTTGAACTTTTATTTATCCTCAAGGAAAAAAAAACAAAACAAACAAAATACAAACACACCAAACAACCACACACACATATGCAATAATGGTACAATGAAATTGAACTTTACAAAACACATTAACTACAAACACAATCTTTCAAGTTGTTTTAACTTATTAACTTATGAAATATATGTTCAAGTACTTCCGACTAAATATACTTACTAATCAAGACTTAATGTTAAATTCATTCACTACTGTCACTCACATACAAACATTGATAATTAGTCAATCAGAATTGATACTATCCTTAAGTAACTTTTCTTGAGAAGTCATGTCATTCACAGAGATCGATAAGATTTATTAAACAACACACTATTTTTGTTAATTTTCATTAACATGAACCTAGCCTTTTGACTTAAAAGTGAACATTTGTGATGAATGTCCCTTGATTACTCAACTAGGTCATGTTTTTATTAAGTGGCTTGGTTGGAATGTCGTTATAGCCTTTTGACGTGAAGGCAAACATTTTCCATGTATATCCCCCAGTTACTCTACTGTGTCACATTCTTAACTGGCCACTAGCTTTATTCATAACCCAATTTTTTTCAAAAAGGGCGAGCGAAATAGTTATTTATTAAATGATAAGTATAAATTGCATAATGTTTTAGGGATTAGTTTGATATGCATTTAATTGTTAACTTAATCGTTTAGTATATGTTTAGGTTAGAACTGTTAGTTTGCTAATTAATTGTGTTTAAGTGTTTTATGGGTTAGTATAAGTATTTGAGCTTAATTAATATGTTTTTAAGGTACTTTAATGTGTTTGTTAGTGTTTCAGGGTTGACATCGAAGAACGTAGACATTTCAGAGACACTCGGGTCGAAACAATGGCCCATGATCATGGTAAAACATACCACGATCGTGACAAAAGCCAATGATATAGCCCATGATCATGTCTTATAGGGCCAAGGTCGTGGCTTGTGTCAGGCAGATGTGCAGACATTAAAAAATGTCAAGTTTTGAGGGAGATTTTTGACCTTTCGGACCATAGGAAAACCATAGGGCTACCCAGAACACAAAAGATATATAAAAAATAAGGAAAAAGAAGATGAGAAGCTTTTGCATTAGCCACTTTTGATAGAAAACCCTAGACAGGATTGTTAAAAGATTGAGAAAGAGAAGAAGGAAGAGAGAAGTGGAGAAGAAGCTGACATTGACGTACTTCGCGGATTCGAAGTTTTCCAATGTCATTGCCTTTTATCTCCATCCAATATCATATTTCTTGTTATTTTCCACTTTTATTATTATATAGAATTGGGAATAGCATTTTAATAATAGGATTTGTGAATGTTGAGATATTATATACTCACCTTTGGGGTTTTTTTAATCTTTGATTTAATAAAATATTATTGTTTTATGTTTATTAGATTTATTGTGATTGATTTCTGTTATTCCATAATTTAGTAATAGACTAAGAGGGAATCGAATGAAAAATAATTAAATTAGGCTAACGAGAGTTAAATGATTTAATAAGAATGAGAAATTAATGAAATCAGTAATTGTGTGAAGAGAGATCTTGCCTAGGTTCCCGATAGTTTATTGGACAACTTTAGATCTAATTAGGTTTTAGATAGATTGTCAATTAATCAATTGCAATTTTCCATAATCTAATTAGGGTTTATAATTTAGGGTGGTTAATGGTTATAACTTGAGAGAGACTAATCAACCCTAGGATCGTTTAGGACTAATAATCTGATAATTTATAATCGATTAGGATGGCATTAAAGATAGGTAAAAATTCCCCTTTCTAACAATTGATAGTTCCTTTAGGTTGATTCTTAAGTGTGTGTTGCAAAAACTACTTTGTTAATATTTTCATAATTGATTCTTCGAATTGAGTTGAGTGATTGAATTAAAATCTTGCCTTAGTTTTGTTACATTTTGAATTATTACGAATTTTTTTGGCCTTAGATTTTAGGATTAAATTATCCCTCCTCGTGGGAGCGACACCTTAGGTACTATGTGAATGACCTGTGCATTTGTAGATTATTGAGGTTATTAATTAGAACTTACACACATAAAAAAAAACCATGATCAAGTTTTTGGCGTCATTGTTGGGCAGGTGATTAGTTTAGTTCTATAGTTTAAGGTGTTTAGTTAGTTTTTCATTTTTCATTTTTTCATTTTTCATTCTTTCTTAATACTTCTAAAATCATGCTCTTACATGAGCTCAAAAGTCACGAGAAGTTTGATTGGCATAACTGAAACCTTAGATTTAGACATCACTCAACTATAACGAACCATTAAGAAAGCTCAGTGTGACGAAAAAGAAGAAATCGCGAAATCAAAAATGGCCGAGAAATTTTAGCAAGATTTGGACCACGGAGTGAACTCAGGACGTCAACAACAGGACCTTATGGACTTTGTGAGACTAGGGTTTAAGGCTAACTAAGGAGTAGCTAGGCCACCCGTACAAGCAGCATCATTTGAAATCAAAACAGCCCTCCTAAACATGCTTCAACAGAATGTGCAATTTTATAAACTAATGAACAAAGATCCCAATGCACATGTAGTGAACTTCTTTGAAATCTGTGATACATTTAGGTACCATAAGATCTCAGAAGATGCGGTTAGAAATAGGCTCTTTTTCTTTACCTTTAGAGATAGAGCAAAGACTTGGTATCATTCCCTCAACCCATCTAATGTCTCGAATTAGGATCAACTAGTTCATGCCTTCTTAGGCAAATATTTTCCCCTAAATAAGACCACTAAGATCATCAAGGAAATTACCAACTTCCAATAAAGTGACGATGAATCGATCTACGAAGCTTAGGAAAGATACAAGGATTTGCAACAAAAATGCCTACACTATAACTTACCCAAGGAATTCTTGTTGTAAACATTCTATAATAGAGTAACTCCATATAAGAAAGGCACGATTGACGTAGCTTCAAGAGGATCACTAATGAGAAAGACGATTGATGAAGTGGAAGAGATAATAAAGGAGATGGTGAGTAGTAGCTGACTATGGACGATCGAGCAGAGTAGACAAACTACTACATTATGTGAACAAAAAGGAATTGTAATTGTTAATCAAATGATGGAAATGTAAGCTAAAATTGATAACTTCACTGGGCAGCTCAACAATATGAAGGCTTCATCCTCAGCTTCGGTGAAGGCCATGCAACTTAAATGTAAACTCTATGGACAAATGAACCATGATACAGTGGACTATTTCTTGATGGACGAGGAGGGGGCAACAATCCCTACTCTAACACTTACAACCCTGGGTGGAAGAATCACCCTAACTTCTTTTAGATGAACAATGTTGGAGGACAGTTCAAACTGTAAGGACAATAAGGCCTCCAACAAGATGAACCAACCTCAATGGAATCCAAATTGGATAGGATTTTAGATAAGCTTAGAACATTAGATGATGCATAAAAGAAGCTGGAAGGTAAATTTGAACAAGAAACAAAGAACCATGCCTCTTCAATCTACAATTTAGGTGTCTAAATACACCAATTGTCAAACATTTTCTCAACGTGAAATTTGGGAAGTCTTCTTAGCACTTCGGGAGTAAAACCAAGGGAGAAACTAAAGGCTATTACACTTCGAAGTAGAAAGGAACTTGAATCACACATAAAGATAATAGAGGAGCCCATCCATCCTATTGAGAAAGATCCAGAAAAGGAGAAATAAGTGAATATGAGCAAATACCCTCCTTATGTCACACCTCCACCATATCAACCTAGAATCCCTTTTCCTCAATAATTACAAAAGAAGAAGGTAGATGCACAATTTGCAAAATTTGTTAAGAAATTAAAGATGCTACAGATAAATCTCTCCTTTGTAAGGGCATTAGAACATATGCCTAAATATGCAAAATTTTTAAATGAAACTATCAAAGAAGCATACTTAGGAAGATAATTAGACGGTAACTCTATCTGGCATCTACAGTTCCATAGTCACTAACCAAATGCCATATCAATTGAAAGATCCAGGGAGTTTCACAATACCTTGTGTGGTTGGTGAATTTGAATTTACAAAGTGTCTGTTTGATTTATAAGCAAGCATTAATCTTATGCCTTTGTCGATATTCAAGAAGTTGGGACTGGGTGAGGTCAAGCCAACATTAATGTTACTTCAGTTGGCTGATCAATCCATTAAACAACTGTTTAGAATAGTGGAAGACATTCTGATGCAAGTGCACAAGTTTATTATTCCTGTAGATTTTGTAGTTCTTGATTTTAAAGAAGATAAGAATTGTTTACTGATCCTAGGTTGACCATTTATGAATAGAGGGAAAGCCATAACTGACGTTCATAAAGGGAAATTAACACTTAGAATATGTAGCACCCCACCCTCTTGAGACACGTACTCGACATTCTAAGTGATGTCTGGGTGTGTACCCTGAAAGGGAAGCATGTTAGAATAGTCAAACACTCGAAATTGAGTACAAAATTTTTTAATTAATCACGTATGCGGAATCACTAATCAAATCAACCCATTTTATTCATAAACAATTTCATTCAAAAGTGTTACTACATTCATTAATCAAACTTGTTTACAACATTTCCAAATTGGAAAGTTATTACATATAGAAGCATATTCAAATACACAATATACAAATGTAACGGAATATACAAATAAGAAAGTATCAATGTAGGTGCCAACTGATCTCGACTTCTACCTCTTACTTGAATAGAGTAGGTATACTCCCGTTTGTCTAACGGGGTACTCTTCTAAGCCTGAAAAATATTTGCAAATTTTGGATGAGTTTTGCGAACTTAGTGAGTGACCATCCTTGATGGCTCACCCAATCACATAACACATAATTCACATCATTTATCTAATAATCACATTGCATCACATATCATTTTAATCATTTATTTCACAATTCTCATTCAAAGCAGTCACACAGTTTATTTTGTACATTTGAAACATACATATCAATTTTCATATGCAATACATGTGAGACTCACTTTCATTTATTATTTTGTTGTAACCGAGTGCCTATATGCTGGACCCCAACTCTGAAGCCCAGCATTTGGAATAAAACATGGAAGCAGCACTTGCCCTTTTCCATACTAAACCTGTATCAGGACATTAGGCGTAACTTTCACTAGAGACCTCAGATTTAGGTGTTCTTTAGATGAATAGAAAGAGGACTTCAAGATCTACAATTCTCATGGAGACCTTAAAGACAATTATATCATTTAGGAGACCAAATTTGGACTAGAACATGTTCTGGAAAAAATGAGACGATGCTGACGTCATGAGACGATTGCTAACGTCATATTGAGACCAATAAGAAAAATGGGTATAACTTTTTGTACAGAATTCAGATTTAGATTTTCTTTAGATGAATAGAAATAGGAATTCAAGATATAAAACTCTAATGAAGACCTTAAAGACCAATTATATCATCTAGAGGATCAAATTTGGACTAGAAGATGTTCTATCCAAAATGAGACGATGCTGACGTCATGAGATGATTGCTGACGTCATACTGAGACCAATCAGAAAAATGGGTATAACTTTCTGTATAGAATTCAGATTTAGGTTTTCTTTAGATGAATAGAAATAGAACTTCAAGATATACAACTCTCATGAATACCTTAAAGACCAATTTTATCATATAGAGGGCCACATTGGGACTAGAAGATGGTCTAGCCATTTTCTAGCCAAAATGATACGATGTTGACGTCATAAGATGATTGTTGATGTCATATTGAGACTAATCAGAAAAATGGGTATAAATTTCTGTACAGAATTCATATTTAGGTGTTATTTAAATGAATAGAAAGAGGACTTCATGATCTACAACTCTTATGCAGACCTTAAAGACCAATTCTATCATCTAGAGGATCAAATTTGTACTAGAAGATGTTTTGGCCAAAATGAGACGATGCTGACATCATACTGAGACCAATCAGAAAAATGAGTATAACTTTCTATAAAGAATTCAAATTTAGGTGTTCTTAAGATTAATATAAAGAGGAATTCAATATATACAACTCTCATGAAGACCATAAAGACCAATTCTATCATCTAGAGGATCAAATTTGTACTAGAAGATGTTTTGCCTAAAATGAAACGCTCAAACTGAGACGCAAAAAGTCAAACTAAGACGATGAACAATAACTAACACAATAGGATGAACAGTAATTGAGATGGTCAAACTGAGATGCAAAAAGTCAAACTAAGACAATGAACAGTAACTGAGATGATAGGATGAACAGTAATTGAGACGGTCAAACTGAGACGCAAAAAGTTAAACTAAGACGATGAACAGTAACTGAGACGATAAAACCTCATAACTTGTAATGCTCGTATCTTTGACTTTGTTATCCAAAATTCACAAACTTTATATCGTTGGAAAGTTGGAAAGACCCTCTAAAACTTTCATGCAGACTATGTTTACCATTTCTACCTATATGATTCCATATTTTCCCCCAAAGTTAGTATACAAAAGCTAGCTATCTTGGAATTTCTAATGCCTTGTAAGGATTGCTAACTTCACGCTCTGCACCTGAGGAGGGAAGAGTGGGGTGAGCTTCGTAACTCAGTTGCTAACATATTTATAGCCATGTCAATTGACCAGAGTTAAGCATATGTATGTATATATATATATACATCTAGATAACATTCATACTTTATTCAAGCAATTTAAACATTCATCAAATTTGCTCAATCA
>JANSVA010000009.1:9485350-9507714 GCA_025504915.1 Erythroxylum reticulatum
AGATGACTTGTCCTTGAGTATCACCTTTGTCAAGGTGTAATTTGATGAGATACAGGAGAAAGTGGGAAAAAATATTTTTATATATAGAATAGTCCATATAAAAGCATGAGATGTGTTGTTTTTTTTCACATGTACCAATTTCTAGGGTTCAAACCTTTTTGTAAGGAAACGAGATGTTACACCATGAAAGGAAATTAATTCTTTAGATTGGTGATAAACAAGTTGAATTCAATATTAATAAAGTATTGAAGAATTTTAAGGAGGGCAACTTTTGTATGAAGATTGATATAGTGGACGAGAGTATAAAATAGTAAGAGGAGATCCATATAAAAGAAGCTAATTTTGAGGATGCAGAAGATGATGGAGAATTAGAGAAGGAGGAGTTGGGGTGAAAAATCAATGCAAGAGATGTTATTAAGGACAAAAGCACCCATGCCACCTTCATTGAGAAACCACCCCCTCTAAAGTTGAAACTCTTATCCACACACTTTAGATATACCTTTCTAAGTAAGGTCATACTCTACCCATCATAATTTCAAATAAGCTGGATCATAAATAAGAAAAGAGATTGATATAAATAATTAGGAAGAAGATGAGAGCCATGGGATGGAAATTTTCTAACATAATATGTATAAGTACTAATATGGATGCATATGATAAACCTTGATGAAAGGTGTAAGGTTGTGAGGGAAAGATAAAGAAGACTAAACCCTCATATGAAAGAAGTGGTCAAGAAGGAAGTAGTGAAGCTTTTAAATGCAGGTCTCATTTACCTTATTTAAGATAGAGAATGGGTTAGTCCAATATAATGTGTGCCTAAGAAAGAAGGTATGACAATGATGGAGAGTGAAAAGGATGAGTTGATTTCTACTTGAATAGTCACAGGTTAGAGGGTTTATACTGATTATAGAAGCTTAACATGGTGACTAAGAAGGATCACTTTCTATTACTATTGGTGGACCAAATGAATTAAAAAGTGGCTAGTGATAGGATTGAATTATCTTATATTTTCTTATATATTTCCATGTGATTTCAATCCTATTTTCAAGATAAAATGCTTAAGTTGTGTTCAATTTGTATTGACTACTAGGTTAGATATGTTGATATATTTTTTAGACCAAAAAGACAAGATATTCTAAAGCAAATTGGAGTACAAATGTTTAATAAAGAAAAGGCACATAATAAAAAGAGATTACAGCTTGTTGGTGGCAGCATAAAACAAAAATGAAGACAACAACATTTAAGCTTAGAATTTTCCTTGATTTGTTGACAGGTGGAAGCATGTTCAACAAAACGATAGCGCTACATGGTGAGGAAGGAGCTAAACGACAGCAAGTATAAAGTGTTGGGCATTTAACGCAACATACACATGTTAAATGCATGCGTACGCTGCGTTAAAAGCAGTGTCCCAGGAGCTTATAAGAGCTGGTTTTAATGATGCAGCGATGTTTATTTGTCAAAAATTAGGGGGAATAGTGCGCAGCAGAAGAGTGGGGGCGCAGCTGATAGGTGTGAAGAGGCGTGGGAGTAGGGAGCTGCGGCTTGGTTAGAGAAGATGAGTGCGTGAACAGTAGGAGAAAAACTCACATCTTATTTGTCCCATCCAAGCTACAGTGTACAAAGGAGCAGTGAGAGCTACGTGAGTGCATAAAACTCAGAGGTGAGTGCATTTCAAGAAAGTAGCTGGGCATGAAAGAAGAGCTGCGTGGACCACCATTTTTATTTGTTAAATCAATGAATACGAGACCGTAGTGAAGCATACAAATATTATTCTTCCTCTTCACTCTTCACTATTGTAGCATATAGGAAATATAACTCATGCTTCAAGCATGAAAATAGACATAGAGGGCTAGTTTTTCAACGTCGATTCAATGGGATTATCGATGCCAAGTCATAATTAAGCTAATTTTTATCATTTTAACATTATAAATTTTTTTGGGGTTGTTGTGTTGTTGGTATTAACTTGATTGTCTTGTAGATGAATGATTTTAATATGTTATTTTGATTGTTTTATTTCAAACCCATTGCTATAACATTGATTGTAATATGTAATCGTTACTTTTGATGTTTGTGAGTAGCATTTAATGATCATTAATCGTTAGAAACAACAAAACTTAGGTTAGATAACTTGAATGTGTGAGGTTACTACCTATATTGATCCTTTCCCAATTCATAATGCGACTACCAAATTGAATCTAGAAATCGTATCCTAGGTTATTCAGTAGTTAGGTTTAATTAATGATCGTATCTTAATTAAATACAACCTAAGGAAAAAATAAGATTTGTAGAGCGTTCTATTAGTATCAGATCAATAGTGCGAAAAGAGTTGTAAAGACGTTAGAATGAAGGAATATGCTTGATTTTATTTAAGCCGAGATTGACCCTAGAATTGGACCTTACTTATACTTGACACTTTTCTCATTTTCGATTGTTTGTTTTAATTTGTTATCGATAGTTTACTTTTACTTTAATTTATAAATTGTTTAAAATCCAAAACCCCCCATACACTTTCCTTGCATCAATTAATTTTGTTACGAAAATTAACCAAACATTCCTTGTGGATTTGATCCAGACTCACCATAACTACAAATTTTAGTGTGTAAAGTCAGGTAAATTTTACAGTGCACTTGACACACACTGTCAAATTTTAGTGCCGTTATCGGGGAGTGTGATAGGTTAATTTTTGAATTTGATTTTAGTTGGTGTTTTGTGAATATATTTGTTTATAATCATTCTTTTTGTTACTTGTTAATTTTTAATTATCCATTAGTGTTGGTGTATGGTAGTGACCAGATCTTCTCGTAGAGAAATTGAGCAACTTAATCTGGAGATCGAGAGAACATTGTGGAGATTGCGTAGGGAAGCAAGGTCAACTTTGGTAGACGAATTGGAATCAGAATATTAAGACACGATGGCAAATCTGAGAACTCTAAAGGAGTTGGTTGCACTCGATTTAACTCATAGACCTTTATGCATAACATTTCCGAATTTTGCTGAATATGTTACCTTTAAGTTAAAATCTGGATTAATTCATTTGTTGCCTAACTTTCATAGCCTTGTAGGTGAAGATGCACATAAACATCTTAAGGAACTCGATGTGGTGTGTTTGAACATAAATCCTCACGGGGTGACAGACGAGCAGATCATATTAAAAGCCTTCCCATTCATGCTCAAAGATGCAGCAAAGGATTGGCTATTTGATTTACCGGCTAGAAGCGTGAACACTTGATTGGAAATAAAGAGATTATTCTTGGAAAAACATTTTCTGGCCTCAAAGACAGCAAGTATTCGGAAGGAAATATTTGGTATTAAGCAACATAATAAGGAATCTCTTTACGAGTACTGCGAGCGATTTAAGAAGTTATGTGCCAGTTTTCCACAAACAACATACCAGAACAACTTCTCATCCAATATTTTTATGAAGGATTGTTGCCGATAGAGAGGAGTTTGGTTAATGCGGCGACTGGTGGGGCACTTTGCGAGAAGACTCCCATGAAGCCAGGATATTACTTGAGTGGATGGTTGCTAACACCTAACAATTCAACACTCGCAATGATGTTCGATGAGTAAATGAGGTAAGCATTTCATCCATTGAACATTGTTTAGATGAACTAACATCTTTTGTGAGAGAGATTGCAGTTGGACAGGCACAAGTGAAAGTGTGTGGGATATGTTCAAACATGAGTCATCCAACTGATGAGTGCCCAGCGTTGCAAGAGGGGAGTATGGAGTACGTGAATGCTACAGGAGGGAACTTCCTAAACCAATATAACCCATACTCGCAGACGTATAACCCAAGTTAGAGGGATCATTTCAACTTGAGTTATGGAGGGAATTGACAACAAAATTTATTCCAAAATTGGCTGCAAGGGGCACCAGGATTTCAACCAAGGCAACAAGGAGCACAGAGAGCTTCTTCTTCCAGTTCAAGTGCATCTTTAGAAGAACTTGTTAAGAATCTTGCTGCTAACAATTTGCAACTTCAATAGGATATGCAGCAATATCAAAAGAAATATGCAGCAGCAGTTGCAATAATTCTGACAGGAGACAAAAGCAAGCCAACAGAGCATGGAACACGAAATGGGTCAAATGGCAGTAACGCTCAATCGCTTAGAATCACAAGGTGGAGGAAATTTGCCATCATAACCCGAGGTGAACCCGAAGAATGTCAATGCCATAACCCTAAGGGGCAGAAAGGAGATTGAAGGTCCTAAAAGAACCACATCAAAGATTGTTATCGAGGAAGAGATTGAGAAGGAATTGGAAAAGGAAGGAAATTTGTCATCAAGTACGAAGGTAAATTTTGAAAGTCCTAATATTACTAAAACTAACCCTCCACCTTTTCTGAAATTCCTCAAAGAACTATGTACACATAAGAGGAAACTGAGGGATGATGAGAAAACGATGATGGGTGAGAATGTGTCGGTAGTATTCAGAGAGAAGATGCCTCTAAAATATCGGGATCTAGGTATGTTCAACATTCTTTGTAAAGTTGGTAATACTGTGATCAATAGAGCTATATTAGATTTGGGCGCTTCTATTAATGTGATACCTTATTCGATTTATGCTTCTTTAAATTTGGGTCATTCGAAAAAAAAGTGTAATCATACAATTGGCTGACCGCACTAATGCTTATCTTAATGGTGTGGTTTATGATGTTTTGGTGCAGGTGAACGAGTTAATGTTTCCTGCAGATTTTTATGTTGTGGATATAAATGATGACACATCATGTAATATGATACCTATCTTGTTAGGGAGACCATTTCTTAATACGACTCAAACTAAGAAATATTTTCATAAGGGCACCCTCACAATGGAATTTTATGGGGAAGTGATTCATTTCAATATTTTTGATGCCATGAAACATCCTCGTAATGATCATTGTGTTTTTTCTATTGATGTGATTGATCTTTTGATGCAAGAAATGTTTAAATTAAGTTATAGAGATCATTTGGAAATAGTTTTAACTGAAGAAATGGAAGTAGAAGCCAACACTGATGTTGAGATAGGAGAAGGGCTTGTGAAAATGATAGTCACGTTAGACTCATTGGAAAGCTCTCCAAAAAGTTATGATTTGGCTTCTATACAACTACCTGAAGCTCTTTAGAAGTTGTTACCTTCTAATGTGCAAGCACCATAATTAGAATTGAAGCCACTACCTACACATCTGAAGTATGCTTATTATGGAGATAAATAAACTCTCCTAGTTATCATCTCAGCGGAGTTGACTTTAAATCAAGAGGAGAGGCTTGTTCGAATGTTGAGGGAGCATAAGAAGGCCATAGGGTGGACTATTGCAGATATCCAAGGGATAAGCCCTTCTTTATGCATGCACCGCATTTTGTTGGAGGAGGATGCAAAATCTACAAGGCAAGCTCAACGTAGGCTGAATCCTCCAATGATGGAAGTTGTGAAGAAAGAGGTGTTAAAGCTTTTGATAGTAAGTGGGTAAGTCCTGTCCAGGTGGTTCCAAAGAAGTCTGGAATCACCGTTGTGACAAATGAGGTAGGTGAGTTGATTCCCACTTGAGTGCAGACCAGGTGGCAAGTATGTATTGATTATAGAAAGTTAAATTCTGCTACTTGTAAAGACCACTTTCCCCTTCCTTTTATTGATCAGATGCTTGAGAGATTGGCTGGTTATGACTATTATTACTTTTTAGATGGCTTTTCAAGTTATCTTTAGATCCCAATTGCACCGGAAAATCAGGAAAAGACCATATTTACATGCCCATTCGGTACATTTGCCTACCGAAGGATGTCATTCGGATGGTGTAATGCACCTGCCATGTTCCAAAGGTGTATGACAAACATTTTTTTTTCAAATATGTTAAGAAGATTATTGAGATATTCATGGACGATTTTAGTGTATATGGATCGTCTTTTGATGAATGTCTTGAGAATCTTGCCATTATCTTGGAACGATGTATAAAAACTAACCTTATGTTAAACTGAAAAATTTGTCATTTTATAGTGGATCAAGGTATAGTTTTAGGTTATGTGATATTTACTAAGGGTATTGAAGTAGACAAGTCCAAAGTTGATCTCATTTCTTCTTTACCTTACTCCTCTACTGTGAGGGAAGTGCGTTCTTTCCTTGGGCATGTAGGTTTTTATTGAAGGTTCATTAAGGACTGTTTAAAGATAGCTGCACCATTATGCAAGCTTCTTCAACAAGATGTCTCCTTTGAGTTCGATGAGAGGTGCAAGGAAGCATTCAGCAAACTTAAGGAACTTTTGACATCCCTACCGGTGATTCAATCAATAGATTGGAACCTCCCATTCGAGATCATGTGTGATGTGAGTGATTATGCAATAAAGGCAATTCTAGGACAAAGAGTAGGAAAAGCCTTGCATGCCATTTACTATGCTTCAAAGACTTTAAATGCAACTCAATTGAATTATTCCACTACTGAAAAAGAATTGTTATCTGTGGTTTTTGCTTTGGAAAAATTTCAATTGTATTTGCTTGGTGCTAAAGTGATTATTTATTCTGACCATACAGCTTTACGATACTTGCTCATAAAGAAAGAAGCAAAACCGAGGCTGATTAGATGGATTCTCCTCTTTCAAGAATTTGACTTGGAGATTAGAGATAAAAAGGGGGCAGAAAACTTAGTGGCAGACCATCTCAACCGTTTGATAAAGGAAGAAGAGGATATCCCTTTACGACAAAGCTTTCTGGATGAGCAATTATTTTCTGCCGATGTGACACCACCATAGTATGCAGACATTGTTAATTTTTTAGTAACTAACGAATTACTTGTTGGTTTGTCAAAGGCTCAGAGGGATAAGCTACGGAGTGAAGCAAAGTACAATGTATGGGATGACCCATATCTTTAGAGGCACTGTGCAGATCAAGTTATTAAGAGGTGTGTACCAAAAAATGAATCATTATCAATTTTATCCTTCTGTCATTCGTACTCTTGCGGAGGACATTTTGGAGTAAAAAGGACAGCTCAGAAAGTTCGAGAGAACAGCTTCTATCGGCCAACATTGTTCAAAGATACATATAGCTTCTATAAATCTTGTGATAGATGCCAACAGTCAGGTAACCTTTCTTATAAGGATTAATTGTCACAAACCCCTTTGCTTTTATGTGAAATTTTTGATGTTCAGGGAATTGATTTTATGGGACCTTTCCCTCAGTCTTTTTGGCTTTATTTATATATTGCTTGCAGTTGATTATGTTTTTAAATAGGTGGAAGCAAAAGCCACTAGGACTAACGATCCCAAGGTTGTTGCATATTTTGTTAAAGCTAACATTCTTTCTAGGTTCAGGATACCGAAAGCCATCATTAGCGACAGAGAAACCCACTTCTACAACAGGGTTATGGAAGCAATGTTTAGAAAATATCACATCACGCTTAAAGTTTCTACTGCTTACCATCCTCAAACCAATAGGCAACCTGAGTCTCGAATTGAGAAATCAAGTTAATCATGGAGAAAATAATGCAACCCAATAGAAAGGATTGGAGTGTAAGACTGGAAGATGCATTGTGGGCCTACCAGATGGCTTACAAAACACCAATTAGAATGTCACCATACAGGCTAGTGTTTGGAAAGCCATGTCATCTTTTAGTGGAATTACAACATAAGGCATATTAGGCTATCAAAAGATGCAACATGCACTTGGATAATGCAGGAGTGCATAGGAAGTTGCATCTTCAAGAGTTGGAAGAAATGAGGAATGAATCATATCAAAATGCAGTGATATATAAGGAGAGGATGATAACTTTTCATGATAAGATGATTTCAAGGAAAATCTTCTCGGTGGGCTAAAAAGTGTTACTATATCATTCCAAACTCAAACTGTTTCTTGTTAAGTTGCATTCCCGTTGGTTTGGTCCGTTTGTTATCACTCATGTCTTTCCTTTTGGTGAGTGGAGATATGGAGCCTCAAAATTGACAAGACATTCCCAGTAAATGGTCATCGCTTGAAGCCGTATTATGAGGGGTTCCAAACGGAGGATTTGGAGGTGTTGATGCTGGAGGATATGACTACTGTCACTTAAAACACGCAACTGGAGGTCGTGCTAGTGACGTTAAACAAAGGCTCTACTTGGGAGGCAACTTAAGCGAAGTTAATTTATGCCTTTTACATTTATGCATTGTTATTTTTGTTAACTACTCCATTTCTGGCATTTGATTTTACGTTGAGGAAAATGCATGTTTTAAGTGTGGGGTTGGGGTACATTAGTTTTAATGCATATTTTTTAGTTTAATTGTAGCTTAGGTGACTTCTTAGGCAATTTTCAAAATTAAACGAACAAAATAAAAAATTTTCTTATTTTATATTGCTTGTAAGATTATTTAGACAAAGCCGGTAAGATTTTGAGCCTTACTTGACTGACATATTCATATCAGTCTTATTGCCTTTTAATAATATGTGACCTTCATGACATATACATCTTGATTTTGCGTTGAATTTCTATTCGAGACCACATTTTTATCACATACATTAACAAGAACATGATTAGGCACTCTTTGTTTTTCATAAACTACATTAGCTAAATAACCTATCCTTCTGACATGATTTTTCCCTTGATAAACCCCTTTGAGCTTTAGACTTTCTTTTTGCATCAACCATATTATATGCTTTATACTTAACCAAATGTCCTACCCAAGTCATAAAGCTAGTAGAACATTTGTGATTGGTGAACTTGTGGATGTACAAAAGTGTGAGTGTGGGGGTGTACATATGTGTGGGTTAGTTAATGTTGGGATGTTTTGTTATGTCTTTTCATTGAAATTCCCATGTTGATGCAGTTTATTTTAATTTTTATAAGGAAAAGAAAGAAAGAAACGAGAAAAGCAAAAAAAAGAAATGAAAAAGAAATAAAGAAGAAAAGAAATGAAAAGAAAGAAAGAAGAAAAGTTATTTATGGTTAATACATCTTCCTAGAGTTGTAATGAATGTGTTATTTAAATATGTTGAATATGAGGTAGATGTTCACTTGGAAGGTTCACTCTTGTGATTTCAATGTATTGTTGGCATAAAGTGTATGATTCCTTCAGATTGATATATGTTTCATGTGGTTATCTTAGGGACCCAACAATCCATCACAATGAGGCTTTGTTCTAACCCTTTTTTTTAAAAAGTTAGTCTTTATGTATTTTTGTTGTTGTTTTACTTTACTTTATGTTTTTTCTTTCCTTATGTGTTTATTTGTCCCATTCTCACATTGAGGACAATATGTTGTTCAAGTGTAGGGAGGGTTATATGTTTTGCTTTGAATGTGATTTTGCATATTGTATGATAGTTGTTAGGTTGTATTTTGTGAATTGTGTCAATGTGTCAATGGCTTAGATGGATTAGAATTGATTTAATTTTAAACATAGTCTATTAGGTTGTGAAGAATCATTAGTGCGCAAAATTAGTGAATTGGGCTCTTTGGCTAAATATGCAGCTTAATTAGGATTTAGTGTCAGTTTGTCACCCTCTAAATTGTTACATTCATTCATAATTTGAGGCCTTTCAACTTAAGTAGCTTTTTTAGTATTTTTTTATTGAAACTAGTAGCTAAAGCAATAAGGTAAAAAAACATGTTTGTTAATTTTAAAATAAATAACTATTTTGCCAGCCTTCAGGTTATGAATAGAGCTAGTTGCCAGTTGAGAACGTGATGTAGCTGAGTAACTAGATCAACATGCATCACAAATGTATGTCTTCGTGTAAAAAGGCTATAATGACATTCTAACTAAGCAATTTAATAAAAAAACATGACTTAGTTAAGTAACCAGATCAACATTCATTACCAATGTGTGCATCCATGTAAAAAAAGACTAAGTCCATATTAAAAAAAAGGAAATAAAAAATGTGTTTTCAAATAAAAACCTACCGAACTTGTAATAGCTTGACTTTTTATGAAAACGTACTTAGGAGTAGTTATAGAGTCTAAATGAACAAGGAATTATTAATGTATGTGTGTAATTAAAGAGGGTAAATAATTTAACACTTGACTCTAGATTAATGTGTATATTGTGTTCAAAGCCCTGAGATGCAGATTTTGCATGTTAATGATTTGAAATGACTTGTATGATTGTGATTAAAATTAAATTTATTTCATGAAGTTGGCGGTGTGAACTTTTGTGTGTTTGTTGTTTTATTTGCTTAAGGATTAGAAAACATTTAAGTGTGGGGATGTTGATAAGTGTGAATTGCATCATATTTTAGGGCTTAGTTTGATATACATTTAATTGTTAACTTAATCATTTAGTATGTGTTTAGGTTACAATTATGTTAGTTTGTTAATTAATTGTGTTTAAGTGTTTTGAGGGGTTAGCACAAGTCTTTGAGCTTAATTATTATGTTTTTAACATACCTTGATGTGTTTGTTAGTGTTTTAGGATCAACATCGAAAAATGGAGAAGTTTCGGAGACACTTGATCCGAAACAATGGCCCACAATCGTGGAACAAAAGGCTACGATCATGATAAAAGCCTGGAGTTAGCCCATGATCGTGGCCTACATCATGATAGAAGCCTAAGACATGGCCTACGATCATGACAGAAGGCTCAGATGTGGCCCACGATTGTGGCCTACATCGGGTTGACACGTAGACACTAAAAAATGTCAAGTTTTGAGGGAGTTTTTGGACTTTTAGGACCCCCAAAAAATCCTACGACTACCTAGAACGCAAAAGGTATATAAAGAATAAGACAAAGAAGATGAGGAGCTTTTTGCATAAGTCATTTTGAAGAGAAACCTTAGAGAGAGTTTATCGAAAGATTGAGAAAGAGAAGAAGGAAGAGATAAGTGGAGAAGAAGCCGACATCGATGTACTTCCCAGATTTGGAGTTTCCTGACGTCGCTACCTCCCATCTCCATCCAAGATTGTATTTCCTGTTATTTTACATTTTCATTATTATATAGAATTTGGAATAGCAATTTGATGATAGGACTTGTGAATGTTGAGATGTTTTATACTCACCTTCGAGTTTTTTTTTATCTTTGATTTAATAAAATTTGATTGTTTTATGCTTATTGGATTTATTGTGATTGCATAATTCGGTAATAAACTGAGAGGGTGAATCGAATGAAAAATAATTAAATTAGACTAACGAGAGTTAATTGATTTAATAAGAACGAGAAATTAATTAAATCAGTAATTATGTGAAGAGAGATCTCGCATAGGTTCTCGATAGTTTATTGGACAACTTCAGATGTAATTAAGGTTTTGGATAGATTGTTAATTGAAAATTTACAATTTTCCATAATCTGATTAGAGTCTATAATTTAGATTTAATGGTTATAACTCGAGAGAGAGTAATCAACCCTAGGATCATCTAACACCAATAATCCAATAATTCATAATCGATTAGATTAGCATTAAAGATAGGGAAATTTTCCTTTTTTCTCAATTGATAGTTCCTTTAGGTTGATTCTTGAATGTTTTTTTGCAACTGCTATATTGTTACTATTTTTGTAATTGATTTTTGGAATTGTGTTGCGTGATTGAATTAAATTCTTGCCTTACTTTTGCTACATTTTGAATTACTGCGAATTGTTTTGACCTTAAATTTTAGGATTAAATTATCCCTCCTCATGGGATCAACATCGTAGGTACTACACAAATGACCCGTATGCTTGCGAATTATCGAGTTTATTAATTATAACTTACAAAACGACAATCACACATCAATTATTATTATTCATATTTTTATGAACTAAGATCCAATCTCTCCCCTACTTCATCTTATATAGATGGTTGGTGTTTGTTCCGTTCATATTCTAAGAAAATCCCAACTAATATTAGTTCATATTCGACACGATCATCACCTTTCCAAACGACATGTAGAAAACTCGACTCCGGAACTCCTACAAGCCACAAGGAAGATCTAAGATTAAACTCTAAATGCTATACACGATATAAGAAATTGTCGATTACCTGGCAATCACAATCTTTGCGGAGATATTCCATCACTTTGTCGATAGCTATCGTCCTCTCCACCTTAATAACGTCTCCTCACCGTCAGTCAAAACGCGATCCCCCACCCAGCTGAATTGGGAATTTTTTTGAAGATTAGCGAAAGGTCTGGGTCGTTTTGCCCTAAAAGTCAAGGAGGCCTCTCAACGTGGTTGTTTTGCTTTTACTTGGGCATGTCTCATATGACCCTGTTTAGATTACTTGTTTCTTAAGTCATGCTTTGTTGACTTATAGCCCAAACTCCTCATTGTTTATCCTTTATCAGTAATGAAAATTTTTAATTTCTAAATAAAAACATCCCAACTAATATTAGTTTATCTTTAACAAATAACTTATTAGACGAGTTCTTACTTTGGCTTATTGAATTATGTCTTATATATAGCCTTTGGTTTATAAACCTATAAATTATTCATAAAAAATTAAATGTCAATTTATAAAGAATATTTGATATAGCATTAATCCTAAAGTTCCAAGTTTTTTTTCACATAATGGGTTGTTAAAGTGAAAATGTGATACATAACTAGCTAAATGAGTGTGAATAAGTTTAAACAATTTTATAAGCATAAATTAAAAAATACAATAAAAAGAATAACTTAAACTAAAAGTTAAGGTGGAACATTCCATATGAGTAGCTTGTTAAATATTTATATGATTAAAGCAAGCTATATGTTTCTTGATTAGAATTTCACCCTAAAAGTGTTAAACTTTGATCTTTTTAAATAACTACATTTCCTGATGAGGATACAATATAATCATTTATAATTACAACATTTTCTCTTAAGCATATATGCTCATAACAAGAAAATAGTGAAAGTTATTTCAACTCGTAGGTACTAAATACAAATAAAAAATTTTTCTTTGATTATGATTTTATATTTCTCAAAATATAAAATAATACTAAAACAAATCGCTAAGACAAATGAACTTATCATTTTCTATAGTTTAGTTGAATGAGTTCGAGTATCAATCCTTATATAACAAGGATTATAACTATTAGTACTAACTATTTTCCTATTATATAAAATAATAAAATAAATGATTGATTGAAAGATATAATTAAAAATGAAAATAACAAATAAGATATAGAATCAAAGCAATGTATAACAATAAACAACAAGTAGAAAAATGAGATCCATATAAAGAAGAATAACCTTAAAACCTTTTCTTATGCTCAAATTTATCATGATTTAGTGTTTAATCTTAGTTTCTTATATTGATAGGAATTATGAAGTTACAACTATATTCTTTCTCTAGATGTATAGTCCATATCCTTAACTTGATTAATTGAAATCTCTTTCTAATCAAAACCTCTAAAAATGCATAAATTTGCTTTATAAATTTCTAATAGTTTTAACCTTAACACAAAAGATTTATATGGTCCTATCTCTAAGATTTCAAGCAACTCTATTATTAATGGTTTGATCTAATCATAAATATGATTTCATAGTCCTTATATAAGAAATATGATATAAACCTTATGTGTTTGCTACTTCAATTCATCCACAATAAGTAAACATGAATATTTATTAAGAAAATTAGTTTTACATTAAATCAAATAATCAATTCAAAATAATAGATTATATGGTTTATACCACCAAGATCTATATCTCAATTAGGTTATCCTTAAACAAATAAAATCTAAAATACATAAGGAAAATCACAAGAAATAAGAATTCATTCTTATAGATCTTTAAATCATGGTGTTCTTAATAAATCTTGGTGTACTTCTTCCTTTCAGCTAACACTCAAGAAAATAAAATGACCCAGTGTTAAACATGATAGGAACACGAGTCCTTATTAGTGTTGCATTTGTTCATGTAGTAAACTCTCCCAAAAAAATAGAATAAGCCATGTTAAAATATAGGAATGAAACATGGTTCTATGTTAGTATCATGTTTTTAAGTCCTAAGTCAAAATTTATGCCAAATTTTCTCTAGCTTAACTTAAATCTTTCTAAATGTATTCCTTATCATTGAGGGACTAAAAAAGATCTAAAACAAAATATTTCATTTTAAGAACCAAATCTTTAAAAAAAAACATCAAAACTCAAGCATAATAACTTGAAAATTATGATAAAAATACAGCTATGTAGCACTTATCAAAGTCTCCCACACTTAAGCATTTTCTTGTTCTAAAAACATAATTTCATTACTCATAAATTAAATAAGTGGCAACTCCAAATAAGAATTTAATAAAGCAATCACATTAATCATGATTTTTCGTTATCCATTCAATTTCAAAGCTCATCAAATTCATAAAAATTTAGGTACTTATATTAAGTTATAAATTGATTTGATTCACTCCATAATCTTTCAAAGTTAAATTTAATCTATAAAATTCAACTGAATGACATGCTTCAAATTTCGAATATTTTGATACCCCTTATTGATAGAAAAGTAAAAACACTAACTTTAGATTAACACACTAGCACTTAGAGGCACGTTTGATTATTTACATAACCTTTTAATATGAGAGTAAACACCTTATCAAAAATACTCTCAATTACTCAATTAGGATACCATTTCAAATGGCAATTAGTATCACTTTTTAACTTCAACCTTTTTACTTACTTTGAAGACAATTAGGTGAATTTATTTAATGTTCACTCATTTAAAAAATTGTTTTTCTCATTGCGATGCTAAAAATACTTTAAATCACTTTCAATTTAGTTATATGTTCAAATTATATAAAAAGTATCATAGTGTAAATCAAATATCCATTCTAAAAAATCCTGTAATTTTGTAAGGCTTCACCTGCTTTAATTTCAATACAATTAATTTAACTTTCCAAAAAAGCCCATTCTCAAAATTGATGAAGCAAATTAAGATAAACATAATCATGCACTCATAATTAATTAGATAAATACTCCAAATTAATATAACAACCAAATTTATAATGAATTATGTTGATCAATATCCTTCTAAAGTTAAAGATTTTCCCTAAAATGCTTCCTATTAAGTTGCTTATAATAAAATTGATAAGCATAAACACCTAATTCCCTCCTCACACTTAAGTTGTTCATTGTCCTCAAGATACACGACATGTAAAAACAATAAAAAATAAAAAACAATGAAAGGAAAAGGAAAAGAAAAATAGGAGAACTAGAATTTCCCTAAGACAAAATAAGAGAATATTACAAGACTTGTTACTTTCCCTCAATAATCATTTTCAACTAATTTTTTTCCTACCTAATCACGATATCACACAAATTAAAAGAAAAATAAAATACAATAACAATAGTGATAAACATCAGTCCTAGGCTAGTAGAATGCTTGATGTCAAATTAAATGGAGTCACATATAGTACTATTGCCCTAGATCTCACCAAACCATGAGTAGACATCATATCTACTAAATTGCTTAGTGATGGCTCTGTAGCTACTAGCTCACACTTTTCATATGTCTCGATCTGTAACTATAACTCTACAACTGTAAACTATGATGCATGGACTAGTAATGGTGGTATCTTGACACTTGGATGATGTGCCAACGTCATTAACATATATATTATCCATCACAAATACTACTCTATATACTTCATTATGGGTGGCAGGCATACTTTTAAAGTGCTCCAAGAAAAAGGTAATGTAGGGGCTCTTTGATGTTCCCTAACCTTAACCTGATTTCTCTATATAGGCACATCCTCTAGTCTTCTTTCTAATTCTCTTATCAGTATGAAATATTCCCATATGCATCTACTCACAGTTTAACAATCTTCGTAGCCCTCGTAATGTCCAAATTGATAAAAAAAAGTACACATAATCATCAAAATATTCTCATCACCTACAACGTCTAATCTCTTTGGCAATATGGTTATAGCTAACCCAATTTTGATTGCACTGAAGTTTGACCAATATAAATAGCCTCCTGTAAGTTGAATGAATGTATGCTCCAAATGTCATCACATTTATTATATTATACATTGTAAGAAAAATAAGTCTTAATAGGTCATTACATTGGTGTTATCATAACGTGCTTATAAAAAATAGATGAGAAGCTTGTGCATATATCTCATAATAGGAAAACATAATCTAGAAACTTTAGGTGTCATGGGTGAATAGAGTTTCACATATGCCACAACATTTAATACACTTCTACATTGATATCTAGAGAGTCTTAATCAACTTTATTTTCATCAACATACATATTACATATATGCTTCTTAGTATAAAACATCGCATGGATGCTAAATTGATTGTAGTTGAAATTATGTTTGACTCCTCTAGAAGGAATTATACCATCAAGTCATCATCCCAAGTAATTTTTTTCTCATTCACCTAGAACATACATATGGAATCTAAGATTAGCTCTTAATACACTGGATTTTAGATCCTAAAGCATTATAATTAACCATCAAAATTAATCATCCTTCATACACTTGTTTATAAATTTAACTCTCTTAAGACTATCTTCATATATCATAACACCTTGAATTTCTTTATTTCCTAATTACATTTTAATTAGAGCTCAATTACGAAATTTAAGAGTGGAAGATTGAGTTATTTTCTGGTTGGAACATTAATTGAGATATCCTCAGTAGGTAGGTTCTAGAACTCAAGCTCACTATAAGAAACCTCCTTTAAGCTTGAAAGAGCATTTTTGTGTTTCTTTCAACAAGGTTGCTCTTTTTCTCACTTATGCTATACAATAGCTATCATACATCTTAACTGATAATGTAACCTGAAAAAGGGAGAAAAAAAGCCAACAACCATAATAACCAAGTTGTCACAATTTCAAATAAATTCAATAGTATAAGGTGAGTCTATTATAACACCAAAAATTAAGGGTAATTCAAGTAACAATTTAGAAAATAATAAAATGAAAATTTCCTCATATGAAATTAAGTTCTAATTAGCTTACTAATTGACAATTTATGCTTATAATATCTCACTATCATCATACAGAAATTTATCTTTAAAATATTCAACCCTACTCACATCCATTCATAATCTAAAAAAAACAATTTCAATTCACTATTATCATGAAAGTAATAGAAAGTAATAAGTGATCAAGAAATCACTTTTCAATTCAATCATCATATAGAAATTTCTCAAATCCTAACTTTAATGAATTTTCATCTAAACAAAATAATAATTATAGTTTATAAAGTGTTAAGTCAAGAAGATTTCACTTCTTCTATCAATTTTGATGAAAATCAAATAATAATAATCATAGAAGTGTGTGAATTATGTTGATGAGTTTGTTAAGTGCGCAGATAAATGTAAGTGATACTTAAGACTCAAGGTCAACTCAAGATGATACTTAAGTAAAATGCGAAGTGCATAGTTTATAACATTAGACGAAGCATAACACTAGACAAAGCATAATACCAGACGACGCAAATGAAAAATATTCTAGAACATCAGTCAGTTAGTTAGTTGGAGTTAGTTACAAGACTCAACTAATAATGGTTTTTAAAAGATTCAATAAGCGGATTTCTCAAGAAAATACTTAAAGATTTAGGTTATAAATATTAGTTATAGTCGTAAATAACAAAAACAACAATAAAAGAGAAAATCTTATTGTACGAAGCATACTTATAGAAATTCTGTATTCAAGTGCAAAAGAAAGAGAGCAAATATGTCTGTAACGTGAAGCTCAAATAATATCTTTCCAAGTGAAAGAAAGGCTAAAGCATGGAGAGGCTAAGGAAGCAGAGAAAGAATATTTTGTGAGAGAGACCCAAAGAGGCTCTGTAAGTGTAGAAATAATACTTGTAACGTTGAAGGGTATAGTGAAATCTCACATAAACTCTGAGGACTAGACGTAGCTTAAGATTAAGGGTGAACCAGTATAAATTGAGGCGTCATATTCTCTAACCCTTATCTCTTTAATTTTCTTATTGATAGAAGAATAGATAACAATTTTCGCTGTTACATTACTTATCAAATTAAGTAATTGTTTTGTAATCGTCTGAATTTGTAAAGAAAATCAAGAAGATTTTAAAGATTAATATCTTAGACTATTTAACACAATTCAACCCCCCTTCTTGTGTTTATTTTTCTTATTATACGTGATTTCTATATTAACAAGTGATTTACTTCAGTTGGTACCAGAGCAAAGTTTCCAAGAAACACTGTTACAAAGTGAGGACAAAGATCCATGGTTGAATCATATGTTTTTATAGTAGAAGGTGCCTCAGTAACAAGACCCCCTGCTTTCAATAGTGAAGATTATCATTATTAGAAGGACAGGATGCGGTTCTTTATAGAATCCACACATATTGATCTTTGGGATATCATTGAAAATGGTCCATATACACCAATAGACAACGAAGGGAATAACATCTCTCATGACCAATGTTTGGTTGATCAGAAAGCTTGCTTTTAATTAAACTCAAAGGCTAAATGCTTTTTAAGTTTTACTTTAAGCAGAAGTGAATATAATAAGGTTCATGGACGCGAATCTGCAAAGGAAATGTGGGACATATTATCCATTGCATATGAATGCACAAATCAAGTGAAAGAATCCAAGATTAGTATTTTTGTTCATCAGTATGAGCTGTTCAAGATGAAAGATTATGAAACTATTGATCAGATGTTTGGACGATTCCAACCAATTATTAATGGACTTAAAGCTCTAGGGAGAATCTACAATAGTCAAGATCGTGTCAGAATGATTCTCAAAAGTCTTTCAAAGAGATGGAGACCCAAAGTAACAATAATATAAGAGGCCAAGGATTTAAGTAAGCTGAAGCTAGATGAATTGGTTGGTTCACTAAAAATTCATGAGGTAGAGCTTGATGTAGAAGAGATAAATCTATTGCATTAAAGGTTGGTCAGAAGAATCAGAAGATACAGAAAAATAGAAGCACATCTTCAAAAGCATTAAAGATTGAAGAAATTAAGAATGATGATGCTAGTGAATCTGATCAAGATTCAAGTGAAGATGAAGATAAGCTATCCTTCATTTCAAGAAAGATTAGAAGGATGTGGAAAAAAATTCAAGGAGAAATAAAGACTTCTCTTTCAAAAAGAATAGCAAAGACGATTAGAAGAATGAGAAAAGTTCTATTGTCTGCTATAAGTGTAATAAACCAAGGCATTACAAGTCTGAATATTCGTTGCTCAAAAGAAAACAAAAGAAAAGTTAAGAAAACAAAAAGAGAATGATGGCAACATGGGAAGATCTGGATTCATCTGAATATGAATTTGACTCAGAAATATCAAAACAAGCAGATATATGCTTGGTAGCTGAAAGGGAATGCGATGATGAGGTAATTTCTAGCTTTGATGATCTTCAGGATGTTTATTTAGAATTGTTAGAAGATTCTCATGTTATCTTAAAACAATATAAGATATTGAAGAAGAAATTTGCTGAAAATTTGAAGACTATAAAACCTTTAGAAAAAGAAAACTTTTGCCTTAAGAAACAAGTAGACGATATGAAAAAGAAAGTAACTGTAGATAGATCTGAGAAAATTAATCAACTAAAACAAAGGATTAACAGTCTCTCAGCCGTTTTATCAATATTTACAGAAAGTACAAAAAGGATGAATGACATGATTGGAAGATATAGACATCCAAATGATAAGAGCGGTTTAGGTTTTAATAATAGAAATATTATTCTTAATAGTAATATCCTTCATAATAAGAGTTTTGTTCCTAATAAAAAGAAAAAGAAACAGTATTGCTAACCCCAAAGGACCTATGAAAATATGGGTACCTAAGATGGATATAATATATACTGTATATCTCCTTTCTTGAAAAAAGTAACCATCACCAATGGTACTGTAACATCCCGTTCCCATATTAAGAGTTAAAACCTAAAAGTATGGTACATGTAAGATTAATGAGAGATTTTAAAAATGCATTTCATGCTCATACATATTATTAGCACACACGCACGTGAATTTGAATTTTTGCACACATTTAAATGACTATACATGCATTCATTGACAATTTCCAGGTATAATGGATTATAAATTTGATTATGTGAGAATTGTGAATTGATTGTATTGAAAATCGACATGGAGAATTGTTAAAAATGTCTTTGAAAATTTCAGAGATGACTTAGAAATTGGGAGGAAATGATATTGGAAATTGTGAGACAATTGGAGTAAAAGTTAAAGATGATTGAATTACTTAAAAGAGAAATTAGATAAAGTCTTAGGAATTGGACAAGTTTCCAAATCCTAAGCCCACGTTTCTTTTAACTTTAAAAGACAAAGACAATTGTTTTGTCTTGTCTTAAAATATCTTATTGGTGGCTTTCTTCTTGAAGCTTCTTCTTCTTATTTGAATTTTTGATTCACTGAACCTTCATTAAACAAAAACCTTGTTTTCCTACCTGTAGTTACTCCCACTTTGTTATTTCTTTCTTTTAACCCAAGGAAAAAAAAACCAAACCCCCTATCAACCTTCAAAATGATGTACGTGAATTACATAAAGTTTAGGGCTTCGTGATAGTTGAAGATTTTGGAGTTTTAACAAGTAAGTATTGTGAAAATCCTTTAGAGTTATTAGTTTATGAGATAAATTCGATGAATTGATTGTCATTGCATGATCATGGAAATAATTGCCATCTTCATGAACACTATGCTAATAAGATGAAAAATCTGGATATAATGTTATTTAATATTTGATGGTTATTTATGATTAGATAATGTAGAAATGATTTCCTTGGAGTTGAATGATCTTAGAAAACATGTGTAATGAGGTGTAGAAACAATTTGAAGGAAACAGAAGTGAAGGCTCTGTTTTCACTATATACGTGAGTTTTGAGTAAGTTTTAAGGATGAGAACAAAATGGATTTTTGAGTTAAGAAATAAGTATTTGGTGATGTCTGGGAAGAAGAATGAATGATTTAAAATGGAAGTTGAGAAAGAATAAAGAAGATGTAGAAGTTGAAGGTGCAGAAAAATGAGAGTGAAACAGTATAGTAAAGTGGAGTTATACGTAGATGAATTTTTCTGGTTCTTTGGATGACTTTTATGAAAACTTGGATTTTGGGATTTTGTTTATGAATGATGAGTGTAATAAGAGATGAGAAGATTGTTTAAAATGAATGTTGAGAAGCAAAATAGAGATTGTATAAAAGGGATGATATTCTGATATACTCTGTTTCTCTTCACTGTGAATATATATATATATATATATATATGTATGTATGTATGTATATAGGTGTGTACGTGAATAAGTGAGTGTTTTAGAGATGACCATGAGAATGGTTTTTGAGTTGAAAAATAGTTGTAAGTCGATGGTCTGAGGTGAGAAAGATTGTATAAATGATAGTCAGAGGAAGAGAATTAAAAAAATGCAGAGAATAAAGTGATAGAAAAATGTACAGAGAATGATGGAGTGTAGAACATGAAGAGGATGATCTAATGATTTTAAGAATTTTGAGTAAACTTGCATATTTAAGGGTACTGTGAAATTGTGGTGAATCAGTTGAATAGAAATGGAGTGGAAAGACTAGAAATGAAGATTTAAGTGTTGAATTTAGTGAAGGAAGACATTAGAGAAGTTGGATGAAAATGAATATAAGAAAAGAGAAAGGAGAGGTGAAAGTTTGATCTTAAACTTCCTTGATTAAACTGTATTGATCTAGGAAGATTTTGATAAAATTGTCTTCATGAAAGTTGTAGATCTTTCTTTTAGCTTTCTATTGATATAAAGTTTGAAAATTTTGGATTTCTAAATCAAAAGTTATGGGGGTTTGAAGAAGGGAAGCACGACTAAGGGAAAGCATGATTGCAATTTTGAAGGGTTAAGGATGAAAGTCGCGATCGTACACATGCACGATCGTGAGTTTGGAATGCTGAGAGGCTGATGAACATCCTTTGATGTTTTGGCTATATCTTCTTTGTCCGGTCTCCAAATGACATGAGACTTGAACCTTTGGACTCGTAAGACATTTATCTTCATTTTCATAAAAAATTATAACCATATGAAATCATTTGGAAGAGATTGATTGATTGAATTGGAACGAAAATGATGAACAATTCTGGAACTTCATGACTGGAGTATTATGACTGACCATGCTTCGGTGTTTTGACAATAACTTGATATGTAGTGATCCAAAAGAGATTATTCTTGATTTAGATTAAACTAGAGAAATAGGACTACAATTTGTATGAAGAGGTAGAATTTGAATTATGTCTCTAGAATTCTTAATTTTTGAATTAAGCTGAGTATAGGATACTGTTTTAGTCTATGAATAGTCTGAATTAATTAGAGTATAACATTTGGAATATTGAACCACTAGACGATCCACCTGATAAGGTAGAAGATATCTTTGAAAATTTTAGTCTAAGAAAAGATTGAAAATATAAATCTTCTCACCCAGAAAACTTGATTATAGGAGAAACATTAGAAGGACTGAGAACTAGGTCTAAATTTAGAAGAGAGGCAAATGTTGCTTTTGTTTCTGAATTAGAACCTAAGAAAATTGATGAAGCTCTTCAAGACGAAGCTTGGATTTTAGCTATGTAAGA
>JANSVA010000009.1:9525856-9547183 GCA_025504915.1 Erythroxylum reticulatum
GATTAGATATTTGAAAAGTCTAAAAATAATTTGATTCATCTAAAGTAGTAGCTGTTGTAATCCTAAGAAACCCTGGCGTGGTCTTTGCGTTCCAACTTTCTCACCTTTGGACCTGCTGCCTTCTCTCAACACCCACCCTCTCATCTTCTCTCTCGTTAGCTGGTAACCCTTTTCCCTAAGAGTCTAAGACTGCGACTCCAACTTCAACTCCTCCTTCATTATTTAATCCAATTTCCTTAAGTTTTGAAGCTGTTCCTTTGCTATTTCTTTTTTCGTAATTCAGGCCTTTATTTTGTTCCAATGTTGTACCTGGGTGTTTTATGGCTGCCTCTGATGTCCTGAACTACTTTTTCGCCGTCGGTGTTTGGTGTACTGCTTATATTGCCGTGGCTATTCTCTCTTCCTTCCGTGTCTTCAGTTCTCTTTGTGGATACTGAAGCTGCTGTTTCTTTTTCTTTGACATTCGATCAATAGGCTGATCATGGGCTACGCACAACTTGTTATTGGCCCTGCAGGCAGTGGAAAGGTGATTTATTTTTTCTGGGTTTCTGCAATTTCTTTTGTTTACGCTCAAGGAGCTCCTCTTTTTTCTATCACCGTTTCTTAAAGTTTGCTTTTGCTGTAAATTTGCTTTCATCTTATTTTGACAACGAGTTGTTTGAGGATGCCATTTGTGTTATATGCATGCTTCAAGTCATTTTGTTTGTCTATCCATTCAGTCCACTTACTGCTCTAGTTTGCACCAACACTGTGAGGCTATTGGGAGGGCAATACATATTGTTAACCTGGATCCTGCTGCAGAGAATTTCGATTATCCCGTGGATGTGGGTGAGTAGAGTCTTGCTTTAACTGGCTGTAATTTCATCTGTTACTCCCGTTACTTCGGATTGAGAGTACTAAAATTGGTTTGCTTGCAGATATTAGGGAACTAATTTCTTTGGATGATGTTATGGAAGAACTTGGTCTGGGTCCCAATGGAGCACTTATTTACTGCATGGAGTATCCTTTTTGTGTAGTCATAATGCTTGATTTTACATCCCTACCTTCAATTTGTTGCCGTGGGCTTCTTTCTTTCTTGTTTTCTTCCTCTTTGCGTTCCATGGACCTATTTTTCAAATACATGGGCTCAATGATTGTTCAATATCATGGCATATAATGTAAGCACCCGGAGCATTGTCTGAGCATGTTTTATAGTTCTCCTCATGGCTTCATTTTCCGTGGTCATAAAAAGGATCTCCTTGAGAGCACAAGATTGAGAGACTGTGGTAAATAGTTATGGAAAAGCATATTCTTCTATTTTCTTTTTGTTTCCCTGACTTTTGGGTGGCCTTAATTCAATAATTAGACAACTGGAAGACAATTTGGATGCTTGGTTAACAGAAGAGTTGGACAATTACTTGGATGATGACTATCTAGTGTTTGATTGCCCAGGTATCCATGTATGCGTGCTTATAGAGACAGATGTATGTATGCATGAAATTTTTGTAACACCTGCACCATAAGATATGAAACAGAACTAATTTCTTTCTCTCTAAAATGCTTTCAGGCCAGATAGAACTCTTTTCACATGTTCCTGTGCTTAAAAACTTCGTGGAGCATTTGAAAAAGAAAAACTTCAATGTTTGCGCTGTCTATTTGCTTGATTCGCAGGTTGTAATTTTTTTTTAATTCTGCTTCCTGCAGCTTGCCTTTGGTGATCTGGTCTTATTATTTTATTTTGTTTACATGCAATTACTTAGAAGTATCCTTTTTCTTTTTCAGTTTATCACAGATGTGACAAAGTTTATCAGTGGTTGTATGGCATCCCTTTCAGCAATGATTCAACTTGAATTACCTCATGTTAATATCCTCTCCAAGATGGATCTTGTTACTAACAAAAAAGACATTGAAGAGTGGGTTCTTTATCTTTCCGTTGTTCTTTCAAGACTCCTTAAAAACATTGTAACTAAATATTATTCTGGTTTATCATGTATCTTTGCTGGTCCTAGCTACTTGAATCCAGAGCCTCAAATTTTGCTGTCAGAACTTAATAAGCGAATGGCTCCCCAATTTGTGAAGTTAAACAAGTCTTTGATCGATTTGGTGAGTAAATAAACCATGGGATGGTAGGGGTAACATAATTTCAATCCTTAGGGCTATAGGTACTTAAATGAATTGGAATAATGATTAATATCTGTAGTTAAGTTGCTTTCTGATTTTGTATTTGTTTTCCTCTCAGAATCAATGACTACTTTTGTTTGTTAGGTTGATCAATATAGCATGGTGAGCTTTGTGCCGCTTGACCTAAGAAAGGAGAGCAGGTACTCTGTCCATTCTTGATGATAGGATTTATCATTCATTTGCAAAATGATCTATATTCTTTTTACAATATTAGTCATTGTTGACAAAAATAAAAGGGATAATATTCATATGCAGTAAGTTGTTGGTTGGTGAAACTTATTTGACTCTTTGTATAATGGGCTGTCAGAGGTTATATAGAGAGTTGCAGATGTCCCTTTGCTGTAGTGTTCTCTGGAACGGCAACTGGTACAGTAGATGCATCTAGCTTGTCTAGAAGTCTACAGGAAAACTTAGTCTTCTATCTGTGGGATATATACTTTGGAATCCCAGAATCATAAGAAATGTTGTAGGATTTGATAATGAGGCTTTGAGTTACTGGGGTTGGTGGTGTGATTTGTTCATTTAGTCACATATGAGCGAAGGCAAAAAGTTCTTCAAGTTGATAACTGGAAACAAATATAGAGGAAAATAAGATTTTGGGTTTAAACATGAGAAATGTATTGCCCTTGCTGCCAGCATTAAGATGTTCATTTTGATAAGGAAGAAGAACAAATAATTGAGTTGTGTCTTGTGCTTAATTATTGTGCAGCATACAATACGTGTTGGCCCAGATTGACAACTGCATCCAGTATGGTGAAGATGCAGACGTGAAGGTCAGAGATATTGATCCAGAGGACGATGACTCCTGAGCTATTTAAACGAAAAACCTAATATTGGCGAAATGCCATCACGTAGATAGATATGGCAAGTTAATATGAGGAGAGTTATAATCTATTTTTTTACTATGGTTACTGCATCTCACTCCCCCTCCCAAAGCTCTAACAAAGTGAGTGCATTGTTAAGTGCAAGATTTGTTACCATTTGCCATCATGTGGGAGTGTTACAAATGACACTTTTTGATTAACAAACTTCGTATTTTGTTTTTATTTTTTATCATTCAGTAATCATATCAAGTTGGTAATCTTCTTTCAGTCTGCTGAAACCAAGTGCATCATGCAAGTGCAGGGTGAATATGGATACGAGTACGGACAGAAATCATTCCCTCGAAGCACTTCTCATCTTCTTCTTACTATTATTACTGGTTTCCTTTTGCTGCAAATTAGGAACCAGATCACAAATTATCATTGCTATTATTAGTATTGCTCACTACAGACGATGATGCGTGATAAACCAAAGGGAGAAGGGGTTACACATGTTCCCGTGTCCTTGACTTCTATTACAAACCTTAACTATACTTCAAAATGACAAATTTCAAACTTCAAAATTAAGTCCCAAATTAATTTAAATTAAAATTTTTCTTTTTAACTATCTTTTACGTATGAAACATGATATTTTTAATATGTTGGTAATGATTATAAATTAAAATCAGAGTTAAAAATATTAAAATTCTTTTAATTTATCTTTAATTTTTGAACAAAAATGTGATCATATGTTAATATTAACGTCTAGTAACATGTTATGATTATTAAATATTAAGAATGTCTAAAGAGTTTAATTTAACCTACTTATACATACTTATAACATATAATTGAAGAGTCAATTATAAAAAAAATTTCAAAATTTACTCAATTTTGTAATACTAATTCAAACTTTAAAAAGAAACATTAAAATGCTCTAACTTTTAATAATTCGTCATTAGACTTTCAAGTAATCATGTTAATGCAGCATACTATATTGGTAAATTTATTTTTTCCACATGTACGTATGTGGATTAAATATTATATGTCAAATATATATATATTTTTAAATTAAAAATACTTAAAATACCACAAATCCTAAAATCAACAATGGTGTATTTTAATAACTGCAACAAAGATGCCTATTGTGTAACTAAAATCAAGTCCAATGTCAATTTCCCTTAACTTCTTAAAACTTCATCAATGGTGAATTCTACTAAAATAGGGTTATTTGTTGGTATCTTCCACCCTACTTTTGAAAGAGCAAAAAAATTAGCACATTTGAAGAATCCTTTCATGTTAGTTGTTTCATTTAAAACTAGACTTGCTTAGAAACTTGGCTTCATCAACGATGAATTCTACTAAAATAGGCTTGTTTCTTGGTATCTTCCACCCTCCTTTTGAAAGAGCAAAACAATTAGCACATTTGAAGAATCCTTTCATGTTAGTTGTTTCATTTAAAATTAGACTTGGCTTAGAAACTTGGCTTCATCAATGGTGAATTCTACTAAAATAGGCTTATTTGTTGGTATCTTCCACCCTACTTTTGAAAGCGCAAAACAATTAGCACATTTGAAGAATCTTTTCATATTAGTTGTTTCATTTAAAACTAGACTTGGCTTCATCAATAGTGAATTCTACTAAAATAGACTTGTTTGTTGGTATCTTCCACCCTACTTTTGAAAGCACAAAACAATTAGCACATTTGAATAATCCTTTCATGTTAGTTGTTTCATTTAAAACTAGACTTGGCTTAGAAACTTGTAGCCAGTTGATGTGAATCTTTGCCTAAAAGGAGATATTTTTCAAGAACACATTCAAGTTACATCAAGCCATTCCTAAAAATAACTCTCTTTGGACACAACCTAAGGATGATAATATCTTGTGAAGCTATTACAAGTGAAAAGGTTACATCAAGTCATTTCTAGCAAGTAACTATCTTTGGACACAACCTAAGGATGATAATATCTTGTGGAGCTATTACAAGTGAAAAGATTACTTGGATGTGTTCTTGAAAAATATCTCCTTCTAGGTAAAGTTTCACATTCACTGGCTATAAGTTTCTAAGCCAAGCCTCAATCATCTGGGCATATACCACAAGCTTTGTAACTCATGAAATAGTTTATATGATTCACCACGTGAACCTAAGGTAGTTCAACAAAAAGCTTGTTAGTTTTGATCCTAGAAGTGTTCTTTCCGATTTGTCCTTTTGTTTTAGGGTATGAGGTATTTTAATTATTTTTTATTTAAAAAGTTATGTTTGAAGTATAAGATTTATTACATGTGGCAAAATAATTTTGTTGATATGCCTTGCCACCTTATAGTTAATTGGGAACCTAATGACAAATTATTCTTATAAAAAATTGAAAGTTAGAGCATTTTAGAACGACTTTTAAAGGTCGAATTAGTATTATAAAATTAGGTAAAGTTTGAGATTTTATGATAATTTATATTAAATTATAAGTAGTATCAAAACATAATAATTTCTACAGGAAATACATCAGTAATCTCAAGTATAAGGATCAATTATTCAATCATCATTATAAAGAAATATGTAGACATAATTTTTCAAAAAAAAGGAATCTACAAACATACAAAAAAGGAATCTACAAACATTAAAGAAAAAGGAATCTACAAACATGTTCGTTATCATTCTCCATTTTCCATCTCTCATAATCATCATATTGTCACTCAATTGTATGTCATACCTTTCTCCGAAAGTTGACCAATACTTAAAATATTAGTTTTTAGAATATAATAAGCATAGACAATAAAATGGTGATCTACATTCTTTAATCTAATAAGAATATATATTGAAATTTTTATTTTTACCACCAACCATCAGTAGGGAATATTGCCTTTTGTAGACTCTTCAAGACTAAGAAACAAATCCTTTCTAATAGTCATAGAATTGCTGGTTCTTGAGACAAGATATTAGGAATATGATTCCTTTCTTCATTTTCATTGGAAGTCAACAACAAGTGGGGTCTTCATCTTCTTTAATCTCATAAAAAACTGTTTTTTCATCTTTGTTTGAATTTAATATATAAATTGCATCAAAATGCTTAAAGCCTTTACAATTGTAATATTGTACATTAGATTTGAAATTGTGACCACCTTGAAACCAGTCACCTTTGTCACACCCTCCTGACTTTTATTGTTGAAAATCTTGTCTTCATGATTAGATCTGTCTCCTCAACCTCTTATATGACTTTCACAAGTCTAACTTTGACCCCTACTTTTTACTCTTCCTTGAATTCTACTAAATCCTCTAATAAATTGTTGATGTGTATCTTCTTTTTCATTAAATTTCAATTTTTCTACAATACTTAAGTACTTCTTTTTTCTTCAATATGTAATACGTAGTATAGACCTTATTACGTACCCAAGATCATACATGAAAGGTTTAAAATGAAGGAAATGCGAAATACATGATTTTGGTTCCTTTTAAATTTTTGAAGCAATTTTTGATGCCGAAACGAGCTCTGATCTTCTTGAAATAGTTGAGGAAGTTGTTCACCACACTCGATTTAGGCCTTTCTACAATTTTCTCAATATATAAGCTTTCTTAATGGGTCAGAGAACCGTATGCTTACGATTGATATGAGCAATTGTAGGAGACCTTAACTTTTATATAGCTTCTATATTAGGCTTCCCCATCACAAGGCCACTAGGTCCACACTAAAAGGGATTCATTTTCTACTCAAATTTTGACCCATTAATCTATGTCCTTTATTGGGTCACTTTATTACCGTTATCTAGATCAAATTATGTAACTTAACCAATAATTTATTAAAAACCAAAATTACAATTAATAGTTGTCCACTTAATCGAAAAAGACAAAATTATCCATAAGGATAAAAATGTCTAACATTCTCCCCTATGGATAATTATTAATTGCAGTTTTTTGTCAAGTTTAAAATAGTTCAAAAACTCGGTTAAGTCACGCTACTATATTGGTACCAAATTTAAAAAACATTTGATCCAAAGGTAATGAAAGTCCTACAGTTCATCCTACAAGGCTTTCGATACCGAAAAATATCAAACATATATGTCATGTGTGACTTAGGTTCAATATAATCACGAATATCTAATACCTTACTAACATGAATGGAAAAATGGAGTGTGACAAACTAAGATGATACCTGTATAATCTAAAATGTATCATCTTCATTTATAGATCTCGATTTCTCTAACTTTATGCTAAACTGCAACAGAAAAATCCTATTTTCTCTCACCGAATGCTAAACAACATTAAAGAAAACTTTTTACGTTCTCCAACTGAATGCTAAACTGCATTAGAGAACCTTTATGAGATTAAAACCTTATATCCCTCAATGTCATATGAAAATTTAAGGATATCCATATAAACTTTATGTGTTTAATGACATAGACTCAAGGTCAATCTTTATAAATGTCCAATGACCTTTAAAATGCTTAAGATCAACACAACTCTTAAGGCTTCTGTATGTATTATGACTATATACAAAAGCAGTTATTACTAAGGATAAACGAACATGATCATCTGTATTAGTAAATAATCATAATGTCATAATACATCAAAATACACAAAATATTAAGGAGCAAATATAATGATCCCTAACTACTGCTATCTTAGAACTTTAACACGCCCATACTGGATACATGTCTAACAAACACTGATGGGCGAAGTCCTTTAGTCAAATGATCAGCTAACATCTCCTCAGTCCTGATGTGCTCCACTTCAACATCACCTTTTTGAATCAACTCCTTTATAGTCAAATATTTGACCTCCAAATGCTTAGACCATGTGATATTCTTCATGTTATTACTAAACAATACTGCAATAAGATTATCACAGTACAATTAAATGGGTCTAGCTATCGAATCCACTACAAACAACTCAAAAATCAAGTTTCTGAGTCAAACTGCCTGTGTAGCAGTTCCATAACATGCAACAAACTCTGCATGCATGGTTGAGGAAGTTACCAGTGTTTGCTTGACATTATTTCATGATATTGCACCATCTGTCAATATAAAAATGTACCCCGATATGGATCATCCGGACACATAGCAAAATCAGAGTCTATATACATTATGAGGTTTAAATTGTTGACTTTTCTGTATGTCAACGTATAATCTTTGGTACCCTTTAGATGTTTCAACACCCGTTTGATTGCATTCTAATGGCCCATGCCTGGGTTTGCCAAATATCAACCCAGTAATCCGACAACAAATGCAATGTTTGGTCTAGTGCACATTTGAGCATACATCAGGCTACCAACTGCACGAGAGTACGAACATTCCTCATAGCCTCTCTCTCAACTTCATTCTTTGGATATTGTACCAAAGATAATCTCTCACCATGAGAGATAGGTGCTACAACAGGTCTACAATTAACCAGATTAAACCTTTGTAGTACTCGCTTAATGTATGCTCTTTATGAGAGGCTCAGAGACTGTTGAAATCTGTCCTGGTGAATCTGTATACCAAGGACAATCGATGCTTCACCCAAATCCTTTATGTCAAAATGTTTGGCCAAAAGTTACTTTACTTCATGCAACATGGTCAAATCATTTGATGCAAGCAAGATATCATCGACAAACAGTAGTACGAAGATGAATTTGCTCCCCTTGACCTTATAGTATAAGCATCTTTTGACTTTGTTCTCCATAAAGCCAAATGAGGTTAAAATCTCATCAAACTTTAGGTATTATTGTCTGGAAGCTTGTTTCAGGTCGTATATTGATTTATTCAATTTATAGACTTTGTTATTTGCATCTTGATCCTGAAAACCTTCGAGTTCCTCTATATAGACCTCCTCATAAAGGTGACTATTCAGGAAAGCGGCCATCTAATGTAGCTCCATATCATAATGAGCTACTATTATCATAATCACTCTAAATGCATCCTTAAATGATACAAGAGAGAAGGTAACATTGAAATCAACTCCTTCTCTCTGAGTGAATCCCGTGACAACTAGACGTGCCTTAAACCGCTCAACTTGACCTTGTGTGTCCTTCTTGGTTTTAAATAGCCACTTGCAACTGATAGGCTTGTAATGTTGAGGTAAATCAATAAGCTCTCATATCTTATAGACTGCATCTCATCCTTCATTGCTTCCCACCACATATCTGCATGGGTCCAAAAATGGCTTTTGTAAAAGTCACTGGATCCACAATATGTCATATATCATAGTCTTATCCACCTAAATAGACTATGTAATTCGATGAGATAGTCGATCGCCTCTCTTTGGTGGATCTGTGAAACCGCATAGCTCTTGTACCTCAGAAACCTCTTTTTGAATAGAAATAGGTTCATGTGCTTGCATAGGCACGATACTCGGGTCTTTATCCATCAAAACTGATTGTATGAGAGGCGGATACACAATAATTGTAGTATCCTTCCTATTATCTTCTGGAGGATGTGAGGATCCTCCCACATCATAGACATTGTATTCCAAAAATTTCGCCGTCTGTGACTCCACTATTCTGGCTGCTCCCTCTCTACAATAAAATCTATAGCCCTTAGAGTGGTCAGGATAACCCACTAAATAACAACGAGTTGAATGAGATTGCAATTTACTCTTATGAGGATTATACAATCTCACCTCAACAGGGCAGCCCGACACACGAATGTGTGTAAAGCTTGGCTTCCTTCTAACCCAGAGTTCAAAAGACGTCTTTGGTACTAACTTACTCGAGACTCTGTTCAAAATATATAATGTCATCTTAATGGCTTCACCCCAAAGGTATTGGGGTAGGTTAGTCCTACTCTGCATTGACTTCTTTATGTCCTTTAGGGTATGATTACGCCTTTCGGGAACACCATTTTGCTTAGGACTACCTGACATAGTAAACTGAGCCACTATTCTAACTGATTCCAAATACCTAACAAACGAACCTTATTCTTATCCTGCAATCCCATGTCTGCCACAGTATTCCCCTCCTCTATTAGATATGACAATCTTTATTGATTTTACTAACTGGTTCTTAACTTTAGTCTTAAAGATCTTGAACTTATCAAGAACTTCAGACTTCTTTTTAAGTAAGAACACATAACCATAGTAGGAATATTCATCTATAAATGTTTGAAATTATCTGGCATTGCACAATGTAACTGTATAAGGACCACTAACGTCTGTACGTATGACGTCCAATAAACCAAAAGGATGAGTTGACCCCTTTTTCTTTACCTTGGTCAACTTACCCCTATAACAATCGATAAATGTTTCCAGATCACTGAAGTACAGAGTTGGGATAATGTTTTCCTTTATCAATCTCTCAACCCTCTCTTTGGAAATGTGCCCAAGACATTCATGCCACAACATGTACGATGTTTCCTTTATGAAGACTCTCTTTCGAGTAATACGTTTAGCAACATAAGAAGAGGCATGCATTTCATTAGGAGTAAGACATATTCTTTATAATCTGTAGGATAAGAAGACAGTATCGATATGTCTTATATTGATAGAAATATTTACAACTGAAGTATCAAATACAAAATGAAAACCTTCTTTATCTAAAATTGATACAGAGATCAAATTTCGTCTAAAAGAATAAATAAAAAATGTGTCTCATAAAACCAATATAAACCCCATATCGAGGTTTAATCCTATATCTCTTACATACAAAACATCTACCTCTTCATTATTGCTGACCATCAGCTTCTCTTCTCCCTTAGTCGGCCTTATCTTGGATCTGAACCCCTACATTGTGGAAGCAAAATGGTTAGAAGCTTCACTATTTCTTGCTTGACATTCCATAGCTTGTACTCTGGCAATCAGACTTCTTGTGTCCCTTCTTCTTATCTCATACACTTAAGGTCATATGGGGCCCTTTCCAATGCTAGACTGCCCACTCTGAATCTGAGGAGAGGGTTTGGGTTTTTTACCCTTAAGCTTAGGCTGTTGGCGTTTAACCTTCCCCTTACCCTTCGCAGTTGCATACATAGTTGTATAAGGAGAACTCCTAATCTTCTCTTCTACTGCAGCACATCAGGAAATCAAGGCATTAATGTCCCAGATCTCATCTTATGAGATGTAGGAGGTAACCAACATCTCAAACTCCTGAGGAAGAGTGTTTAGTGCCTAATGCACTATAAGAGAGTCAGTGATCGACATATCCAGTGTCTTTAGCCTGCTTTGTAGATGCACCATTCGGATGATATACTCCTAAACGCCTCCCTCTCCAATGTACCTCATGAAGAATAGTTCCTTGATCAAGGCGCTCTGCTCAGTATGAGAAGAGACCTTGTATCTCTGGGATAAGTTGTCCATGAACTCCCGCTTTGCGATTGTGTCTGCCAATCCACTCAAGAGATGATCAGGTATCGACCTTTTAATGGTCAAATAACACATCCTATTTGACCTTTCCCAAGTTGCCATCATTGCTTTGTCAGCTTCCAATCTGACATCTGTAAGTGGGGGAGGCCTCTCTATATGCATGGCCATGTTGGCATCTGCCATCTCCAATGCAAAATCTATGTCCTTCTTCTACTTCTTGAAGTTGAAACTAGTTAAGGTTTCAATGGTGACAACATTATTATTGACTGAGAAGGAGACTGAAAAATAGAAAAGACAATGTAAAAATCAGTATAAATGTAGGACAACAACGATACTTAAAGCATTAAAGTAGTATCTCTACTGAGAATCTGATCACACATATTATGAAACAACTTAGGGTATAATTCATAATATATGTAATTAGATCCCCACATAAAGGCGATCAGAGTACAAACCATAAACTCTCATGATACTAGCACCTTTGGGTGAATAGATCATTTAAGTAATAGATTTCCTCCATCAAATGCCTTTATGAATATCTCAAAACTCTATGTAAGGACAACACCTTTAGGCAGAATAACCAAACATAAGATTAGAGACATCCTCCAACATGTGAGCAGAACAATCCAAAATACTGACTTGAAAGGCCACTTTGGTGACTGCATTCTCATCAATACCCTAAAAAGTCTACAAACACAAGGGATACAACTTTATGTCATCCTCATATTCTATATGGGCATAAGGCATGTGAAAATCGGTAATCAATAAAAAAACTAGATTCACAATTAAATAATCACATACTAACACTGAAGACATTGTCTTTAAACTTTATTTTTAAATTCTAAAGATAAAAATATCAATGAGAGTGTCTATCGTACCTTCCCGAATACCGAACTTATCGCAAGAGACAAAAAACTTTAAGTGTCTCTCTCATGTGTAGTTTGGAGTATAAAAATGCACTCAAAATTGGCTTAAAAAAGCTTTAAAAACTTTTCTGAAATCCAATTACCAATATAATAAATCCAAAAAAATTGAAAAACCACTTAAAAAATTCCCCGAACTTGGAAACTTACCTAAAAGAAGTTGGGGTACCTTTACGGGAATTTTGAAAATTTTCCTTTTCTTAGAAATCTCTATAGCAAAATCCGCTGACGTCAACTAGCTAAATTGCGCGTCACGTTAGTGAGTATGGTGCAGAACCGTGCGTGTGCTGCATGCGTGTGCTGACACGTGCTAGATGTGTCTAGTATGTACGAGTCACATGCTACTCAAGCGCAGACGCACACCTATTGTAAGGCGTATGCGTGCCCAGCCGTACCACTGCTTCTCAATCACTGTAGCAACGCACGCGCCAGACGTTGCGTCACTCTATGATAGGGAGGACGATTTCTAGCATCCCGGGATGCCCTTTTTTGCTCCGTTTTTATAGTTAGCCTTATGTATACTACTTTTATGTAATTATATAAATAAAAAACCAAAAAATGAATCAAAAACTAAAGAAAACCATATTGAATGGAAATCGAAAAGCATTTGTTTCCGTCAATCCAATCACATAACCGCTCTGATACTACATGCAATACGTAGTATAGACCTTAGTATGTACCCAGGATCATACATGAAAGGGTAAAAACAAAGGAAATACGAAATATCTAATTTTGATTCTATTCTGAGTTTCGAAGCAGTTTTTGATTCCTAAACGAGCTCCAATTTTCCCATGACAATTAAGGAAGTTGTTCACCGCACTCGATTTAGGCCTTTCTATATTTTTCTCAATACGTAAGTTCTCTTAACAGATTAGAGAACCGTATGCTTACAATTTATATGAGCAACTGTAGGAGACCTTAACCCTTATATAGCTTCCATATCGAGTTTCCTCATCACAAGGCCAATATGGACCAGATTCACACTGAAAAGATATATTTTTCACCCAAAATTTGGCCTATCAATCTAGATCATTTATTGGGTCACTTTATTACCCTTATCTGGATTAAATTATGTAACTTAATTGATAATTTATTAAAAACCAAAATTACAATTAATAGTTGTCCACTTAATAGGAAAAAAACAAAATTGTCCCTAAGAACAAAAATGTCTAACATGTCTCTCTTAATGGGCTTGCAAAGAACCCATGAGTTGATATACTATAATTGACATCAAATCCTTTGATTTTATATTGACAATTATAACATAACCAAAAATTGAAATCACACAAACGTCTTCCATCTTTTCTCCATTTTTCTTTAATTAATTAAAAATTATCAAAAAATTATTGAATAGAACTCATCAATGGATTCAAAGTCTTTCATCTTGAAGTTTTTATACTCACCTCTCAAGGTTTGTAGACGTACTTTAATTACTTTATCTTTTGTTTTAAAGAAATTTTGAAGAAACCTCTCTTCTCTCCTTTGCACTTCTTGGAGTATAAACTTTTTCAAACATGCTCTCATCTAAGCAAATATCAAAAAGAGTAAGTATTTGTTGATCTTTCTTTTCAACAATTTGAAAGCCATCTCTTTTTACAATCATTATTACTTCCTCATTCTTTGGCTAGTTATATCCCTTCTCTACAATCTCCCCAATATCTTATGCTTCAAGTGTAGCTTTCATTCTGATGTACCAATTGTCATAATTCTTCTCGGTGAATTTGAAATTGGGAGAAAAATATTCCACTCATTATGGTTGAACTTGAAGTGACTATGATACCACTTTTATTGAAGAGAAGTGATACAAGAAAGGTTTGTATTGAGTCAAAAGGCTTGATTGAAACATATCCCAAGGCTAATATTTACAGTAGTACAAAACTCAATTTTAGCTTAAAAGTACTACATGAACGTTAGACATTCATCACATAAGAATATTAAACTGACTATTGAAAATATTAGAATAAATATGCCAATATAACACATATACTAATGTGGTTAATTACAATTTATCTTTTTAACATGCTAAGTGGTTTAGGTGGGCTAATGTCTTGCTGTTGAGTGATTTCTCTCATTACTGAGCTTCTGATTTATGAGACGTTTGATTGCCTAGATTTTTCTTCCGGTTTAGCCGACTATGAACTTTGCCTTGTTTTACATAACTAGCACTTTTATGATGAATCTGGTTGCAAAATTGTTCCATTATTTCATGTATATGAAGACAAGAACTCTTCAAATAAGGCTGCTCAAATTGTGTTTTTTCATCAACATCCAAATTTTCTATGCCTAAGTCACAACTTTTGTTTTTTCAGCTTCTGGCTCTTCGTTTTCGGGTCATCCTCTTGCGGCCTTCATGTTCAGGATTACGCTGCTTTGGTTCTACTCGAGTGTTGTTTTATCTCTTTCTCCATGTGCTGCTCATCTCTTCTTCAATCAGTTTCTTGACACCTGGCTTACCATCATCAGCTGCTGCTCTTATCCGAGTATGGGAGGAGCTTTTGGGTCTGTCGATCGTGGCGGAAGTCAAACATGATAATTATTCATTTAAAAATTAATCAGCTCACCATCGTGCCTGACCAAAATATCCTCCAAGTGCTATTGTTAACTGCCACAGGCAGCGCATCTTTCCAAATAAAAACTTGACGCATATTTTTGTTATTGCAGTTTCATTTTTCGATAACATCATCATCCCAATTACAGAACGAGCATCACGTAATAAACTCTCCTTTTTAAACAAGATGTGGGGCGAGGGGTGTCCTATGGTACAAAACTACGCGCGCAAGGCTCTGACCCAGAGCCACGGGAGAAAAGAGACACCAACATAGAAATGTCTTTATTTCAAGCAAGCACATAAACTTCAGCAATCCCAAACTACTGAGCGAAGAGTAGTATTTGGCACCATCCAACTTTTGTTGCATCAGATAGCTCCCAATTATGGATACTTCCTCGGCGAAATTTGACCAAAAACACATTATTTTTTCAACTGCTAGTATTGTTTCCCCATACATTATCCCATGCGCCAGTAGGAGCAGCCTTTGGCCCCTCAATATAGTTCTGATTCCCACGAGGATTGTGTGGAGCCAGAGGCTCACCACGTCCAGGTCCTTGAACTTTTCTGGGTTTTGTTTTGATTCCCAAGATTCTCAAAACAAATCTCGCCAACTCTCCATACAGCATTCCCGTGCGATCAAAAAGCTGCAAATGACAGTTTTTAAGAGTTATGTATGAGTGTATCATCAGATGGTTAATTATACTTTCATTTATACATAGGACTGGAGAGAGAAATTCTAGTAAGAAGGAGCAAAACCTGGAGCAGTGCAGTCATAAACATGTGGAATGCCTGAGTGTTCTGGTCTATCAAAACTGATATCCGGCCAAAAATGTTCACAACACCTTGCATCTGCCACAAAACAACGAAATACTTGAACAAAAACTTAAAGCACATAAAAGATATAACAAAGGTCATAGGAATCTTGCTCATTCTAGAAAATATGACGAGACACAATCAATTTAGTTTAGCATAGTAAGTATAATAGGCTGTGAACATGCGGTACAACTCCTACCAACTTGCTAAATTTTAATAGCAAGTTTACTAATTGGATGTGATTAAAATTATAATATACAACCTAAAAGTCGTTCTACATCAATGATGCCACTGAAAAGCTTAAAGGGACTCAGAATTACATAGAATTGTCGGCTCATAGCAGAGTAACTTATATAACACCTATCATTGACGAATGGTGAGAAAATAGATTGTAAAAGTACATGGTTCCAGTTAATAAAGGGGATCTCGACCTAATACAATAAAAGAACACTGATATAGGTGAAGGAAAAGAAAAAAGATTAGATAAAATATTCGTTAGATTCAGAAGGACAATGTATCGGGTCTCTATCTGCAGTTTAACTGTTCATTCCAGAAATATGTAAAGTTTATAAGGACTTCACAGTCACAAAATGGAGGAATATGAAACAGAAAAGGGAGATATGCCTACCATTTGAAGGAAAGAAATCCAAAAGCCAGGAGGAGATGGTGGACCACCAAAGGGATTATTTGGATCTTGATCACCATCAGGTCCCATGCCTGTTCCATAACCACCCATTGGGCCACCAAAGCCATTGTTGTACATGCCACCACCGTACATGCCACCTCCATATAACCCACCATAACCTCCTCGATACATATTGTTCCCATACAATCCACCACCATAATTCCCTCCATATCCACCATAAGACCCATACATTCCAGAACCATATCCAGAATTATAATTTACGCCAGATCCATAGCCTGTAGACATGCAAAAAAGTTCCATATAACCAAGCATATACTAAAAAACAAAGGAAAATAGGAACAAGTACTCAGCGCAGCAAAGCTATATGACCAGAAAGAATGTACTATTATTTTAGTTGAGAATACACTGATAGGTTTAAAATATTAGAATATAAATGCACCAAGAACTTACCTCTTTCCTTCTTCAAGTATAGGATTGAGTGAAAAGAAAATTTAATATACAACAGAAAGGGTATTCTAAGAGCATAAATAGTTACTACTTATTCAACAAAAAAAGATATGAACAGAAGTCCACATTTGATTACATGAGCAAACTGATGCATGCAGGTTAGTTAAAAGGTAAACAAGTACCTCCATACATATTCCCATATGTTTGTTGCTGCTCCCAGGGCCGGGTGGGCAAAGGTCTACCAAGAGAATTTCGATTTGCAACTGTGTTTGTATCACTGTTTGAAACAATTTCACCTGGTTTTGCAGTTCCAGATGCCTCTACTACATCACTGGTGCTGCCAGGTGATGGTGGTTTAAAAGGTGTTGGGCCACTTGAAGCCCCTGTTCGTTCCCAAGGCTTTGCCGGAGGACCACTACCTGCAATTGGATAACAGAATCTATTAGAATCTATATATAAATGTAAGTGTATATGTTGATGAAAGTTTTAACAACCTTGCACGCAAATAGAAAGATACAAATACATGCAATTTTTAAAATTGAGAACAGAATTATAATCAGCATCAAAAGCAATATCAAAGTAACAATTGATCAATCCTTCCACTCCTTACATCTACCATAGGTCCTAAAACTCTCTCATCCAAAGATATGTTGCACCTGATTCTAAAATCTTCTCATTAACTTTGTAATAAGGGATAAAACCTCACCAACACCTTGAACTTTCATAACCAACGAGTGGTTTGACATTCATAAACCTGAATGTATGCCCTGTGCATAAGCGTTAAGAACCCGGGCTCATATTGTACAGTTCCAAATAATTGAACCGACGTCTCAACAGTAGATCGGAACCAAAACTAGTAGGAAAGTTTTAGGAATCTTAATGACAATGCTTCGGTTCGGTTAAAACAAGCACGTATGCTACGAATTGTCCCCGCAAACCCATAACAATTCCATTAAAAAAAATTAATAACACAATTAACAAAAAATGGGAGACACCATACGATCAAAGGACAATAATATTAACAACACGAAGCGAAGCCTAAAAACTCAAAATTACTAGTAATAATAAAAAATAAAGCAATTTCACAAAGTTGAAGTCAATAACAAGAAATCCAAATCAAAAGCCCGAAATTTAAGAAATAAAAAAGCCGCGATAAATTGAAGATCGACACGCATAGAAAGGAAACCCTAATAAGAATAATCTCCGGGACGCTAAAAAGGAATTGTATAATCAATCACATATTTGTATCCAAAAGAAAAAAAAAGAACTGGTACATGAAAAATGAATAGGGTGACCGGGATCAAACCTGGTTGCTGCTGAGAATTGGAGTCCATGGGCGTTGTGTGTGTAAATTGCGGTCCGCGCTTTATCCTACGCTACGCCCACCGCTCAAAGAGAGAGCGAGGCGAGGTAGAGAGAGAAATAGGAGAGAGAAAGAGGAGTCTAAATAAAGGGTTCTGATTGAGTGGCCATTTCCTTTTATTAATGTGTAATTGGGAAACTACAGAATTGTTGCATTATGTTGATATGGATATTTAAATTAAAATTTTAATTTATTAAAATTAATACAAAATTAGTTTATTTTATACAATATTAATATTTTTAGTAGAGCGCGTACGGGTGGGCCAATACCGCGTACTCATAACATTGGTAAATTGGAGTCTGATAAACGTTACATACATGAAAGTGGCCAGTTGGGGTGCTACAAATCCTTATCGGATCCTTCGGTTTTGCATTGATTTTGTACCGCCCATTGGGTGGTGGGGACCACGTTTGATTGCTTAACTCTACGTGCTAGAATATTCTATTCTTTCGGGCTTTTGCACCTGTTACGAAAGTTTCTAATAATATATTGAGTTATGGGTACATATTTGATACTATTTTTATAATTTTTTAAATTTATAAAATAGTTTTTAAAATTTTAAAATTTAAAAAATAGTTTATTAATATATTGGATAGTTATACTGTATATTTTATTAGTTTACTATTTACGTCAACCATGTTTCTAAAAATGATAATAATAAATAATAATCACAATTAATATGAAATAATAATAATTTTTAAATATTTTACATATAAATATAACCACAATTAATATAAAAAACAATCATTATTATACAAATATAAAATTAAGAATAATAAAAAGTTTTTAAAATATTATAATAATATAATTTCATCATATTAATAAATAATAATTGTATCAAAACATCCAATAAAAAGAACAAAAATATTTTTAAATAATTTACAAAAAGAGTTCATAACGAAGAAACAATCAAGTAGAAGTTAAACCTGAAATAAAAATATTTACAGTTACATTACATGCATAAAATTTAACATAAACATCAAATATAAGTAAAAGGAAAAATAAAAACCTAGAACGAAATTCAATCGTCAAGGGGAGGACATCTGCTATAACTGCACTGATCCTAGTGATCATTTGATACAAAATCCTCATCGTTGAGATGAGCTCCATTATCATTATCATTCAAATTTAATGTACCAAATGACATATTAATGCTTTCTCATCCAAGATTATCTTCCAAGTCATTCACATCTACCAAATTCGATTCTTCAGAAACCTAGTCCTCTAAAAGATCAATATTATTAATGGAAATTGGATCAATTGAACTAGTTGTGCTATTAAGACTCCCAATAAACAATTAAATTAAATTATTAGAAAATTATAAGAAATTTTATCGAAATTAATAATGATGATAATGAGAATAACATACCTTTCTTGGAGCTTTAAATTGTAACGAACAAAAACTAAGTTATTCAACCTCTTATGCTCCAATCTATTCCTTTTCTTTGAGTGGATAAATTCAAATGTGCTCTAGTTTCGTTTACAGCCTGTTGCACTCACACATTGACTTAAAATTTGAATTGTAAACCTTTTCAATTCTGAAACACCATTTCCAAATTGATTACACCAAAAAACTGTAAGTCATAAGATAACAAAAGTAGTGTTATAAACAAAATAAAATAATAATTAATTTTCAGCAAAAAAAGGAAATAAGTAATACCCAGAGAAAGATTTCCTTTTTGTCGAATAGTAATCGGCATTCCAAAATCCCTATAAGACAACTTATAAAGCTCCATTTGTGAGCTTAAAAGATCTTGCATCGCATCAATGCTAACAATTGTTGTAATAGTTAAAAACATTCCTCTATTAACTTCAATTTGCTTAGTAAGATCTAGTCTAAAATAGACACTAGGATTCAAAATTACCCTAGCTGAAAACAATGGAGAAGAAAGTTGTCTTTCCTTTCTCTCATTAATGATTGAAAGATATGGTGTGTATAAAGAAGGCCTATGTTTCAGATTGGTTTTGATTGTTTCCGTCAGTCTCTCCATGGCATAAAAAATATAACCCATTGTTGGCATTTCTTCACTATCAACCAAGCGAAGCATCCTCACCAAAAGCTTACAAACTCAGATAAAAAATTGAAATTGAGTCCAAAATTCTCTATCTTTCAGTATAATATTACAAACCTCCACTCCAGCATTAGACCTAGCATGCTGAGATGCAATCCACTTACCACTTGTAAACATTTGTCCTAACTCTTTCTTTATCGAAACAAAAGACTGAAATGATAAGAAATTTGTGACAAATCTTGTCACAGTAGGATGACACAAATTCCTACTATTGGTAAATTCTTTTATCATCAAATTCAATACCCATGCACGATTATAAATGAAAATTTTCACCTTTTTAGCTTTATGCATAGTCTTATTAACAATAGGAAAATATGTAGGATCCTTTATTTTCTCTAGTATTAGGTCAATGCAATGTGCAACACAAGGAGTCTGAAAAAATGAATTATATGTATTTTGCAACATTTTTCCTGTCGCTTTATAAGCGGAATAATTGTCAGCAATAAACTGAACAATGTTTTCCGACCCTACATCATTCACTACTTTATCAAATATTGCAAACAAAGTCTCAGTATTTCTAATAAGGCCAAATTCATCGCTAGATTTCAAAAACATAGAGTCATTTATGGAATAAAAGAAAATTTTATAATAGGCTCTTGTCTTCTATTTGTCTAACCATCATACATGATTGAACATCCATAGGTACCCCAATTCACTCTTCTTTCAACCAAATAACTTCTAACTTCAGAAATAACACAACTCAAAAGTTTACCTTTTAAGTCATCAATCGAAGGACCTTTGTATTCTGGATCATAAGAGGCTATTGCATCCATCATAGGTTGATAATAATAAGACTAAAAAGCATTGAATGATGAACTTGTATCATACCACCATCTAGCTACTATCATATCGACATTGTGAGCTGCATCTCTTGATTGCATTGCACTACGAATTGAAGGTTGAGCTCCAGGAGTTGTTCTTGGTGTAAAGAGACTAGTCACCTGCCTTCTTCTCTTCCTCACATCAGATTCAGATACTCCTTCTTGAGCTTGAGATGAATCAGTACCAGTGCCAACATTTCCAAAATTACCACGGAAACTAGAAAACGAACTTCTACTACCAATTTCAAAATTTAACCTTTCCCTACTATAACACCCCATTCCCGCATGACCCGAACCCGAAATCGATGGTGATATTCGAGTTCGTGCCCCGCGAGGGTGGCGTGCTACGTCACTTAGTTCGTCAAAAACTCTGTATAAAACTTTTTTAAACGTACGTGAAAATCAATAATCGCAAATTTGGGCCCACTTTTATTCAGAAACATTTTCATTTATAGTAGTTGCAAATTTCATTTT
>JANSVA010000009.1:9547283-9567438 GCA_025504915.1 Erythroxylum reticulatum
TACATTGTAAATTCGGTTTTTATGAAATGAAATGAGGAAATTTTGGTTTTAAAAATATGGTGACTTTCCTTATGATAATTATAAGATAACAAAGATAGATGATGCCATGTTAAGTGAGTGACGTGATTGATCGTAGCGTGCCATTATTTTAGGTCATATACTAGAATGTCCTCAGGGCATCCTAGTATATACCCTAGGGTAAGGGGTTGCTAAACCATGAGCTGTTATAAGAAGGTAAAGCACACCAAAAAGTTGGCCTTCTCAGAATAATTGTATGCACCCACCTAACCCACAATGATTCACTATCATTAAACAGAACCTAGATTCTGTTCCCTAACAAAGAGTTATTCCAAGTGGACAAATGTTTAACACCTAATCCTTCCTCCCTTTTCGGCCTACAAACATCAGTCCATTTAACTTTAGCATGAGATTTATTAGTGACCATCCCAGCCTACAAAAAATTCCTAACTTTGGACTCTATTTCCTTAAAGATGGCAGATGGAAGAATAAAGTGAGAAGACTAGTAAACTTGAAAAGTTGAAAAGACAGAGATCACTAATTGAAGTCTACCCATATAGGAGAGATATTTGAGGGTCCATTTAGTAATATTGGCCTCAATTTTTTTCCAATAAAGGTAAATAGTCCCTCCTAGACAACCTTTCTATGAGGAGAGGTACCCCCAAATACCGAATGGGGAGAGTACCTATCTTGAGATCCAAAATAGCTTCTATTCGAGGGGAAAGAGGGGTCACATTTAAGGATATGAAGAACTGACTCTTGGAGGGATTCATGTCCATACTAGATAACTTAGAAAAGTTACCTAAGTAAGTCAGCAAGGTTTGGACTGAATTTAGATCAGCATCGCAGAATAAAAGAAGATCATCTGCAAACAAGAGTTGGGTGAGTTTAAGGGATTTGCACCACCACTGATATTTAAAGGAGGGGTTCCTCTCTATGTAAACATTCAAACACCTCAAAAGGGCTTCTATATAAATAATGAAAAGGAATGGGGATAGTGGGTCTCCTTGTCTTAGGCTTGACTTCCCTATGAAAAATTTTGAAGGTGAACCATTAATAAAAATAGCATAGGAGGGGGAAGTGACACACTCTTTGATCCAATCAATGAACTTTTAGGAAAATCTATAGCTACTAGAATATTAAAGAGGAACTCCCATTGAATCGAATCATAAGCTTTTTGAAGGTCCACTTGAAAAACACATCTCTTATGGTTGTTTGAAAGATGGTAATTTTTGAAAATCTCTTGTTCTAACAAGAAGTTATCCCTTATTTGACGGTTCTTAATGAAGGCACTCTGGTTGGGGCTAACAATGTGGGGAAGGGTCTCTCTAAGTCGATTTACTATGATTTTTGCAATGACCTTATAAATCATATTGCAACAAGAGATAGGTCTATAATCTACCACTATGGAAGGATGGTCTTTCTTAGGGATAAGAGTGATAAAGGTGGAGTTTAACTCTTTCAGAAGTCTGCCATTATGAAAAAGTCTTGAATGGCTCTAGTAACTTCCCCTCCTATAATATGCCAAGTATGAGAAACAAACAGTCCATTAAACCCATCTAGCCCAAGAGCTTTATTAGGATTGAAAGAATTGAAGACCACCTTAATCTCTTGTGCTGAAACTTCAGCATTAAAAGCTTCTAAAATATGGTCAGACAAGGAAGGATGAAAAAGATTTCCCACAAACTCTTGGGAAGGAAGGATGTCCTTCTTTTCCCCAATGAAATTTTGAAAGTATCTAAGGAATTGATCTTGAATCTCTTCAAGACTAACAAACCTATTACCATTCTCCACTACCAAGGACTATATATTGTTTCTGTTTCAGTTAGTAAGGATGGAGTGGTGAAAATTTTTTCTATTCCTATCCCCTTCTCTAAGCCATTTGATACGGGAAGCCTATTTAAGGAAGGATTCTTCATCCTAAAAGGCTTGAATTAAATCATTAATGGCATCGGATTCCATGGAAACCAGTTGAGGGATATTAGGCAATAACCTCCTTTGATCTTGTATTTTGTTAAGGGCAACTTGACACTTATCAACTCTATCACGCACATCTCCTATATGGACATAATTAAGAGATTTAAGAGTTGTTTTAACCCTTTTGAGTTTGGCAATGACACAGAACATGGGAGTGCCCTGAATTGGGAATGACCAAGCATTTTGAACTATTTGACAGAAATTGGGTTAAGAAGCTAGGAAGTTTGAAAACCTAAAAAGGGAGGGTCTCTTCTGAAGATGAGCTAGGGCCTTAACTACAATTGGAGAGTGATCAGAAATATTAGGATTAAGAATCACATAATAGGAATTGGGAAACCTATAACTCCATATCGAATTAATTAGTGCTCTGTCTAGCTTCCTAGTAATATAAAGGTCTCCACTTTGCTTATTATTCCAAGTGAGTTTAGGACCACTAGAATTTAAGTCAAACAATTCACAGTCCTCCACACATTGCCTAAAATCATTTATGCCATTCATAGCTGAGGTGCTTATTGGTTCAGCTTTATGGGAAAATAGGATGGCATTAAAGTCCCCAGCTATAATCCAAGGAAGGCTACCAATATTGCAGTGAATGTTTGATAGCTCTTCCCAAAGATTCTTCCTGTGGTTGAGGTTATTAGAACCATAGATACAGGATATAAGAAAAAGATTGGAGCTATTCATCAGAGTAACCTCAAGATGTATCAATTGATCTGAAATTCTTAAATTAGAACACCTAAGGCAACCAGGGTTCCAAGTTACCACAATCTTAACATTAGAAGCATGATCCACATTACTAAAAGAGAGCCAGCTAGGAAACAAGGAATTATAAACATTCTAAAGGATGGAAGGAGGCTTAATCCTAGTTTTAATTAAACACAAAAAAGAAGCTGACAGCTTCTTGAGACAAACTTTGACAACTAACTATTTTTTGGGGTTGTTAATACCCCTAACATTCCAAAAAACAAAATCCATAAACACTTAAAAAAAAAACAGAATTGGATCTTCTACTTCTGCTTCCTCCTAAATTTCCTATTTTTTCTCACAGTAAAATCCCCCTTGGCCCCTCCCAAACTAAGACTTTTATTCTTAAGGACTAAATCAGAAATAGGAGAGGAAGAATGAGAATTTACCTCAGGATGGTTCGGATCCTCCAGGTCTCCACTCAGGTTAGCAGCCTTTTCTTGACCCTTGCTAAGTTCAACATGCTTCTCAAGGTCCATGCTATTTGCGATAGAACTAACAGAATGACTATCTTACTTATCATCATGGTTGCCCAATTCAGGTGGTTGCTCAGTTTGTTGGACACCTATACCCTGAGCTTGCTCCATATGATTCTTTAGATCTCTGAACTCCTTGTTGTTCTGAATTGATCTTTCTAAAACCAAGTCTTTCGTCCCTGTCTGCTGAGTCAAATTTTCTGTTAAAGACTCATTCCTTTTCTCCAATTCCTGTTGGAATCCAGTTATAAACACTCTTCCCATGGGTGCCCATTCCTTCCTCAGTATTGGTAGGTTAGGCTTCCACTCATACTCAATCTTGACTTCCTTAAAGCTTATCTCCTTTTCTTCATTATAAGTTGCTAGCTAAAATGAAGTAGGCGAGCTTCCTTATAATTCTAGTTCCACACACACTCTAGCATACATAATCTTAGACATAGTAGCAGTTTGATTATCCATTAGCAGGGGGTGTCCGACTGCACTTGTTATCCTACCCAACCCTTCGGTATTCTAGTTTACAGGGATATTATAGAACCTAGTCCACACTGGAGCACACCGAACTTCCTCTTGTTCTACCATATTTAGACACCATCTATGTAAGAATAAAGGTTTGCCTTGGATGTGCCAAGGGCCCTTCTCCAGTACCATATTCAATCCTATCTCCAAATCAAACTTGAACAAAAAATTATTGGAACTCGTAATTAACACTTCCTTCAGTCCGAATTCTAACCAGGATTTTGGCAATGCTCTATGGATAATAAGGAATGCTGGTCTCTTACCGATGAAGAAGCCAATCAATGCTAGTCGGAGTTGAGTCGCACCCTTCTTCGCTAGTTCTAATAGGGGATAATAAATATCTTGTCCTCCGGGGGGTAGTAGGTCAAAGATTTAACTTCTGAAGGTTCCTACAAGCAATCAGTTGCTATTGACTTCCACGATCGGATATTCTCCAGCGGCTTCGTAGTGGGGTTTGAGATGCTTTCAGGTTTATGTCTTGGGGTAGACTCCACTGCGCTTACATCTACTGGGGGTTTAGACAATGCTGTGTTTTGGGTACGGTTGATGGTGAAAATTTTGGGTGTTGGATGTTTGGGTGGTGACGAGAAAAGAATGTTTAGGTTTGAGTTTTGGAGATTAGGGTTAGGGAAAGCAGTCTTATGGGTAGGGGATAGAGGAGAAAGAGGTGGTCAGGTAGAGGGGGAAGAAGAAAGAGAAGCCATGGAGGGGAAGGATCTAACCGGCGATCAAAAAATTATGAAACTCTCTCGTTCGAATTGCTCTTGCTCAGATTGCTCATCTCTCCTTGATGATCATCTTGCATATATATTTCTTTGTTATTAATAGAAACTTAGTGTTTCAAAATGGCTACAGCTTCGAAGAATATTGTTGCTGAACTCAATAGGGGTGAGAAACTCAATGGTGACTCACTCATTAAATTCAACATTTCAACTCCATTTCCATTTCCAAATGACAATATCCAACCACAATACCAGAACTAGATACACGCAAATTGCAATTTAGAAACCAAGTCCCAACTTCCAAAAAATTCACAAATCCAACAACCAATCCAACACAATAAATAATGCGATTAAGATTTAAGCAAGAAAAATTGTAAAAGTAAAAAAACACACCCCAAAAAAATTCACTAGCTTATGGTCTTTAGGTTGGGTCTTCGGATCGGGTCTTCACTGACAGGTTAGAACTCAAAGACTTCGCGTCACGTAGATCGACGACTGCGAGGCTGCAACCATCTCTCCTCTTTTAGATGTTCAGTGGCGACGATGATGGCATCTTTGAGGGACCTGAAGACGCGAGCTAAGGGGGGATTTCTATCCTCTGATGCTGGCGTGGATCAGGGAGGATGAGGGAAGCAGCAGCTCCGCCGGACCAGTCACTAGTTTCACCAGAGAAGAAGATGAGAAATAGAGAGAGAACAACAACGGTGGTGAGTGAAGAAGTGAGAGTTGGTGAGAGCAAGAGAAAAAATGAGGAAGGTTTGGTGGAGAGTAGATAGAGGCGATGGAGATTAGAGACAGAGACAGGTGGACAGCCAAAAGAGGAAGGAGATGATGGAGACAGGTGGCAGGGTCATTTAGAGAGAGAGAAATAAATAGATGGAGGACCAAAGGAGAAAGAGAAGGTGAGAAGGTTCAAGAGAGAGCAGAGGCAGGTGTCAGGTAGGTTTAGGATAAAATTTTAAAAATTGTAAATAGGTCCTCAATTTTTCGGATCTTATGGTACCGGCTGATATGCGCTGGTATTTTACGTACCGGCTGGTACTCAATGGAAAACTGCGGTACTGACTGGTATTAATGACCAGTACCAAAGGAACAGATATTGTTCCATTTTTCCCATCTGGTACGGAACAGTATCCATTACCATTCTTATTACTTTATTAAATTACAAGAAAACTAAATTAATTATATTTGTATGGTAATGCATACATATGTGAAGGTTGTTAAAATTCAAATCACCCACATCATATCTTTTCTTCTTTTTTTTGACTTTTGGTATGTTGATGTCTCTTTTCATTCATTAAAATTATACAAGATTAATCCAACATTTTGAGGTGATTGACACATATTGTTAATGTAGTCAACTTATACATTTAATCAAAATTACAAATGATAGCATTTATACTTCAAAATTTCATAATCTTTATTTATTATTGTTGGTGCCAATACGAAATTCGGGCGTGTTAAGGAAGAATTCTCACAAATTTTTTATCTGACTTCTTATCGATGATATAATTAGGCTCTGGAAAACTTAGAACGTAAAATCGAATACACAATGTGAAGAAATAGGGAAAAAAAGCTTTTTTAAAGTGGAATGATTGTTTATATGTATGTGCTTAGTGGTTTGGAGATTATATGTGTCTTTTGTCATAGTGCTAGTAAATTTATGTAGTATTCTCAACCTCAAGTATTTTTTTTCACACTTCCCACGTTCTATCTAATTTCTTGTCACTATTCTTTTAACTTCAGCCTCAAGCATTTCTTTTGTAACTTCCTAACTTCCACCCCACTTAGTCATGTTTCTCCATCGTGTTCATTACTTATTCCCAACACGTTCAACCTCCACATTTTAAACTTCTACTATCTACAAATTCTCTGACTAAACATTTTTTAGGCTTTCATGTTTTTGACTCCTTTTACTTATGGGATGGATTTCTTTTTAAGATATCAACAATTGTCCCTTATATATGTTTGGTTTAGAAGACCAAACATATGGTATAAAAGTCCTCCTAGCATTTTATAAAATAGGTACAAAACCATTAGTCAAATTCTCAAACATGGATTAATAGTTTTGGGAAGTTCAGAAGCCAAAGAGAATCTAGTTAGAAGAGGAAGCCTGGAAACATCATCAAGAAGATCTTTACCTAACCCTAAATCAAAGATAATCCTTAATTGATAGGCAATGTTGGGCACAAAGATTATATCAAGATTCTCCTACATTTGAAATTCCCAACTCCTTGTCCATTATGGAAGCTAATAGGTCTACCATATTCAAATTTCAAATTTATATTACTCCCCTAGGTTTCAGTCGTTTCACTACGAATTATTGTCATTTCACTCCATTCTCTTCCTCAAACTTTACACACTTTTCTTTTGTAGTATTTTCTCCTTTCTCTACTTACAAATCCTCTCCATAATTTATTAAATCTTCTTAGACTATGGCTTCTACTCATCAAACTTCTACCTCTTTCTTTATAGTCTCTGCTAAATTAAATTATGTAGATGTACATCTTAGATTTTCTTTCTCTATACTTTTGTCAGCAAATTCCTTCAATTTTCCTACCTTTATTCTTTATGCAATCTATAAAACTTGAGGTAGTCTCTATTGTAGCTAAACCTCTACCTCCCTTTGTTAGAATAAGGTAATTAATTTAACCTTAAATATCTTTTTTAGGTTCTTCTTTCAAATTAGAATTCTCTTATTTCATTATGGTAAAAGGTTTTCCTCATTTTGACCATAAATAAGGTCTACCTTTAATTATTAGAATATCTCCACCCATTGGATGCTCTTATCTATCTCTTCTTTATTTAGGAGAGGTGAGCAAATCAAACTTCCCTCTGGAATTCCCCTTATGCCATGCCCTAAAATCTCTAAAACCATGGACAAAGAGCATAAATCAATGGGTCAAATGGATAGATAGGTTGTACCCTTCTTATTATTTTTCTTAGAAAATGTAAGGACTTTTTTAATTAATAACCCTTTCATGAAACCTACTAGAATGTCAACTCAGTCTTATATCTGTTGTCCTGAAATTTTAGAGTCCCTTTAGTTATTTTTTTATTTTTACTTTTAGACACACTTCAATTTTGATTAAAGATGTTTTCATTCTAACTGGGCTACATGTGACTGGCGAAGTTTTTTATTTAGTGGAGGAAATTTCTGATCTAGAATCTTACACTTTAAGTGCACTTTTTATTCTGAAATGATTAAAAGTTATCTTTCTTATAGAAATCTTATCTTAAAAGAAGAACATATTAAGTTCATTTGGGTCTTATTGAATCAATTTTCTTTGCTATGTAAATAAAAAAACCGAATTTGGAATTCCTTCCCTTTTGCAGAGGAGTAGCCTTTAGCAAAATCTTTACTCTTGGTTCTATTTTTTAGGATTCTTTCATAGGAATTTTGAAGAGATGTTTCGCCAACCTCCCTCTTTAGAGGCTTAACCTATGCGTATGGTTTATCTGACTGTATACCCTTACTTATTTCCTAAAGCTCAAGGATAGGGAAGGTCTTCCTTCCACTAATCTTATATTTCCAAATTTCCTTAGCTTTCCTCTATTTGTCAATTTGTGTAGCAAATCTTCTAAGGATTTCTTTAGATTTTTATTGTCTTTGAAGTTTAGATAAATGGGCTAATTCAATCATTTCAAGAATTTCCCTAAAAGGTGTTACTGGCTAAAAGTTTTCAATACTTTCAAATCTTCCTTTTTAGTTATTTACTAAAAATTTTTCCTTTCTTATACTAACCTGTGAGTCTTTATAGTAGGTGCCTATAAAGCCTTAAAGCCTAACCTTTACATAGGTTTTAAAGTATATCTTCCTTATCTTTGAAGCCAACAACTCGACCTTCCTTTAGGAATTCCTCTTGTTGTATATTTTCTATACTACTTAATGGGAGTCCCTTCTAAAGACAATGCTATTAAAGACAAATTTCTATAATAAATCTTTAGACATTATTGTGATCTGAAGTGCAAATCTATATAGCTAGTGTTGCTGAAATTAAAGCTTATCATGCTTAGTACTGGATAATCCTTTTTAAAACCAATGCTATTAATAACAAACTTTTTCGCCAAATCTTCAAACATTATCGTGCAAGATCTTAACAGCTAGTATTGTTGATACTGAAGCTTATCATTCTTAATATTAAAAGAGTCTTTAGAATTTAATCTCTTGTTTGGATTCTACTATCCTTAAAGGTACTCTTTTTGACTAAAGATTATTTAAATTTTAGGATTATAGATGTTAAAGACAAAGAAGAAGTCAAGACCACTTCTCAAAAGCAAGTAGTTTCAATTCCTATCATTAAAAGAAATCTTAAAAATAAATCATCGTCTACCTCAAGCTTTGAGAAGGCCTAAACACCCATTTTAAGAAAATCTACAAGAAAGTCAATTCATTCTTCCATTGGCTTCTTGAAAGAAGCTAAAATTATAGATCATGTAATTGAAAACACTTCTCCTATGGAAGAAACTTATTCTACTTTTGAAACGATTGTGGAGGACATATAAGGAATTCAACAAGATCAAGCAAACATCTAAGGAAATGGGAAAGTCGCTAATTTTGCAAAAGGATAAAGTTAACCTCTAAAAGAAACAACTTTAACAAGCCAAATAAGACTAAGTCTTTTGTATCAAATAGTGGGTTTAAACTTTTCTTTATTCAGTTTGTTGACCATTGGTTAGTCTTTTGTGGACTTTGAACTTTATCTATGAATATTTATTTTAACTTATTATTATTTGATTTTCAGAATTCACTCTTATTCCTTTATCCCCATCCTTTTAAAAAGAGTAGGTACAAAAGGCTTAAAATACTTCTTATTGATGAAGTACCTGTGAGATTCACCTTCTAAACTAGATAACTAATAGGCATTATTGTCTAAAACTCTATGAATTTGAAATGGTCCTTCTAATTTAGAGACCACTTCCCCTATTCTCCATCTTTTGTTCTAGGACCTTCATATTTGACCCCTTTTTAATAATTCCTACATATGAATTCTTTTGTTGTAGATTTTCATCACCTTCGCCTTTTAAACAATCATGTTATTTAACACTTGAAATTGCATTTCGGTTAAGTCTTCTAATTCCATTAACATTGCTTTTGAATACTCAGATATTTTTTAGGAATTTTGGTTAACCACTCTAAGGGATGGAACTACCATTTCCATAGGATGAACAACATCATGCGTATAGGTTAAAGTGACGGGCTAACTCCTATGGCAAGTGCATTTGGAAGTATGATAAGCCCATAAGGTCTCAAACATCATTTTATGCCATTCTCTAAGAATCTCCTCTAACATTTTTCCAAAGATTTTAATGACTACTTTGTATGATGCTTCGACTTGACCATTAGCTTGAGCTTAATATAGAGTCAAATTTAATAATTGTATACTATAATCTTTAACAAAATCTTTGAGTTCTTGATAACATGGTTCCCTAGTCATTTGTTATCGATTGAGGAATTCCAAATTAATGATTAGTGTGTTCCTTATTGAATTTTACTACATCCATCTATTCAACTTCTTCATTGGCTAAACTACCACCCATTTAGTAAAATGATATATGGCCAACAAAATGAAATTATGGCCTTTAAAAGTAGGTAGATATATCTTCCCAATAAGATCAACAGCCTAACCTCTAAACAATCATGGTTTAATTATATGGTGTGACTTAAAACTAGGAATTTATTAAACTCTTTTATATAATTGAAATTATTGACAACCTTTGGCATAAGATATACAATCGTGGCTAATGGTAAACATGTGGTTGCATGAGCCATCTCATCTTTATTCCAAAATGATGTGCTCCATATATCCCTCATAAATTTTTCTCATAATTGTTAATGCCTCAGGCATCCCAAAACACCTCAAAAGAAGTCTGCCATTGCCTTATTGAAATAAGACTCCTTCGATCAACACGAAACTGAGTGCCTATATTTGAACTTTAATCGTCTCTTTCCTTTATTTCCAATAAGCTCTTGATTTTCACCCTTCAATATTAAGTGACTTCTTTATCAATACCAAAAACCCAAGGGAAATCCCTCTTTTATAGATAGATCGACGATATTTTCGTTATATAATGGTGTATTTATGAACTAATTCTTTAGAAAATTTCAACCTAGATATAATTTGTGATAGTTCATTTTCCTCCTAATTTTTTAATCAAGGAATATCTTCAAATTCTAGTTCATTAAAGAATTCTAACAATTGAACAACAATGGTACAACACGGCAATAAAGTTTAACTCATACACTTATATTCCTTTGTCACTTGGTGTAACACTAACTGAGAATCTCCCATGATGAGAACTTCTTTAGCTCTAAGATCAACTAGAAGTTCCAATCTATATATTAAGCCTTCATACTCTACATGGATATTTGTAAATAGGAAATCCATCTTAAGGGAGAGTAAAGTCCTTGTTCCATTTTGTGTATTTATAACTACCTTAACACCAACTAATGTCTCAGTGATAAAACCATCAAATTTTAATTCCCATAGCTTCTTCTCATAAATAAAAACTAAATGCTAGTCATGGGTTGGCCTACTAAAAAATTACTTAGTGCCTAACCTTTTACTACTTTTTGATAGCAATATACCAAGTTAAAGTCAGTAATGGTTATGAGCCATTTCCCAATATATATCGAGATAACCGTCTTATTCAACATTTATTTCATTAAATCAATGAAATCACATAAACTTTGTTTTGCAATAAATAATGCCTTAATCTTGAATAAGCGAAGAATATTGTCAAACATAACTTAATTGTAGGAACATACTTCTTTTTTATTGGTGTGAGAATTCTACTTAAGTAGTAAATAGCTTACTTGTAGCTTACCTCATTACTCTAAGCCAATGAACACCTAATAGATTATTTTGTAACAGAAATATATGAGTTTAATGAATTTGGTAATGTATTCCTTGATACTATCAAATATCGTCTAATGCCTTTCTTCCTATTAGAATTCCTCAGAATTCTTTAACTTCAAAAGGTCCAAAATTTCTTTTGTTTTTCCTACTAAGTTAACAATAAGCCCTCTTATGTAGTTCACCTGACCTAAAAATCTCTAGAGTCTCATCTTATTTTGAGGGAACACTTCAAAAATGGATTTTACTTTGTTTCTATCTAGTTCAATTCCTCTATTATAACCAAAAAACCCCGAAAATTTTCATGTTTTTACTCGAAATTGACACTTTAATGGATTTAACTTCAATTTGTACGTTCTTATCCTGTGAAAGCTTCTGATAAGTCTTTGACATAATCTTCACTCTTTTTTCTTTTTATTTACAGAGATATCATCTATGTAAACTTCTAACATATGATTTATCAAATCATAAAAGATAACATTCATAGCTCTCTGATAAGTGGCTATTGAAAGCCATTTTGTAAATATCACCTTCGATTATAAAAAATTGATTATAACTAGAAAACAATCCATAAAAGAAAAAAAGAATGTTTAGACATTGCATATATTAAAGAGTCTACAATCGGCATCATATATACATCTTTAGGAGTGGATGCATTTAAATCCTTAAAGTTGACACAAATTCTTATCTTTCCATTCTTCTTAACTACATGTACAACATTAGTAAGCTACTATCTAGCTAGTCTAATAATGCTAGCCTTTTATAAAATTTTGACTTTTTCTTCAATCTTTAGCTTAACTTCATGGACCATCTCTTAAGGGGTTGGAAGTAAGGGTATAATTCTAGTTTTATCAGAAGTCTATACTTCACCAACCTTTTACTCAACCCCAGTATCGCTAAATAGTACCAAATGAAATAATTTTTGAATTTTTTCAAGAGCTCTACTAACTCCAGATCTAGGTTGGAAGTAAGGGTATAATTCTAGTTTTATCAGAAGTCTATACTCCACTAGCCTTCTACTCAACCTTAGTATCTCGAAATAGCACAAAATGAAATAATTTTTGAATTTTTTCAATAGCTGTACTAACTCCATATTTATTCTTAGATCTAAATCTTTGCTAACAAAGACTCTATAAATATCTATTGAATTATATCTAAATCTTTGCTAACAAAGACGCCATAAATATCTACTAAATTATCCAGATTCACTTCTTCTAGTGGTTCTTGATTTTGGCTCTCAAAATCATCAAACTTTGTAAGAGCATATTTCAACTTTTAGACATAATCTTCTTTTATTTGTAGCTTTTCTTCTTCTTCAAAGACTAAGCCTTATTTTCACATCTCTTTACTTTTTCAAAATTCTCCAAGATGTACTACATTTGAAATTTGATTTCTATGGTTGCAACCACCATAATTTCTCTATGTGAAAATTCACTCACTAGGTTCCTTTATAACAATCGACCTAAGGGCTTACATGATGGAAATTATTTTTACAAATCTTTCTAACTCTATCCCCAATTTTTCTTTCTCTTTTTTAGCCATTCACCAAGGGATAATTTTCAAATTTGTACTAGCATTGCATAATATCCATGGAATTTTGCCTCATAGTGTTAACTTTAGATGGAATGACAGTGAATTTCACTAAACAATTTCTACTTCATTGCCTTTCCATAAAAGTACAAGTTGATGAAGAGACAATGTGATACAGAAGTAGGATTTTATCAACTAGAATATGTATCATCAACAAAGAAAGCAGTCAATGCAAACTTTCCTCCCATCGTGATATTCGTAGGTAGAATCCCCCATGCTCTGGTAGTTTTCCTAATAAATGCAGCAACAAATATTTTAGTTAGGATCAAGCCTCCATCATCTTTGTCCAAAGATTACATCATTTTTGATCTACATAATTTTTTCTATCATCCCATTATAGATCAAACTCTTGAAGTTAGTCTACCATTAATATGGGCCCTATTATATATGACTTCATAGTATCAACCGGATTTTTTGCACCTTCTTTTCTTGAATTCTTAGTCTTATAACCAATACAAATACTCTGCATTCTCCTTTCCTAAGAAGGTATCTGATCTTCTTCACACAAGATATACCAAATGAATCAGGAAGTTTTCTAGAGTAAATAACGTATGGTACTTGAATGGGGATTTCTCCATTTATAATGAATTCATTGAATTCCTTGTATTGACTCTTATAGCTAGCCAACTTTTTGAAAAAATATAAGATTTTCTTTTGTCTTGCTTCACTTCTCACTAACACTTCTACACGTCCTTTCTTATTATTAGGTATGTAGTACTTTATTTAGAGAATATATGTCTTATAAGGGTTGGCTTCTTTAAGGTTCGTTTTTACAATGGTAAAGGTTTACTCCTTTCAATCATGGCATCATATCTCTATTATTGAAGCCTTCTTTTCTGAGTTCGAATTAAAGGTACTAGATTCTTAAGACATCTTTACTTGTTGCCACTGTCATGGTGGCACCTGCGATTGTACTATAAAGTGAGGCTATCTGCATAAAAAATATGGAATTTAAGGATTATATCTTTGTCTAAAGACTTAGATAAACTATGTTGGATGATTTTATTATGAAATTTCTACTTTTTAAGGATTATTTGAGGATCATATCTTTGTCTAATGACTTAGACGAACTATGTTGGATTATTTTATTCTAAAATTTCTACTTTCTATAGGATTTTAGGAATCTATTGACTTTTATTCCTAGCATTTAAATTATAGCTAGGAAAAAAAACACTCGTACCTAAATTCGATACTAATGCTAAATGATCTTCCACAAGCTTTAACTTCTTTTTGACATCTGGCAATAGGCATAAATTGAACATAGTGGCATTAACGGTCGCAATTGGTGGTAATGAATATCTTTCTATCAACATGGTTTGGTCAACTTTAATAAACAGTAGAATTCCCTTGTTGATTCGGTCTTGGATCAAAATTTCGAATCTCTAACATGAATTTCTTAGGTGACTCGATATTTTGTGGTATTTGTAGTGGTCTCTGCTTTCAATTTCTTCCTTTATGAGAATTTTATATTATGACGATAAGCTAATAATTTTTTCTTTCATAAAAAAATCAATGATTTCCTTTGTTTTAAGGTATACTGAATTTGAGTGGACGAAGCTTGCATTTTTATTTTGACTTTAAGATATTTATGCCTTGTAGAGGGGAAAATATAGGTTCCAAGGATGTTAACTTCAGCTACTACCGAATCATAAGAATTTGTCTTTGTAACATAAATACCTATTAAAATTTTCTTCCGATGCCCTTCTTTCCTAATAAGTTATTCTTATTCAATTCATAAAAATCGCAAAATTCTATACTTTGAATTTTTTTTGTAATTTAATATCTATTAAGCTCACTTCACATATTTGATCTCCAGGAGTGCAGTCTAATATCAACTTCTCATCTTCTTAAATCATGTAATGAAAATATCAGCATTCTCACCACTTTTTTGAGTAACTCTAAATAACTTAAGTATACTAGCTTCGGATTCAAATTGAGTATGAAACAATATTTCCATTTTAGCCCAAAAAAGTATAAAATTCTTGGGTAAAAAGCACACTAGGAGAAGGTTATGTCTATTAATGAATTTGTGAACAACATGAGCTTGAAAGTATTGAAGTTTTCATAATTCGATAATTGTCCACATTGAATGGTGAATCTAACAATATGGTAAATGGTTAATTGACCATCTTCACCAAAAAACAAAATGAATTAAGGAATGCTCTAGATAAGGTTTATGAAATTATGGATGACCCAATTATCTTAAGACATGGTTGTAAAATTCTTGAATAACTTCTCTAACAGTTTACATATTGACTTATAGTCATAGAATTATAATTTACAGTTACAACGTTACCCTATAAACTATATTGCAACCCATTAGCTTCAACTTCCATACCAAATCTTTCCTTACTAAGAGCTTAGGGCTTGGTCACTTATTGATCATTTCAAGGATAAATATGCAGAGGTGACACAAGAACATCATCTCTCTTATAGGGAGAGACATATCTTTCATCTATAGTAGAAGTAGTTGGAAGGCTGCTTCACTATCAAACTTCCATCACATTTAGAGCAGGGTGCCCTTGAGTCCTTAAGAGATTTGCTTAAGAGATTTTCTATCAGTATCTTAATTACCTCAATCATAAAGGTCGAGTTGGAGTTTAATTATAAGATTTTGTTTGTGTGAACAATGTTATTTCTTTATGATGATTTTGGATTCTCGCCAGCAAGAGAGTTAGCTGAAGGAGAGGATACCATCTTAAGATTCTTAATCATTTGCGATACAAAACTTTCATTCCCTACTATAGTAGGGACTTATCTTCCTCTAAGGTTGGAGGCATAGCAATTTCTTTGTATTTCTTATATGGGGCATCGTTTCCTATTAGGCATGTCAAATTATTGGTGTTAATATAGAATTTGGGAGTGCAGGGAGGAATTCTCTAGAAATTTGTAGCTAACTTCTTATCGATAATATAAGTAAGCTTTGGAAAACTTAGAATGTGAAATTCTAAGATACCAAGATGCTAAAATGCGTTTAAAAATTACTTGAATTAAGCAAAGGGAAGGTACAAACTTCAAAGGGAATTTGAGATAATGAAAATGAATACACAATTTAAAGAAAAATTGAAAACAAGGTGTTTCTAGAGTCGACTGTAGTTTTCTCACTTATCACATTTTAGCTAACTTCTTTTCACTATTTTCGTAACTTCAACCTGAAGCATCTATCTTACAACTTCCCAATTTTTAGCTCACTTAGCCATTTTTCTATTATGCCAGTTCAACACGTTTAACTTCTAGGTTTTGGACTTCTGCCATCTACAAATTCTCTAGCTAAACATTTGTTAGGCTTTTATGTTTTCAGTTCATTTTAGTACTTATTTTTAAGCTATCAACAATAGTTATTTTATTTTGATATTAATGATTAAATTATTTTAGAAGTAAGATCTTGATTGAAAAGGTGTAGTCAAATAAAAATCTCTTCATAGAACAATGCCAGAACTTCTTATTTGACTTAAAAGTTCGAATTTTGAACGTTAAGTTGTTTATAGGAAGTGATGTTATGAAAGTGACATTATAGTCCGCATGACACTAACGTTAGTTAGAAGTCATCATAGAAAGGTCAATATAACTGCAAGAGGGTTAAATTCAACTTAAAGCTTTTTTTATGGAGTGAAAAGGAACAAACCCTTGTTATGGTGGGTTTGCTATAGATTAGTTTCTTGATAAACGGAAAGGGCGGCATAATCGTGAGGAGGGACCATCGCCACCAAAACTGTTTCTAGGAAATACCATCCAAAACCTTAGTTGACCAAGCATGGTGCAACCAAGTTTGTAAGCCTTTGAAAGAAATTATGAACAAATAAAAAAAAAGAGTCATAATGCTTCATTTCCATGATGTGTGCTAAGGAGTTCTTTAAAAAAATGATTATTTTATATTGAGTTAATTCAAAAATTGACAATTGAATTTTATTTAGCTTATAAGATTTACATTAGGAATGACAAAGAAATAATAAAAGATAACTTTATTTGATTCTCTCTAAATTGAATACTTTATTTGATTCTCTCTAGATTGAATCTCACTGCCCCTGGTGGGGTGCCTAAAATGTAGAGATGACCCATGAAAGGGATCGGGATGCCTCTCCCAATCTAGATTTGATGCTTAAGGTAAGTATGGATGAGTTGCTGGAGGATCCAAACTTGTTGAAAAACAAAAACTTAGTCTCTGAAGAATATGTAAAAGGATTCCTCGTCGTAAAGATAGCTACAAGGAGATAGACAAATCAATCAATCCAACCACAATGGAAAATAACAAATCTTGGAGCAGTAAGGTTAAATCTCAAATGGTAAAAGACTAGCCTTTCTAATAGTGCAAGCTGGGCATTAGGAAAATAGGGTTAGTCAAAATATTACTCACTCAGGATGACGAATGTGGTTTTTAAAATTAACTCTACAATATGCTTTTAAGAGATTCTTAAGATGAGGCCATATCACATTGGAGGGCAACCCATGTTCCTGCAAAAATGGATGCCTGGTATTAGACTTGACAGAGGGAATATTTCTAGATTTCCTTTTTGGTTGAACTTTTACAATATTTCCCTATAATATTGGACTTTTGAAGGCTTAAGCTTCTTGGCTAGTAACCTCTTTAACTGAGAAAATGGATAGATTACGTTATGCACGCATTTATGTTGAGATTGACTTTAGTGTAGACTTACCTGATTCCATCTTAATTATGAAGCTGGATGAATTAGGGGGCTAGTTATGACTGACATACAACTCTTCTATCCCTAGAAACCTAAGAATAAAATTTCTTTCAAAGCTTGAAAACCTATTTGAAAAAATTTCCAGACCGGTTTTTATGCTAAACTTGTTAAAATTGATGCAAAAGTAGATTTAGACTTTATGGGGGGAGATAATTGCTATGAATGAGGATGAAAAAGAAGGATAAGGTTGCTAACTAACTAAAAAGACTTTCTTAGAGGACCAACCTCCTTCTAATTAGGAAAAAGGTAATAAAGAGACAACAGACACCTTGAGCATAGAAATCAATGTTAATTTGTTATCCACTATTAGAACACTTACTAATCAGTTAGAGGGGGACGATAACTTTGATTTTGTCATCCTTAAGAAGATAACCTGGGAGGACCCTGGACCCTCATCAAGGAGAAAATTAGCTAAGAAAAGAGGGGAAATTAGAGTCATTGGATTTTTTGCTTTGACTCCTAAGGTGCCACTATCATAAGCATTTTTGTTTGGAATGTGAGGGGAATGAATAACTTTCTCAATCATCAAGCCATTAAGGACATTATATCTAATAATAAACCTTTAATTTTGTTGTTGTTAGAAACTAAAATAAAAGTTGAACCTTTAAAACCCAATTTTAGGTTTCTCTCACCTAATTAGGTACTACTCTCTAACCATGTCCACCATTACAATAGGAGGATTATCCTATCCTATGACTCAAACAGGGCCAAGATGGACTTAATAAAAGCCTCAAATCAATTTATACATCTACATTGTCATCTGAATGATATTTCCACAAGCTTTAAGATCACTATTGTAGCACCCCACTCTTGCAAGACACGTACCTGATATCTTAAGTGATATCTAAGTCTGTGCCCCGCGAAGGTGGTGTACTAGCACACCCAGTCAGTCAAACACTTAAAACTCAGTATACATTTTTCAAAATTAACACAAACGTATGCGAAAATCAATAATCGAAATGGTTCATTTTAATCATAAAATTTTTCGATCACAGTAATACAATCATTAGAATTTTAATAGCCATTTGGGCCCATTACAAATATAGATTACTTCTTGTCATAATTTCATTAGATTGTAAAATCATTTACAAACATCTCCAATATGAAAAGTTATTACAAAATAGAAATGCTAGAATACACAAGTTAAAATAATTTCGAAAGACTCTATTTGATACGAAATAAAGAAAACAAATACAGACGTGAACTGATCCCCAAACTCAATCTCTTATGTACATGTGTGTATATGAAATATGTACAATATATGTTCATGACAATCCCAGATATCTTTCCATTATTCTCATTGCATTATTAGTCTTATATCAAAACTCACCTAAGTAAAATTTGTACTTAGGGTTCATACCTCAATTAAACACTTTGAATCTAATTCTATAACCCAACGAATCATTTCAAATTTTTCTCCAAACATTGACTTTCAATTATATTGTTCTTGATCATTTAGATAATGAAAATGAAGTAATTTGGGAACACTTTCTCTTTGAAAATTATCTTTCTATCTCATAATTTTCTAATGACATCAAAATTATTCAATTTGGTTCAGTAGTGTGAAAGTTATACTCCAAATATTTTTGGACTGCTTTTATTCTGAGACAGTGCCCCATACTTAAATTCTACATAGAAATTGAAATTCTTATAGTCCGATTCAGAATTTTATATCTTCAGATCATTTATAGTCCTATATCTCTATTTTACTAAAAATAAAGAATCAGTTCATTTGGATAACTATAGAAAAAGATATGCCTAAAATACTGAAGCATGTTCAGAGTAGAGAAAAGTTAGCTGCCCAAAATACTAAAACATGTTCAGAGTAGAGAAAAGTTCGCTGCGGCGAACTCCTCCAAAGAGGAATTCTCGCGACATTTTCACAAGTTCACCATGGCAAAACCTAGAGTTGGGCACGACGAACTTTAATCGAAAGAAATCCTAGCTAACCTTCAAGTTCGCCGTGGCAAACTTCCACCAACGCGTACCCAGTTTTTCAACTTCAGGTTAGATTTTAAGACTCTTTTAAACAGAATTTGAATTTGACTTCTCCATAAGAAATGTAGCTATATGTATCTAGTTTAATCCAAATTAAGAATCATCTCATTTGAATAACTAGAGATGGCTAAATGACTGAAGCATACTCAGTGAACATTTTCCAATCCATCATCTCAAATTTTTTTTCCAGATTTTCACACCTAACATAGTTGTACAAAGATCACCTTTTTTTAAAACTTCATTTACTCCTCATTCTCAAATCCATTTCAAATCCAAAACATTCACCAAAAAAGCATGATCCAAATTGATCATTAACCCCAAAAAAAGACATAAATATTTACCCATTCATTATTGATTTTCTGCACTCATCCTAACCTCATGAAGAAGATCATTTAGCTTCAAAACATCACTATAACAAATTATAAATAATTAATCATCATACATATACAAAACAAGAAATTTACCTAATCATTTCATCACTCACGTTCATCATACATAAAACACCATCATATGCCATTTGACCTCTAACAATCATCACAAATGCTTCATTTACC
>JANSVA010000009.1:9570973-9599998 GCA_025504915.1 Erythroxylum reticulatum
CAAACCTGATTGCAAAATGGTAGTATACAAAATATAATGTTTGAATGGTCTTAGGGTGTATAAGCACAAATTGAATAATCAAGATCTACACATATGGATACATATCCTAGGAAAGTCAATTGAGCACGCATTGAACATGACATATAAACATGTGCATGATTGAATATTCATGTGATTGATCAATTTAGTAATGTGTTAAATATGTATGTATTGCATGACTAAGGAAGAACAAGTTAGTCGCTAACATCCAGACATTGCCGGATCATCAAGACAATAGCTTTTCTGGAGCATACTGTAAGTTAACTTAGATTTTTTCTCACTATGATTGAAAATTTTTAATTAGATTTCAAATATTGAACTATTATTGATATGGTTGTTATAATTCTGAATAATGTTAGTCCGAGGAGTTTAATATTCAGGAATGTATTGGAAGTATTTTTCAAATTGAATGTTCAATATGAAATGTGTTCTTAACTTAATGTTGAATGTCGGACTTAGATCCAAAGAATGTGATAAATGACTGCATATATTGAATGAAAGGTATTGATGGAATAATATATGATTTGATGCATTTCATTACATTGTTAAGCATGATCAGATAAAGAGTTATGATCAGAGAGACCAATGTCAAAAAGAGCTTAAAGCTCAAGAAATGTGCACAAAGAGCCACAAGACTCAGTTATTAATAAGCTTGACATTCACAATAGGTACCGGATAGTTATGAAACGAGCCCAATATCTACAAAAGATATGGGATAGTTAAATAGACTCTTGTTCACAACAAAATAAAAATGAAAGTGGAGTCACATGTGCATTTGCATTTATATATATATATATGTTTATATATATCATGTGAATGATTTCGAAGAATTACTAAATTGTGTTGATATAGTGATATGAAATGCTTGTGTACATGTTGATGATATGAATGATTGAGATGAACAATTAGATTATTTTGAAATGATTATATGAAATGTTTGTAGTTCATAATGTACTTGTTAGAATATGATATATTTTATGATCTAGTATTCGATACTAAATGATATGATATATATAGGATTTGATTCTAAATAATGTGATACATCTATTGAATTTGGTTATATGTCTATGATGTTGTGTTCTGATTTAGGTGAGCACATCGATAATGGCTCACTCACTAAGTTCGTAAACTCATCAAAATTGCAATATTGATTTTCAGGTACTGAAGAGACTTAGCTTCTATAGCAATTTAATAAAAGTCTAGTACTGTTAATTTTGAAAACTAGAATGGCTCAAAAATCTGGTCAGCTGATACCTGCGAAGTTTAGATAGAATACTTTTATTTAGCTTCTCATTTCATGTTAAACTTTTTGTATAAAACTTTAAACTCCCAAATGTTATGTTATGTATAAACATTGATTATGAAAATTAATGACAATGTAAGTAAGTTTCATTTTGTGAATGAAATGAGGAGTTTTGATGTTTAGAAATACTTATGTTCTATACGATGCCACAATAAGTTGATGTGATTTCTCTAACATGCCATTTTCATAGGGTATGTTATTAAATGTCCTCTGGATGTTTGGGCATATGCTCTATGGTAGTGGTGTGTTACAGCTATGGAGGAAGATTACAATTTGTTCAAGCCATATTGAACTATGTTTCAAACTATTGGATAAGCCATATACCACTCTTTAATAGCATTCTTAAAGAAATTGACAATAAGTTAAGGGGTTTTATATGGAATGGACCAATCTCTAGTAACAAGAAGGTAATAGCCAAATGGAATTTGATAGTCAGCCTAAGTTTCAAGGAGGATTTGGAATATGTTCAGCTAGACTAATTAACAAGATCAACTTAACTAAAAAGTTACGGTGGCTTTGTAGTAAAAAAAAAAGGACTTTAGGTAAAGTGGGTGCATTGTGTCTACATAAAAAACAATAGCATTTGGAGCTTAGGAATGAAGCAAAACCTATCTTAGAGCCTTAAATAGACACTATGGACAAGGACGTGGATGCAAGATATGATCATTAGCATAATTGGAAATGGGAAGTCTACATTCTTTTGGTTTGACAGTTGGCATCCTAAAGGACCATTACACAAGGTAGAAGAGATTTAACAACTCAAACCGGTGATTCACCTAAACACCAAAGTATGCAAATTTATCAAAAACAATATATAGAAATGATCTTTTTCATAATAGTAGATGAGTGGAAGTAATTATAAGCATTATGCCAACTTGTTATAAAGAAAAGTGCAATAAGGCATCGTAGATTGTAGATAGTTCCAAGAATTCAGTTAAAAAGCTTATAGAATCTACCTTAAGTAGGATTATGCCAGAAGGATGAATTTGAACAAACTAGTCTAGGATCGTAACATTCTCCCTACTCATGCTTTTATCCTCTGGCTAAAGATCTCTGGAAAACTTGCAACAAATGAAAAAAATAAAGTTACATATTGATTCTTATGTATGTGAAATCTACAGTTCTCAACTAGAATGTTTGGACCAATATTATTAAATTGTAGGTACACAAAGGAAATTTGGAGAAGAATACAAGTAGTAATTGATGTCAGCCTACCAACACAAAGATGTGAAGACCTAATAGAAAGGGCAGTAACTTTAAAAATGGCAAAAGAGCAGGCTATAAATCATTGAAGATCAGTTTAGCTTGGTGTTATATTACATATGGAAGGAGAGAAACAAAAGAGTATTTACAAGGGTAACTAGAGAAATGGAACAACTATATTAAAAGATTATTGTACACTACAGGCTGACACTGGTAGCAAGAGGTGTTATGGTGAATCTCTCCCCTAACATGAAAAGAAGACAGCAACTTGACTAAAAAGGAAAGTCCATATTATAACAAGGATGGCAGCTGATTAGAAATCATAAGTTTAGCCTATAACAAGGATTGAGTTCTCCTATTTTTTTGATTTAGCACCTTTTATAACCTGTTATGCTTGTAAATTACCCAAAAACAATATAATTACATCGCCTTTTAAAAAAAGCATCAATAATATATTTTTCTAAACTTAACACTCCAAAAAGATAAGCTACTAGAATTATTTCATGAAAAAGCAAAAAGGAAGAAGAATGCATGAGAGGAAATAAGTTCAAACATATCATTTTCACTTCAAAAAGCATTCTTTATAATGACATAAACTAAATAATATGTTAAATATAAAGTAAGAACTTCTAAAGACTTGTTTAGTTTCACTTTGATTTTAGTTCTAATTTTTTAAATACTATATATATAAATAAATTTATATTCTTAGTTCTTGTTTTGGTTTCCTCTTCCATTATTTGTGAAAATCATAAACATTTTTTTAATTTTGTTTCTTTTTTATTAGCTAATTTTTTATTAATACAAAATGATTATCTAACTATTTAATATTAATTATTAAATGTATAACTATTTAGGAAATTTGCCTCTATAAATAATTACTAAATAAAGAGAACCTATTTAATATAATTACTAACGAAATGTTGCCAATACTAATAATGAATATATGCATGCGTGAAAGTCATTATTGAGCATATGCATATAGACATCCTTACCTCCCTCCATTTATAAGTATTATGTTAGACTTTCTTATTGATGATCCTAAAAAGAGGGAGAAGAAGTAAAAAAAAATCTATCTCATGCTACTTTTTTTAATACTTATATAATATTGATGATTATGGAACATTATTTATCTCTAAATGATAATAAATATGCCATCTGGATATTTGAACTTTATTTATCTGTGGATGTTTGTTTATGTTTAAGATGATATTTGATTTGTCATTTGGATATTTAGACTTCATTTGAATTATGGATATCTGTATTAGTTATATTTGATCTTAGATATTTAATACGAACATTTGAGAATTATGCTATATGATCTTATTTTCTTTGGATGATACATTATAATTTCGTGTTAAAACTTGGGATATTCAATCCTAAAGTGCTCAACCTTTTAAGATTTTTTCAATTTATTAGCCAAGCTTTTAAAACTTTTAATTTTTAATTAAATCCCCAACCTTTTAAAATCTTAACAATTTAGTTCAAAATATTAGTTCTATTAGTAATTTGCTCATTTAGCTAATGAAATCTTTATTGTTCATGATATGTAGGTGTCCACCTAAAAAATTTCTCTATGCTCCAATCTAACCATGGCCACTATTTTTCTAGGTGGACATCTATATGTCATAGACAACAATGATTATGTTATCCAAATTAGAAAATTACTAACGAAACTAATGTTTTAATCTGAATCGTTAAGATTTTAAAAAATGGGTCACTCAATTGAAAATTTTAAAAGCTTGGGCTCTAGATAGAAAAAATTCCAAAAGGATGACAACTTTAGGATTAGTTGTCCCTAAAAACTTTCATATATCATCCTTGTTACTATTCTTAGATATTTGTTCCTATATGAAGGTCATACATAGTTTTGAGAGCATTGGTGAAGGAAAATGTGCATATGTATATATGTTACCATTATATGCATGTTTTAAAAACTATATATAATGGTAGAGGAAATCTTAAAATACATAATTGGAGAAAAATGCAATTGCATAAAGGTTATTATTCAAATTGACCACTCAAAAGTTGGATGTAATCTTCAAATCTAATTATGCTTCTATGCTTAATCCTCTTGAGTGATTGGAACTTTTCATACATATGTCCTTAGTACTAAGGTGATTCTCATATCTATCAAATTCTTTATTTAATTAAAACAAGTTATATTCCATTAAGATGAACTTAATAGTCTTCTCTTTATTACTTTCATCATCTTCATAATATGGTGTACTACAATTAATAATACCAATCGAAATACTACTACCAACTTTTGATTTGACTTATTGAAAAAAAGATCTTTATGAAACATTATACTTTAAATGTATCTTTACAAGTCTCTTTAGTAATGGAAAAGGTCAAACACAATTAATGTGATCATTTTATAAGGAATATGTTTTTTAAAAGTTTTAGAAGGATAAGAATAAGCCATCTTAGTGAAGAAATGGCTAAGATTAATTTTATTTCTACTATTGATTGCATAAAGAAATCAAACTTCATGATTAAAATTAAATCATATGTCTATTACAAGGAAAGTAGATATAAGTTATTAAAAAAGTAGTAAATTTGATAATCGTGTTAACTAGGTTTGACAATGAGTTAGATTAAGCTTAGTCCCATAGCTTAAGTCTAGCCTGAGAATTTATGCTCAAGATCGAGTCTAGTCTGAACTTGATCGATCTTGGGTAACTAGAAGCTCGATCGAGAACTAGCCAAGCCTAATTAATTTTTTAATATCAAATTTATAATATTAACCTAAGCTTAGCTTGTTGACTTTGTGTGGTGTTAGGCTAGCTTGGCCAAAAAAATTTCATTCCTAGTGATGAAATCCTTAGTCCCCATTAATTTGGTTTCCACAATAAAGATTACATCATCAAACACTACTTGAAGTTGCTTCTCTAGAGAGAAATGAGCTTTATTCGAATGAATAGTAGGAATGAGAGTATACAAGTTAGTGTATGTTAAAATACCAAAAATCTCATTTTTAAAAGTATAAGTGAGTTTGATTACTCAACCTATGATATTTGAAAGCATAACATGCTCATGTTTATTCACGTAGTCTTGAAGATTACAATATAAAAGTTAAATGTTGGTTAGATATATCAATCAAACTTTTAAGACAAAGCAATGGTTCCTAAAACTCATAAAGTGTTGAACAATATCTTTTTCCTTAAGGAAACTATATAAATTAGCTAAGATAAACTTATCGGCATATGACTTCATATTTTGACTAATAAATTCTTTATTTACGAGTTCCATAAACAATTTGTTTGAAATTATTAGGAGGCATTATAAAAAGGAACAAGGTCTAACAAAAATAAGGAATATAAAAAATGTAAAAATTTAATTTACAATAAACCCCAATCTCCATCAAACCTATTCCTCCTCAAAATATCAATAATTCTAAGAATAATAGAACTATAATAAATTCACTAAAAAAGGTTTGAACGACTTAACAAAAATTCAAAAATGCTTAAATATCAAAGAAATATGCTTGATTGAAAGTTTATCATCAAAGAGAGAAGTGTTTTCATTGGAGAGACAAACCCTAGGTATTGCTTGAAGAAGGTTTAGGAATTTGCAATTTTAATGAGCGAAAGATGACTAAAAGGGTATGAAATTTAAAAAACTAAGTTTAAAATTGATTTGGAATGTGATTGTTATGTTACTAAAGGTTCTTGGGAGATTTAAGAGACAAAATATTGAAGAAATAAATAAAAAAGGGGGCTGAGCCACTTCTTATTTCAATCACCAAAATAGAGATCCTTTAAAATTGTTCATCGAATTCTTGTAACATTTTTTTTTTGTTTCTTAAGCCTGATAGCTTTGTGACAACATCCTACAGATAAAGGACCTCTAAAACTAAAGTGAATGTGCATCTATAATCCCAAATTCTCTTTGAATTAAATTAAGAAAGTCCTCACTAAAAGGGTTTTATAAATATATATGTTAATTGGTTCAAAGTATCAACGAATTCTACTTTTATATCACCATTTTAAAAATGATTTTCATAAAGTGATGTTTAATCTCTATGTGTTTAGCCTAATAATGCTGAATTAGGTTCTTAGGTACACATATAGTGCTAGCGTTATCACATCTAAAGGAAATGCTTGCAAATTCTACTATCATTTCCCCAAGTTATTATCTAATATATTAAAGATAAGTATAACAACTTCTTAATAACAACATCAACAACAACAACAACAAGAAGAAATATAATTAATATAATTAATAAAAATAAGAATAATAAATAGAAAATTACTAATAATAATAAGATTAATAAAATTAGTGATAATAATAATAATAATAATAATAATAATAATAAAAAGAGGAAGAAGAAGAAGACGAAGAGGAAGAAGAAGAAGAAAATTAATAATAAAAATATAATTAATAAAATTAATAATAATAAGTAAGAAATTAATAATAATTAATTAATTATAATAAGAATAATAAAATTAATTATAATAATAATAACAATAAGATATTTTAATTTTTTTTTAGTTATTTTTCATTATAAATTTATATTTTAAAACTAAACATCAACATAAAAATTCTTTAACAGTACAATAATTATCCTATTTTATTCTTCATTTTTTAATTTCTAAAGATATTTGGCTCTATTCGAGTTAAATCAACAGGCTATTAGTAATTTGCCTATGATACAGATGTTTAGATGAAATTAACCAAGCAGAGCAATTATAGCTTATCGAATTGGAAAGAAGATGATGAGTTGAATGTTGTTAGTCTGATCCCTTTTCTCCCCAGCTTTTGGAAAGAGAAAGTAAAAGGAAATCAACTGTGTCTGACAATAATAAAAATAGAAGATATGAGGTATCTTTCTTTCTTTCTTGCTTTCTATCTCTTCTTCTTTTCCTAACTCATCTTTTTCTCCACAAGACCATATGAGAAAAGTATCCTCTTCAATTCAACAACCTAAAACAAAACAAACATAATTCCTGAGAGAAAGATTCCTATAGTTTAAGTTAATAACACCTTCACCCTCAATTCCCTCCCATATTTTATCATCACGCCAAACGCTGTTATTGCTTGTCATGGCTGCCGCCGAGAATCCGCCAGACAACAACCAGGACGCTAAGGCCGCGGCGAATGGCGGTCCCTTGTCTAACGGCGGTAGTAACTCCACCGGTGATAATTCGGCCACGCAGGCCGCGTTGAGGCACAACACTGGTATATCCATCGAGTGGACACCCGACGAACAGTTGATTCTCGAGGATTTGCTACACAAGTAAAACCTCTCTTCGCTCTCCACCTCTTTCTTTTTGTCCAACTTCGGCTATGCACTTTAAATTTCTGATAGAAAAACTCTGGTTTATTTATTAGAAATGCTACTAACTATTCAGTCGTTGTTAACTAAAAAGAACAAAAAGCTGAATGGAAATTCTTTTTCTTTCAAAGACACGAACCGATTTGACTCTAGTACAAGTGCTGTTTGGTTTTCTTTATCAAAATGGTTTCACCTTTTTCTGTTTTCGAAGGAAAGAGATTTCGTGGTTGTTCATTAATGAGAATGTGATGAAACTGCTTAACTTCTTTTACTTCAAAAGATCAAGAAGCGAAAGAATTACTTTGCAGCAGTTGTGCTGAACACCCCATAATGATTGAGTTACTGGAGATAGAAGCAATTTTCAGCTAAAAACAACTCAACTGATGTAATAAACTCCCTCTTACAAGCTTTCAAGATGTCATCATTGTTTAAGTTCCTTGAGAATATTATGAGGTACTTAGTAATGAAATGCTTCTATATCAGATGCCTTATAAATGGTGGATGATAGCCAATGGTACCAATCTAGACAGTAAATGATAAGGCAGAACATACCTCATAGCAGTTTCCTAGGGTAACCATCAACTGTGCTTTATCCTGATTGTTGGAGACCTTGAATGTCTTCAAATGCTAATATTTTGCCAAAAAAAAAAAAAAAGAAGTGAAAAGTGTTCGTTGATTATATTTATATTATTATCCTTTGGCAGGTATGCATCAGAATCAATCATAGTTAGGTATGCTAAGATTGCTATGCAGTTAAAGGACAAAACAGTTCGGGATGTTGCACTACGTTGTAGATGGATGAATGTAAGTTCCAATTTTTGCTTGTGAATCATTGATAAACTTTGGCTTATATGTTCTACTTTGTCATGTGCAAAGGATAGTAAAAATCTCAACTGGACAGTTAGGGTATATATTGATCTAGAATTACATCGATCTTGAGAAAGTTCATTTAGAAGTTTGAGGCACATTAGTTCTAATCATATTACAAGTCAAAGGTGACCAATCAAATAATCATATCACTTTAAAAGAACGGTGATTGTTTGCACGTTTGATGTCTAACACACTAGTTAGTGCCTTTTCAAGTAAAGGGAAAATCAACTATTATGCAAAGCCAAAGTAATTCCATTACTAATTGCTTTTTGGACATTTTTCTTTATCAATTTTAGTTGTATTAAGTAGTTACAGGACATGTGTGAACCATAGGAGATTATAGCAAAATGTTCTGGCTTAGATGCTAGAGGATAAATTTGTGGCACAAAGGATGCTTTATTTGATACTGCTTACAAGTTTCTATTCAGCAAAGATGGCTTGTTTGAGCTTGTTGTGAAGGTTAGGATGGATAAAGTACTTTTTGGGTTCCAATATCATCTATATAGATGTTACGTAAATGTTGAAAGCCAATGAAGGGTCATCCTTAGGAAGTTAGGCCACTTGTGTTTAAAGCCAACAACAACAACAATACCCAGTGAGTGTTCCTCTGAAATGTGGGATTTAGAGAGGTCCAATAGTACGCAATTTTACCCCCACATAGTAGAGAGGCTATTTCTTATCCAACCGTGTTTGAAGCCATTATTGAGAAACACCCCATGATGATCTTACATGTTTAAACCCATTAATTTAGGGAAAAGGCCATTAAAGCAGTAGTAGCTCTTTGAAATAAGAGCTTAGAATTCAAACTTTTTGACAGTTTGAATGCACTCCAAAAAAGGAAAGTTTTGCTTGAGCATATTAAACTAATATGCACTCCAACATTTTATATATGGCCATGTAAGGACCTTTAAGTTTGGCATATGATTCAAGAAAAAAGAACTAAGACTGGTTATTGAAGAAAGGTAGGCGCTTTGCATCCTCGATTGACTTTTAGACGATGAAGGTTGCCATGTTGATTTCAGATGAAGCAATGAGACTTTGTATGTCAAATGGTTTCAACGCCTTTACAGTGAGGAGTTCTTTTCATTAAATAGATAATCTTCTTCTTAATTACAACCTAAAATCTATTCTTATAATCCATAATCTCCTATACAAGTTAAGTATCAATATACAACTGGTGGCAACTTCCTATAACCCCTTATAATCTCCTATATAAGGTAAGTATGAAAATACACCAATACGCAACGGGTAACAGATGTAATAACTGTACAATACAATAACATTCCCCTTCAAATTGATGCTAGTTGGTGAAAAAATATCAAATTGCTTACCAAAAACTAATGTTGATTATGAGATAATGCATTGATAAAAATATCGGCCATTTCCAGGTTGGTGGAAATATGAGCAAGAGTAATCACATGTTGATCAAATGCTTCATGAATTGAATGACATTTGACTTTAATGTGTTGGATGTGCTCATGAAATACATGGTTAGGAGCAATCTAAGTAGCACTTGTATTATCAACGTGAAGTGGAGTAAGAGTAAGCTGAGAAATACCAAGTTCACCCTACAAAACTCGACCATACAATCTCAAAACATGCTAATGACATAGCTCAATACTCTGATTTTGTAGAAGACTAGAAAGCCCAATCTTGCTTCTTACTCTTCCAACCTATAATAGAATGATGAGTATCCACACAACCAGCCTAATTGGCACCACTATAACCAATTAATTGTAAGGAATTCCTGAAAGAACAAAGTAGCCCTCGATTAGATTTACCATAACGTAGGATTCATCTTACAACGGCTAAATGAGAGTGACAAGGAGCTTGCATAAATTGACTAACATGTTATTCAACAAACAAAATATCAGTGCGCATAATTGCCAAATTCCTTTAACATCCTCCAAAGCCAAATTCCTTCGTAAATCTCAGGGCACATTGCTTTGAATTCTACCTCAGCATTGCATCTTGCAACTATAGCTTGTTTTTTGCTTCTCCATGTAACCATATTGCCGTAGACATATGTGTAGTATCTCATAGTAGATTTGCATATTGTTAATGAACCTGCCCAGTTTGCATCGGTGAAAATATTTGCTCAATCTATAGATTTCCCAAAGAAATGACCTTTTCTTGGACTTTGTTTTATGTATCTTAGGATTTGGAAAACAACTTCCAAGTGTTCCTCTGTTGGCTGATTCATGTGTCTACTCACCATTCCTACGACAAAACTTATCTGGCTTAGAAAGTCCCACTAGTCTTTGGTATCTCCCTTTATCTATCAAGCTTCTTTCTTCTTCCATCAGGTGCCTCATTGTAGAGTCCATAGGAGTAATAGTTGGTTTGCAATCTAACATGCCTACCTCTTTCAATAGATCCAAGGTATATTTCCATTGTGAGATTGAAATTCCCTATTGTTAGCAAGCTATTTCCATTTCTAGAAAATATTTGAGTTGTCCCAAGTCTTTGATCTCAAATTCACTAGCTAGAACATCCTTCATAAACTCAATTTCTTCTAGTGATCACTCGTTAGGATGATATCATCTACATTCTCTATCATGATTGCTTTCTTTCCTTTAGGAGAGACCTTGATGCCTCTTTATCTATTAGGGGTAAAGCTACGTACTTCTGGAACTCCCTAGACTTTGCGTTCAATAGGATTTTTACTAAAATGATGTTGTTGTAGGAGATAACTTGATGAACATAGTGTGATCTGTTTGACATTGACTGAACCAGTACCTTTTTACAACTCAAGTTAATTTTTCAAACCATGCACGAGGTGATTGTTTGAGCCTATAAAACGATTTCCTTAGCCTGCATACCTTTACACAACCTTGTTGTGTGTCAAAATTGGGAGGAACTTCCATGCATACTTCTTCTTCTAGGTCACTGTTTAAGAAGGCATTCTTTATGTCTAATTGATGCAATGGCTATCCCAAATTTGCAGCAAGGGAGAGAAGAACATGGATAGAGTTGAGTTTTGCAACAAGAGCAAAGGTCTCCTCGTAATCGATACCATAGAAGTGTGAACCACTTGGCAACAAGTCTAGCCTTGAATCAATTTATGCTTCCATTTGTATTATACTTTACTAAAAATACCCAATTGCAAACAACTACCTTTTTTCCAGTAGGTAGTTTTGTACAATCCCAAGTTTTGTTCTTTTTTAAAACATTCACTTTATAACTGCTTCCTTCCATCCAAGTTGTTTAGAGCTTCCTAAACATTTCTAGGAATTGTTTTTCACTTAAAGAAGCAGTAAATGCCCTATAATAAGGAGTCAAGTTGTCATATGACACAAACGTTTCCAATCGAATATAAAGTACATGCTTGTTTTCTTTCCTAAGAGCAATAGCAGGTCCAAATCATTTAAATCATTAGGGCAATTTGATGTAGTGGAATCATTAGCTATATAGTGTTGAGGGCTTGGGATGGCTTCGTGACAATGTTGTGGATGAGTGCAATGCTTAGTCTCCTTTTGTTTTTTCTGCCTTTTGGAATAGACAATTAAGCACTTTCTATTTTTGTATTCTCCCGGACATTAGGAATAGAAGGATTAGGATTAAGCATAATAGGACTAGGTATGCTAGGGACTACAATTAAACATGGAGCAACCAAACTGGGCACACATGCAGCAACCGAGCGGGGCACACTAGGATCCATAGACCAAATATATTTGTAGAATTCTCCCCCTAAATATTATATTTGGGTTAGAATGGTTGCTCCAAGGACAATACACTTAATAGACCTAGGATCAAACTTGCTACAGTTTTGGTGATGAATATGGACAAAGGATGTACAGCCAAAGATTTTGAGGTAAATTGGTCATAAACTGAATGTGAGGATAGGTGGTGATGAGAGACTGATATGGAGTTTGAAAGTTTAGGATACGAAACGACTTTCAGTTAATTAAATATGTAGCAATCATAATTGCTTCCCCCAAAAAATATATGGAAAATGAGTTGTCATCCTTAGTGAACTTGTAACTTCTAATAGGTGTTTGTTTTTTATTTCTGCTTCACCATTTTGTTGTGGTGTATCATCACAAGAACTACAATGAATAATGCCTTGTCCACTAAGATATTTCTCAAGAACAGAGTGAAAGAATTCTCTCGCATTATTAGTTTTGAGAATTTAGACCATGGTTTGAAACTGGTTTTCAATGATCTTGTGAAAAATTTGAACTAGTTGCCTACCTTTGACCTCTTCTTCATTAAGAAGAGCTAGGTGATTTCGGTGTGGTCAACAATGAACATGACAAACCTCCTATGGCCTGAAATATTTTTGACCTTGTATGGTCCCCAAATGTCATTATGGATCATATAAAAAGGATGGGATTTTTGTATGGCTAAATAGGAAAGGAACTTTTAAGATGCCTAGATAATTGATAGACTTCACATTGAAAGAAAGATGGAGTTTTATTGATCAGATATGGAAATAGCTTTTTCAGGTACATAATGATGGGATGGCCTGACCTATAATGCCATAGCATAATATTTTCTTTATTCTGAGTTGAGACAGCACACAAGATTTTGGGTGGAAGGGGCTTCAGTCTGCAAGAGATAGAGACCTGCACTCATTTCAGCATTTCCAATCATCCTCTCCAAGCCCAAAGCCCTGAAATTAACACAAGGCAGAATAGAACTTAGTGACACAATTAAGATCCTTTGTGAGCTTACTGATAGAAAACAAATTGTAGTCTAAGTTAGGCACAAATAGGACTGATTTTAGTTTGATTTCCTCTGATATGGTGACTGAACCTATGCTAGTCACTTCTGAATATGTACCATCAGCAATTTTAACAGAGGTCCCCTTTGTGGATGGTTTGAGTCTGCTGAAGGTTGTAACATCCCCTGTCATGTGGTCGGATGCTCACGAATCAACAATCCATTGCATAGAATTTGTCTTTGCACTTAAAGCAGTGTAGCAGTTACCTTTTTGTGCCATAGTTGTATTGCTTTCAGTAGGATTGTGTGCATTTTGGATTGAGCTTTGTATCATTTTCTGCAAGGCTTCTATTTGCTTTTGGTTGAATGGCCTGGTTTCCTTGGATTTCTAATTTTCTGCTACTGCAATATTTTCACGGCTTGTTTGAAATGATTGAGAGGAAGGTTGCCAATTTGCTGGTTTTCCATGTATTTTCCAGCATGTTTCCCTCATATGCCTGCTTTTGTTGTGATCACACAATGGGCAATTGTTCTGCCTCTAGGTATTATAGTTGCTTGATTGATTTGGCTGTCCTTTACAAAAAGAGTTCGAGAATTGCCCCCTTACAGCAAGGCCAGATCCTTCTAGGTTGGGCTGTCCTGTTGACGTTGCCATCATCACTTTTCTCCGAGTCTCCTCCCTCTGTACTTCTGCAAAAACCTCACGAAAGCTGGGCACGAACCTCATCAAGTTCCTATTTTAGTCACAATAAAAACTTGTAAACTCTCTCCCTCTCTTGGAACTTCCTATAGTGTTTGTCATTCTCGGTGCAATTCCATGAGACATCCCAATATATCTAATTGTTGCTAGTACTGAATTCATTGGTTGAAATATTTTGTTACTGATGACTCTCCCTGTCTTAAATCACCTAGAATTCCTTTGATTTCAAACACAGCAGAAGTATTGTCTTTATTGGAATACGTGTCATGGGCTGCTACCCAGATTTCTTTTGCTGTCTCGTAATACATGAAGTTTTCACCTGTCTCATTGGTTATGGAATTTAGCAGCCAGGACATCACTAGATTATTTTCCACCTTCCAGATTTAGTTAGGGCTATTTTTGTTCAGTTGGACGAATGGTCTTCCTTTCCTTTTCCTTTTCCATATATGAAAATCATTACTGATTTAGACCACAAGCTGAAATTCCGACCATTAAGTTTATGCCCAATAGTTGGGGTCAAGATATTTTTAGAATCATTGGTAGGATGGTAGGTATGGCCATTTGGCCAGAGTTTGGGTTGGATGTGCCACTTTCATATTCACTTGCCGTGGCAGATTAATTAATTTTGTCATCGACGTGCAATAACAAGAATAGAATAGCGATTGGTTCAAATTTTCCCTTATAACATGAAGAAATTTATTTAAATTTTTTTTTTTATAAAACTTGATCAAACAGCGACTTCAATCGGGTATTTAAGTGTAACCTTGAGGCATACCTCATAGTTACTTATTAAAAAGTACACCTAAATCAATCAAAATTATCTACTTGATTTCAAGAAAAGTTTCCTGAACTAAATTATAACAACCTGCCTTTAACTAAGGAGGTTAAAAGAACAGAAAACTTATTCCTAAGAATCTGCTCATAATTAACACCAGGATCTCCTATAGATCCGGACTCATTTTGTCCAGCTTTTCCACAATTGAATATATAGCAGTAGATAAAGCTTCTATCCAAAATCTAGGAGGTATAGAAGATTCAATTAACAAAGTACGGACAACATCCAAAAGATGATGATTCTTTCATTCAACAACTCCATTGTGCTGACGAGTGTAAGGACAAGAATGTTGGGAGACAACACCCTTTGTTTTGAGGTATTTTTGAAATTCAATGGACATATATTCTCCCCAGAGTTAGATCGAAGAATCTTAATACAACGAGAAAATTGAGTCTTAATAAAAGCAACAAAATTTAGAAAAGTAGAGTGAACTAGTATAGTCATCAATAAATGTTATGAAATATCTGTACTAGGCATGAGAGAAAAAATGACACACATTAAATATTGGTGTGAATAATCTCAAAACATGTGGAAGCTCAGTTACCATGTGAAGGCAAGGGTAAAGATTTATCCTTATTAAGTTTACAAGAACTACACCCAGAAGAAATAGAAGAAAAATGAAGAGGAAATAAATGTCCCACTTTAGGCCCTTTTGGGATCACTTTCCCAGACGCCTGTTCTTGCACATAACAATCATTATGATCAAAGTGAATTTCATATTTATCATCAACAAGTTGTCCAACAGAAAGTAAGTTTGTAGATAATTTTGGTGACACAAATACGTTGGTGAAAGAAGACCACAAATTAGCAATTGAAGTAACAGATAGATTACTACCATTGGCAATTTGAATATGTTGGTCACCTTTACAAAAACAACATGTAGAGCCTCTGTACTACCAGTCATGAGAGTTGAGTAATTTTCCTTTACCTTGAAGGCCAAATGCAGAGAAAGTGAACAATCATCCATTGTACCCTCTCAGGTGTGAGAATAGATGAAGACCCAGTTGTAGATTGTTGTCCAGATGAAGAACCAGTTGTACATTGCTGTCTAGGATGAAAATTATGGGAGAAAGCAGCTGCATTGGAATGAACAATGGCCTGGAAATGTTGAACTTGTTTATTTTGAGGCTGCACACGATAATAATATGCCCTTCTCTTTTGCAGCGATTGTAGAACTTCTTGCTAGAATTCTTTGCAATATGCCCAAACTCCTTGCAAGTGTAACACTATCTGTGTTTTGGATTTGCGTTTTCCTTGTCTAGCGTATGAATACTAACCATCTCAGTAGTCATTGTGTCTTGAGTGATGCCAAATTGTGTGGCTAGATGTTTAATTCCCCCGAGCATATATCCAAAGAGGGAACCGGGATACGATTGAGTAATCCATCCCTTACTATCTCAAATTCAGGTCTCAGCTTCATCAGAAATTGATCTCTTTGGCTTTCAGCATGAACCACTTGCAATGCTGCTATAGCTTCGTTAGGAACTTTGCGATAAACTATACTAGAATATTCACTCCACAGATTAAGAAAGCCAGCATAGGATTGGTCAATAGAAAGGTTACCTTCCCTGTAGTTGGCAAACTTTAATTCTATTGAAACTTATGAGGAGCATTATCTTGATCATAAAAACGTCTAAGCTAATGCCACATTTCTTTGGCAGTGGTATAACAATCTTGGCATCCTTGCTTTCCCATGAGCTAAGTTCTTTAGAATCAGTAGGAGCTTAGAAGAGTCATCCAAATGTCCCCATAGTTCCTGCCCTTTCACAAATATTTTGAACTTAAAACTCCCAACTAGGATAATTCCTTCCATTCTTAACCAGAAAGTACTCAAGGAAATTGAACCAAAAATCCAAAGAGAGAGAGCTCAGGTACCATGTCAAATGGTTTCAATGCCTCTGCACTGAGGAGTTCTTTTCATTACATAGATAACCTTCTTCTTAATTACAGTCTAAAATCTATTTCTATAATCCCTCATAATCTCCTATACAAAGTATCAATATACAACTGGTAGCCGCTTCCTATAATCCCTCATTATCTCCTATATAAGGTAAGTATGAATATACATCAATACACAGCTGGTAACAAATGTAACAGTAACAGTTTAGGACACTTCATATACAATGATATCTTTTACTTCTCCTTAATCCTATGTTTTTATTGAATGACTTATTTAGGATGCATTGTTAGATACTTGTTCTCTCTTCTCTTGTTTAATATGGTTTTTCTTTCTAAAGGTTAGTTATTGTTCAAATCGTGGTACTAGTGAAATTGGATGAATGTGTACTTTTATCATTTTGGGTATACTCTGTGACAGAGCACAGATGCATGTGAATGCATTGAACTCACAAGTTGATAATGCTGTGTACAATACATGGTCTTTACTGGCTGATTTTTTGACTTCTTCAGAAAAAAGAAAATGGTAAGAGAAGGAAAGAGGATCATTCAGCAAGGAAAAACAAGGACAGAAAGGTATATACCTGTTAAGTAAAGTTCGCACCTCATGCTGTATGTAACTGCTAGACAATGCTGATGCTAATGAATGGGAAATAAACGTGAGAATAGTGTTGGAATGTGTTAACTTTACAGGCACAAGTGCTTGATCCACTGGAATTTAGTTTGTTGTGCCACACACACTAAAATTACTAGTACATGTATTCTTTTCTTCCGTATTCACATTCAAAAAAAACCAAGTAATATTTAGTTAGATGCTATTCCTGTGATAATGTTAACCTCATCATCCTTTGTTGCATAGATGCAGCATTTTCTTGGGCAGACCCTACCATCAATTCCAATAATGTCTACTTTGTGGAAAGTAACATGGAACTACTTATGCATGCATTCAGATGAGATGATGGCATATAATGGGTATCCGTTTTATGTGCATACATGTTTTAAGCACAAGATGATGGGCTTGTCTTGCAGTTTGGCAAAGAAGCATAGACCTAGTACATGTGTCTAACTTTGAGATGATCTTCCAAATAGCATTTTGTTATGGTGTGAATATTTTTATCGGACATGTGATGGTGATGAGTCTTGTAGACCTGCATAAAGAAAACTTTGAGAAGCATGCTGTTGATTCTGTTAGTTTTTTCATATTCAATTGCAGTCTGCAAAAGCTTTGTCACTTAAAAACAATTTCTTCACAGGAAAAGGGTGGAGATTCTTCAGCAAAGTCATCATCTCATTTAACAACTCGTTCTAATGGTCCTTCATATACCCCGCCTGTCATACCAATGGACAACGATGATGGCATATCTTATAAAGGTTTGTACTTTTCTAAAGAGGAAGAAATGGGAGAAAGAAGGTGACTAGGAAACTCATATCAGTACTTTGTTGCATATTTTATTCACTAGTGAAGACAGCTAGTTGTGATGTAATAGATCATCGTTTCTGGAATGCTTGCTTCTCTAATATCATGTCACTACAATGAGTAATTCTTATGTTCTGAAATCACAGAGCTTTCATGATTGGAAACATCAGTTTTTGCTTTGTGGTTCACAGGAATGTTTTTCTTAGTTTTGCTCACATTTGGGGCCCATATAGTATGGCAGAATTGCAGATACTATGATGTGCCTTGAAGAATTATGTCTGTCACAAACTGATAGATGATATATTTATTTGCAGCTATTGGTGGAGCAACAGGAGAGCTGCTTGAGCAAAATTCCCAAATCTTAAGTCAAATTTCTTCAAATTTTGCTTCTTTCCAGGTGATCCTATTTGTTTTTTTTTTTTCATTTGCTCCTTTCGGCAACAATTGGAGCTGTTACTTCACTTCTTGCATTTCATGACAATATACTTTGCATTTTGCATCTTCCTCGTAATGGAGTGATGTAGTCTTCCTCGTGAGGAGGACATTCTTATGGTTTTGTTGCAAAGAGATCTTTATTCCTTTGATCGAAGTTTTATGGTTCAATACACTTTCCAGTATGCTAGAGGAGTTGAAACCACCATTTTTGTAATGTGAACATTATTTTTTTTATGAGTTAAATGAATCAAATTGTCATTAAAGTTTAATTGGAAGGTGCGTCAATTTACACTTGAAGTTGCACATTCTTGAGTACTAATAAACCACTCAATTTCTGTTGATGGTGCAAAATTGATTTTAGTAATCTCCAACTATTATCTTCCTACTTTCATTCAATCACGATATAGTTGCGGCCCACAGGGCCCTTGTGCACAGTTTTCATCTTGAGGAAACTATTCTCTGATAGATGACCTTTAGACATTGAGCAGAGATAAGTTGTTTCACTGACGGAGGCTATGCCTTTGTTTAAAAGATAGTTTATAGTGACAGAAATATGACAGAGTCACTCAATGACATGACATCAAATTTCATTGATTTACTTTTATTATTCTGTACAGTATTCATGATTCAATAATCTGGAAAAAGAAAAAGATGGAAGACATATAATTTTCCCTACTGTTGGATGAATTACAGACAACATTCTGTCTCCATTTCTTGCAGATACATGATAACATCAATCTTCTAAGCAAAACTCGGGACAACATCCTCTCAATTTTGAATGAGTAAGTTGTCACTAATGTTGAGATTGTTTTCATATAGGCATTTCTTTTTCACAATAGTTAATTTCTGTTCTTAGATGTCTTAAGATTTAGTTTGTTTTTGATGAGTGTATTTTAACGTTCAGAGCTGGTAAGGCCCTTCTTATGCTGAATCTCCTGTCATCTATATTTTATGTCTGTTATCATCTTCATGGAATTTTGTTTGTTAGAGATACATCAGGAAAGATGAGATCTTTTTCTTTATTATTCAATCAAAAACTTGAGGTCCATAGTTGCTTTTCAAAATTGCTTTGGTCCTCCCTACTATAGGATCTAATATTAGTTGAATTCCTGTTGAGTTAATAGAATTTAAGATTAAGCCATTAAGATGGCGGAGATTGGTTTTTATCAGTATAGCAAATGAAATTGAAACCGATTGAGATTGCATGATCTGAGCTGATTAGTCCAAATATCTGAAAGTCATGGAACAATTTCTCTTCTGGTTTTCTGATGCTGCACAGGCTTTGTTTTGATTTCCAAGCCTTTTCTACTGCACCATTATGACCTCATATAGCTATTAACTTCATTATCTAATTGTCACGCAAAATATCAAGGAATTGCATATGCAGATTCAGTGATTTTATTAGCACTAGTAATATTGGTAGAGTTTTTGGTCTATTAAATATATTCAAGACGTTCAAAATGTGGTAGATTCAGAACGTTATCCTGTAAATATCATCCTTCTTTGCTACTGCAGAGGTAAGAACGTCTTTGTGTCTTGGAGGTAGTCATGAGATGATTGATTATCCACCAGGTCCATCACATGTTTATTCATCCGTTAAGAAATGAAATGCTTACTTTTTGCCACGTATTGTTAGATTTGTTGAGGACTTTGATTTATGATTCTAATTAGAAAATTATCTTTAGCTTGAAAGACGTGCCGGAGATAATGAAACAAATGCCTCCACTTCCTGTTAAGATGAACGAAGAGCTTGCGAAATCCATACTTCACCCAACATCCCATCAAATGAAATCATGATTCATGCTTACATCTGACCTTTGGACTCAACAACTTGGGGATCTTGTGACGAATCTGCTGCTCTATTTCTTCAAAGTTCTGTTTGCAACTTCTAAGGATACTCGAGTTCCATTGTGTAGAATGGCTGAGTTCAAAGATTTGTTTATTAACCATCAACCTCTGTTGGTTGGCAGATCGGGTTTGGGGTACTGGGCCTGGTAGTATGTGAATAGGGGGAGAGAACTCTGAATTCATAAATTATTTGAAGAAATATTACATGTAGAATTGTGTTCAATGTAAAAGGATAAGCCGTTTGCATATGATCTTGCTTTGTTTTTGTGAATCTTCTCTTCGATTGAAAATCTAGGATGCAGAAAGTGGCTTCCGTAATGTTGAGAAGCTTCTTCCACAGAGCGTGCATTAATAGAACTATCCTTTTCCATGGAAAATAGAACTGAGGTGTTCACTTGGGACATAAAATATACTGGAAATTCATAATCAAGTTCTCACATGAAAAGGAGAACGGGTAAAAATTTCTATGACACAATGACCTAATAACTACTAATTTACTTCTTTACAGTTTCTCTCAATTGAAGATGCAATCTCTATGTATATATGTGACAGTCAAAATCTTGTTGGGTTAAGAACTCTGTTCAGACTAGCAAGTCTGCAAAAAGGACATCAAAGGTGTTCAAACCATTTTGATCAGTAAACCCAAAGGGCTACTTAATTCTGAGCAGAGAACACTTTTATAATAATTTTATAAAGAGGAGGAGTTTCAAATGATGATATTATATGTGATATCGAAGCACAATCCATCCGGTTGGCTCAATAAAGTTAAAGATATCATATTTGTATGCGTCAAATATGATATTATATGTGATACTATTTGACACCATGATTTTTCTAAAACAATACTCATTGCATCATAAATAGGGAGTAAAATTGGTATTAGAGATAACAATAGGGACTTATTTATACTTTTTTTTTTAATGAAACGTTAAGATATAAATGCAACGTTTGGTCAATGTTTAAAGAAATTATTTTCATAACTATGTTAGTGTCAGAATGTTCCAGATTGCCCAATTATGATGTCAAATAGGCTAAGTGGGTAGTTCAACTCCTAGGAACTGATAGAAACCTCCTTTAGTGTTTAGGATGCTATTTGTAGCCATTCTGAAAATGTCAAAGTGCAACTTGATATTATAGATAATATAGCAGGGGCTTGCTTAGACCTTTTTAAACGTAGTAAGGTATGATTTAGACCTATTTCCCTTTAGCAATCATTATAGATAGTTTTGCATGAATAGATAATATATACTTGTTTTGGACTCCTTGTATATTATTACAGATTATGGATTGATCATCCAAATTATAATCTTTTTCTACATCCCTAATTAGTGTTGATAAACTTGTATATATATGACCCTAATTTTGTATAGTATGTATCAAGTGAAATACAATACATAAGTGAGTAGACAATTTTTGGTTTTCCACCTTCAATCTCAGTTTTACCTAGGGAGATGAAACCTTGCCTTTTTTTGGGTTAATCATCCAAGTACCCTCATCATTGGTACCACTTGACCGTCGCCTATTACCTAAAGATCGGTCATTAAAAGCCTTACAAATGGGCCTTATGCATTGCTCGTCTCTCTTACCTTCTATCCTATGCGTCAGCACGTGGTAGCATATTTGAGGGAGTTGCATTTCCTCCATACTTCTCTAGCTACACCTCTCCCATGTGATGCTTATAAGGGTCTTCTATCCTCGTATTTCTTCCACTCTTCCCTAATCCTTGCTATTGGTGTCGCCTCTTTGTATACTCAGCATTTCAATTTTTTTGCTGTTATTTATTAATGCTTGTAGCTCTTGGTTATCTTCTTGGATAACTTTTGCTACTGATTGCTTTTTTATTGTTATAGGTCATCTTTTTTTATCGCAAGTTATTATTTTAACTTATTGTTCTAAGGGCCTAGTCTCCATATAAGATGTTGTTTTCTTAGTTTAGCATCTGATCCACTTCAATTTTAACTTTATTATTTCTATGATTGATTAAAACAAAGGCTTAGTTGTGACAGATCTCATTTATATGAAGTCTAAGATCACATAACATAAATTAATGGGTCTTTACTATTTTGATTGGTGTAAAATAGTTCAAATTTATATAAAGAGCATTTCTAAAGATCATCACCTTATTAATGATCCCCCCCATCGAATTAAATTCACAAAGAATGGTTACGAGATGATACCACATTATTCTTGTAAAATTAGGAACTTATTGATAATGAGGTTGTTAGTCTGATCAATCAGTATGAGTATGTCAAATTAATAGATTATTTAAATTTTTATTTTTGAGAAAATATTTCTCGTATTTAGAAGGTGTGCAACGGTTTCATTAAGCTAAACAATATGACTAATCTCGTTAAGCATATTTTATGAATTTCAAAAAGATATATAAATAGTTAAATATTACGTTACCATTTAATGCTGATGTTAAAGTCTAACAAGGTCAGCAAAGCAGATGATAATCATGAGCTTTTTTGGTGAGTCTTAATTCATAGTTTGAGATTATTAAGTCTCAAAATGTTTCCAGCACTGATATTTCCTCCTTACATGAGGTCTTTACTAGGATAGTCTATATATATGTTAGTGCATTTGCTACTCCTACCATTTAAACCTCTAATGCTCTTGTGAGTTGGATTAATAAATTTGATAATTGAGAGTCATATGGTAGGATTAATAACAAAAATGGAAAAGAAATTAAGACAATAATAATCAAGATAAAAGAGGAATTATTTATCAATATTATTATGAGTCGGGCCATAGTAAATGTACTTATTAGAAGCCATAAAATAAATTTCAAAAATCTCATTCAGCTCATGTTGCAACAACTACTATACCACTTGGTTCATTCGTTAAGAAGACAATTATAGTTTCAATAGATGATTTTACTAAATTCACTCAGTTCCAAGAAGCATTGAAAAACCTATCTTTGCTATTTTTGACTCAAGTAACACACCTACATGTCTTCTTTCTCTTCATTATAAAAAGGTCCTTGATTATAATGCCTCAGATCATATAATGGGTAATCTCGTTTTTTTCTAATCTTTAGAAACACTCTTTTTTCCTATATTACTTTAGTTGATGGATCTACTTCCTTTGTTATTAGCTTAAAAACCTCTAACCCACTTCATTACTGTGATTGTCCTCTACCTTAAACTCACTAAGAATTTCCTTTAATTTACTATCTAGTAAACTTACTCATGCCTTAAATTGTTGTATCTCATTCCTTCTTTATCATTTTCTTTTTCAAGATCTTATGAAGAAGAAGATTATTTGTAAAGGAAATCATGAGGTCTTTGCATTGTAGATACCAAGGTGTCCTAACCTATCACTTGTTCTAGTGTCTTAACTCCCTTCGAAGCTCATTGTCAGTTACAACATCCTTCTATACCTCAATTGGAAAAGTTATGTCCTTAATTTCATAATTTTTCCAGCTTAGATTGTAAGTCTTATCAATTCACCAAACACCATTGCTTGTCTTCACTTTCCTGAGTTAATAAACGAAATAGTTTTTCTTTTTGAATTAGTGCATTATGATGTTTGGGCTCTATGTCCTATGGAGTCTTAAAATGGATTTCAATATTTTGCTATATTGATTTGATGATTTCTTTCATGTGACTTGGCTTTATTTAACAAAATTTTGTTTTAAATTATTCTCCCATTTTATTGCTTTTTGTATTGAAATAAAAACGCATTTTATGTCTCTATCCATACTCTAAGAAATGACAATGTATTGCATTCTTCATTAGTCCTCATGTGTTGAGACACCATCTTAAAACTATGTGGTTAAAAGATAAATTTATCATTTTTGAAATTATCAGAACACGCTTAATCTAAATGAGTTTTCCTATACTAATTTGGACCAATGTAGTTTCCACATCTCGTTTCTTAAATTATAGTATGCCTTCATTTTTCATGATGAGATTACTTATAATGTTATTTTTCTTTCTAAACCCTTATCCCCTCTTACACTGCAAACTTTAGTAGTACTTGTTTTGTTCTTGATGTGCATCCACATGTCACTAAGTTAGATCCTAAATCTTTAAGATGTGTATGTTTAGGCTACTCTTGTCTACAAAAAGGATATAAATGCTATTATCCAAGTCATAACAAATATCTTGTGCTTGCCGATTTTACATTTTTTGAACATATTTGTTTCTTTCCTACTTTTTTAGTACATAAAAAGAAGGACAATGATCTGTTGGTTTATGAGATCGTTTATTAAAGCACTAATGTTACCGCTACCTATCTGTCAAGTCTATTCCACAAGACAAAATCATCTTAATATAAGTTTGATACCTATTTTTTTCTTTGACATTAGATCCAAAATTTTATGATCTCCAAACTTCCTTTTGAAAAGGAAAACTTCAATGCTCTTATCTTATTCCCTCTTTTATTTTTTAATGATCATTTGTCTTTTTCTTCATGTTCTTTTATTGCTTTACTTGATTCCATGTCTCTCTTAAAAATTGTTCATAAAACTTTGTCTCATCCTCATTGGTTTAATGCTATAATAAAGGAGGTGGAATGCTTTATATACTAATGGTATATGGGATTTAATGAACTTACTTATTGGAAAGAAGGCTATCAAAAGTAAATGGAATTTTTTCAGTTGAAGTCAATTATAAAGGATCGATGGCTCAACTTAAAGCACAAATCGTGGCAAAAGATCATACCCAGACTTATGTTGTGGATTATTCTACTTTCTCATTTATTGCTAAACTAACCTTTATTCGTCCATTCAGTTTTGTGGTTGCTACTTATAATTGACCCTTACATTAGTTAGACAAAAAAAATGCGTTCTTACATAGTGACCTCTAAGAGGAAGTGTATACACGCAACCACCTAGGTTTGTTGCTCAAAGAGACTATGGGAAAGTTTTCATCTTCAAAAGTCCCTATATGATATTGAAACAGAGTCCACACATCTAGTTTGGAAAATTTATTCAAGTAGTGTAAATGTTTGAAATGAATAAGAGTAAATATGATCACTTAGTCTTCCACAAACAATCTATATATTGAATTATTCTCCTTGTTGTGCATGTGGATGATATCTTTATTGCTGGAAGTGATTCTATAGGTATTTCATCACTAAAATCCTTTCTCTATAGTAAATTTCATCTCTATAGTCAATTTCATATGAAAGATTTAGGAGCTATGAAGTATTTTTTTTGAAGTAGAAGTAATAACAAGCAAGAAAGGCATTTCTTGTCTAAAAGAAATATGTACTTGAACTATTAACTAAGATCAAAGAGTTAGGACTTAATCCATGCAACAACCCAATGCCTTTTAATCTACAACTCATTAAAGATAAAGAATTTATTGAAGACTCTGAAAAATATAGAAGATTAGTTGAAAAATTAAACTATCATATATTCACTCACCCTAATATTGCATACTTTATAAGTGTTGTAAGTCAGTTTATTTCTTCTCCAATTGTTAGAATAGATCTTATGTTACTGAAATTCAAGATCCCTACCCCTATAGATCCCCAAAGATAAGTGCACTTATCGAACTACATTATAGTGATTGGGTGTTTGATGTGTGTAAGTTTTAATAAATAACCCTCAATAATCAGCAAGTGCACGGTTCTTTAGCATAATACTTAAGGTTTCGATCCTACGAGGAAGGATAATCTAATCCTAAAATTCAAGGCTAGAAAATAACAAAAAAATTCAAATTGCACGAAACTAAAAACAAGAAATTAATTCAATCAATCATGGAAATACTAATTACTAAGTGATTGTAGCATACCTAAGAATCAACCAAAAGAAATTACTAATTGAGAGAGAATTCTACCTATCCTTAATGCTAACCTAACGGATTATGAATTACTGGATTATTAGTTATAGACAATTCTAGGGTTGATTATTCTCTCTCAAGTTATATCCAATGTTTTAAAAATCAGACTGAACATCGAACCAGTCGAAGGAAAGGTTTAAGGTTTAGAGGTTCAACTAGTAGTGAATCGCTATAAAACTGGTATATAATGAATAAGAAGTAAAACTTATAAGAATAAGTAAAAATAAATATTTTATTGAAATAAAAATACACCAATGTTTATTATTATATAATGAATTAATAATAAATAAATATGAGTCTAATATAAATATTAAAATAACAATAAAAATCCAAATTGTATTTCTGAAGGAGGTTGTATCTCATCATCGTCAAAAGCTCCAAATTCTCCAACGCTATTTAAAGTTCATAAACTATGCTTTCATCTAAAGTATTTGCGTCAACTTCTTCTATTGCATTAAAATAAATTACAAATTAGTAATGTATGAAATTATTCTCAATTGTAAACTTGTAATACAATATAATTTTAACTTAAATATGATCAAAATAAGATATGAATTGACCATCAGTAGATGTTCTTAATTCATTCGTTGTGACAAATGCATTTTCTTCATAAATTGTCTTTCCAAGTTTATTATAATCAAGATCAGGCTATGGTTCTTCTTCTTCGATCTAAAAATCAATATGTTTAATACAATCAATATCAACTGGATCATATGTTCTCTTCGTATCAAACGATCTAAATACATAGTAAACAAATTATAAAATCAATAATAAAAATAAAATTACTGAAATAAAAACAAAACTATAAAACAGTAAAATACCTTTTCTTCATTCTCAGATTATAAGTAATGTAAACAAGGTCATTAAGTTTTTTATGTTCCAAACGATTTCGATTATTTGTATGAATATGTTCAAAAACACTCCAATTATGTTCACAATGTTGGACTCCATTTTTGGAGCCCAACATCATATATGGGATCATGAAGCTTGAGCGTGAAGGAAGGCTTAGAAATTTGAAAATTTAAAACAAAAAAATTCCTTCAGAAGCAAAGGTGGGCTTCGTTGCAGCGAACATATTAGAGAAAATCCCCTAAACCTTCGGGAATTTTACGTGCTTTTCGTGGCAAGCCCAAAATTTTATTTTCACCATGGCGAACTCACTATGCCAACGAAAATAAAGAGCTTCGGGTTAATTTACGTCGCGGCGAACTCTTGGCTTTGCCGCGACGATAACCCCTTAAGCAGAACCCAAAGCCCAATTTTCCTATCTTACAAATGCCAACTTAAAAACCTTCAACCACCTTCATCAATTCAACCCAAAAACAAAAATACACATAATATAAACAACTTTTCTAACTTTAATCACATTTCAATCAAAATGTCTTGCAAAAACAAAAACCATGAGCAAAGTGAAATATTTTTCATTTATAGCAATGGATAAGAGTTTTACAAAGTTTTAATGAGCATTTCAAGCCACATTACATCATAATCTAAAAATACATAGTTTGCAAAAAGTAGAATTTCTCAAAATGCAACTAAAGCTTTGTTTTACAAAAACTAACTTCAAAAGCAAAAATAAGTCTAATTGGAGTGATGCCTTAGCTCTTGACTACTTGATCTCTCGCTCCTCACCTGAAGATGGGATGGAATGGGAGGGGGTGAGTTTGAAGCTCGTGGGTAACAATTTTATAACCGGTAATAAGCAAAACTATTGTAAAAATTCACATGGAATAATAAAAGTCCATATTTTTCAAATTCTTATTCATCAAGCAATTTGTAAGCAATATAAATCATGCATTAAACAAGTTGGTCAACACAGAGCACATCAAAATGGTTTGGGTGGATCCAAAAATAAAATGTAATATACATTTTCACATAATGGTCCTGTGTAACTGTGAACAGAACGTACCATCACAATCCCACTTAATGGTCTTGCATAGTCGTAAACTCATACGAGTCCGTAAAGGAGCTCCATGCCACTAACGGGCAAGTAGGAAAAACCTTTATTTGTCAAAGTGCAATTGACTTAACTTAGGGAGCCACCACAAACACAAAACACACATAACATGTATTTTATATCTTGCAAACTTGTTGCCCAAAAAGGCACATTTTCAAAACTTGATTTTACAGCCGTAGTATCTCTTCAAAAATCATTTTCACATTCTTTTCATAATTCATCAACACAATATGCTCATACTAAACACATAAAACTTTTTCAAAGCATTTAAGAGTTATAATGTACATTCATAAAATAGTTGAAATCATTTATTTCCATCATTTGAAAGAAAACATTAATGACCTATTACTTAATTATAAAATTGTAACCCACCTAAAATCCTTGCTCAAAGATGCCTCTCTTCTTGATCCTCTTGAGTTCCTTGATTCCCTTCTTGGTTTCCTTTAACAATAACAAAATTCCAATTTAATAGGAATTCTAATTGAGAACCTTATATTGCATATTTTACTAAGATAAATTTTGAATACTCAAACTCTTCCAAAATTCCCAACCTTCGGGTCAATTTTTCATGATCTTTATGATAAGATAAATGAAGAAATTTGATAACACTTTCTTCTAAAAAAATGTTTCTCCTTGTCTTAAGTTTCTAATGACATGAGAATCATTCAATTTGGTGTAGTAATCTAAAAGTTATACCCCAAACATTTTTAGGCTATTCTTATACTAAAACAACATTCTATGCTCAACTTCCATCCATAAATTTAGGTTCTTATAGACCGAATTAAAA
>JANSVA010000009.1:9615996-9626736 GCA_025504915.1 Erythroxylum reticulatum
ACCAATTCTATATATTTTATAATTATCAAAACATAAAGGGATTTTTATTTGTCAACCACCATTGGTCCAACAATAATAAAGACCGGACACATGTGATGACTTTAGGATACAACATGTGATTCTAAATATTATACAGCAGCTAAAATTTTGAAATTCAATATTAAATGATCATTTAGATTTCTAAAGGATAAGACAATAATCATTTTTAAAGATCAATTAACTCTCACACAATTGGTATTCAATACAAAACCAATATCTTCTAACTAGTGGAGATAAAGAACTTATTCGTAAGTGATTAATTTCAATGATGTATAACTTATCCTAGAATTTTTGTTTAAATTTTCGTATACATATATATATAGAGAGAGAGAGAGGCAACTGCATTGGAAAGGTTGAAAAATAAGTTGTTTAATTATTACAAGAACGCAAATAAATTAGGATATATAGTAAATGACTATTTTCTCATCCACATCCTTACTCCTAACACCACACCAACAACGAACAAGAGAGCAAGAACAACAGCATAACCAACATTCCAGCTACGTCCCTCCCCACCCAAATGGATACCGTAGAACACATTTGCTACGGCAAATATGATTAGAACCCTTCCCCCGCTATGGTGATACCAATTCCAATACCGTCTCACTTTTGATGACACTTTGGGACGTGCCAAAATTGCCATCACCTACGCAACATGAGGCGAAGTTGTCATCATATGACTCCAATCTGATAAAATCTTTTTAGACTAACAGTAATAGATACCTGAAGGCAACCTAGCGCAAGAATGAAGATTCCAATGGCTTTGTGGGTAGAGACATGAGCGCTAATGCGATTTTGCAGGACAAGTCCGCAGATGACACCCACCACGCCTAACACAAATCCAATCGATTGAATGCATGTATGGGCATAGAACCAAATTGGATCCCACTCCCTCATGAAGCTGGCCACCATTGCTCCAATTAGCATCAAAATTCCCCACCCAACCATGTTCAGTACTCCATGACCCCTCCTTAGGCTTGTGTATGAGCTTTTCTCACTACTTTGCCCTGCCTCGTCATTATTTATTTTAATGCAAACATTATTCTACTACATTAAAATAAACGTTTTTGTATGACAAGTAACGTGGTTGACAAGTGATAACCTCGTGTTTGACCGGCCAACACACATTTAACTATTTGCATTAAATATCGTAAAAATACCACACTATTTCTCCACCATCCCAAACGAAAATAAATAAAAGCAAACACAGCTATAGAACACGTTCTTTTGCTTACCTGTAACATAATTCAAACCCACTTGCACTTTCTGCCGGTGCTCCCTCAAGCTGTAGGATGGCGCCGACGGCGAAAATCCTGTAGGTCCGACGGAGAAAATCAGCCGTGACGAGGGTTGCGGGGTGTTCAACTGAAATGCTAAGTACAGTCGTGAGGATTGCGATAGGATCAACGATGAGTTAATATTCAAGTTGCCCTGATCAGGAACCACCTGGCTCGGAGTTTGGCCGCCGAGATAATACTGTTTGATTACTCCGGTTCCATCTGTCGGCGAAACCCATCCTACGACGGCGCTGGACCCCACCATGGATCCGGTGACAGAGAACCCCATAGCTACATAGGAATTTGAATCCCGTGCTGACAGGACAAAGTTCCACTTATCTGACGAAGCCTGCGAGTACTGAAATAAAGTCCGAGGATACCCGTTAGCCGAAACATACATGCACATCTGCATATACAGAACTAGATACAGGCTATATGACATGTTTCACTTACTCTAAGGATATAATCTTCGGAGCTCCAAACGGAAATGCAGTGGAGAGAAGACTGATCGAAGGGCAAGCCACTGAGGTTGAGATTAGAGGAGCAGGAGTCGGTTTGTGAGCTTGCGATGTTGGATAAAGACCATAAAGCGAAGAAGACGGTTAAGAAGGCAATAGATGTCTTCATCTTTCTCTGTGTCTCTCGCTAGGTTTCTGGATCTCTCTTTCTCTAATGGTTTGTGGGGGTTGGTGATGGTTGAAGTCGTGAAGCAATGTATTAGGTGATCGTGAACTGATTAATCATAAGTTGCAAGAAAGTTGTTGAAGTCTTCTCTTTTTAGATATAATTTAAAACGAAGTAGTTATGATAGTTAAGAGTCGAAGGATGTAAAAAGATTATAGAATCACCTAGGCGATGGACGTATAAGTTAGACATTAATGTATAAAGTCTACACCTACTTATAATGGAGTTTGAACCTTTTAATAATTTAAATATAATTATAATTTCAATTAAACTTTAGTAAGAATTATAATTAATAAATACTAATTGGTTCCAAATAATATTTAGTATCTTGGATTGGACCTTATTTACTAAATATCTCATATTTAACTTTTAAATTTTTTCAAATTTTATAATCAAATCCAACATTATTAAATTACTCTTTTTCTTTAGTCATTCTTTATATATAACCTATTATTTTATTAAATATGTTGACAATGAACATAAATTATAACGCTAAATCATATTAAGGATTATATAAATTTTAATTTTAATTTATTTTTAATTCTCTAATTAAATAAATTTATATTTATACATTAAGATTAGCATTTGACAACGCATTATTTTCATCTAAATATTATGAACATCAATGTGGTTTTCATTAATATTTTATATAATTCAACATTTTATTATATAATGTTTTGAATGAACATAGTGCGTGGAGTTAATTTCTACTCTATTTAAGCTTAATCATATTAGTTTCTACCATTAGTAATTAATTATATTGATAAGATTTGAAAACTATTTTTAACTTGTCATTATATCTTAGACAAAGGTTTCCAAAATTAGTACTAATTAAGAATATCATAATATTCTCCTTGATTACTTTAGAGTGATAAATCCTATGTTGATTACTTAACTACCTTCATATAATTTATGATATATCTATTCTAAGACTACCAATTAAGATACCATTGAATATGATAGCTAATAAGTAGTATCAAAATATAGCAATTCTTAAATAAGCTAAGATACATAAAAATCTCAAGTTAAATGATCACTTATAAAATTATCACAATAAGAATATTTATATATACAAGCAATCTTTCAAATGGAATTTTCATATCGGGTTAGCTCAACAAACTTGTTCTCTAATAAGCACTTGTACATTTTTTAAATATCTCTATGTTTTGTATATAAAATTGAATATTTTCTTGACAAGAAAGAAATATAACATACACTAGTCTTTGTACTATATTAATGTTCAATCTCAATAGAACAATGAGTAGGAACAACTTAGGGATAATATATATTGTAATATAAATCTCATAATTATGATCTTATCATAATTTCATTTATAATGTGCATTTATTCCATAGTCTTTATTCAATTAATTAAATAAATATGTATAATATAAACAATGCCTTTAAATAATTATGTTACAAAATCTACAACCAACCGATTAATTATAGGGTATAAACCAGCATAGATATGTTAACAAAGGTCGAAACATTTTTGCCCATAGGTTTTATGAACAATTTAAAGATCATGTAGTTATTTTTGCTCATTCTCAAATTTTCTTATTTTATTACCTCCTCTACCTTTATCAATAACATAAAAGTTAAATACATAAGATTCTCTAAACTTAAATGCTTTTCTTAAAAAAAGACTCCTAAAATTTTAAAATTTTACTATTTATATCTTATATTTTAAAATATTCTTATAATTAATCCAACTATCATTTAAAGATTACAAATACTATAAATTTTTAAAACATTACTTTGTAAGTCTTGAATGTTGATATAAATGTTAATGAGATAAAGAATGACATCTAAAAGACTCTATGTAGTGTTATTTTATAACTAAAATAAAATACTTATCATGAAGTTAAGAAACTATGTTTCATATTTGTTATTTTCTCCCCATCAAAAACTAAGATTATATTATACTTTATGTATCATTACTTTATCAATGCCCCTGATAACAATTGGATCATGTGGTAATTTTAAAATAATTTTTAATAGTTCTAATGATTTAGTAATTGAAGGGTAGATTGTGCAAACATTTTCATAGTATGAAAAGAAAATTTTATCATTTAATTTTAAGAGCTAAGTTAAAAAAAATTAAAACTCAAGAGCATCTTATGTGTTAAAAGTAATAAAAGACTAAAAATGTTAAGTATGTCAACTTTTAATAAATCTTAGATTTGAATATGAAAACTTTTAGTAAAAACAAAATAGTAAATTGTCAAATATTTTTTGTTTAAAATAATGAATTAAACATCTTTGAATATCTTAATAACCTACATTTAGTTTATTAAGGTTAATTATAACCCTTAACATTATTGTTGTTATTGTTATTGTTATCGTTATTGTTATTGATAATATTTATTTAAACTTAAAGCATAACAGTGTCTTAAGACAAGTAAAAATCTATATTGTTTGTCACTAAACTTAAAAACATTGATGATAAAAAGGTAATAAGAAACTAACTTGCAAATTAAAATAGAAACATATAATTATCCCTAATATTTAACATCAATTGCTCTTAAGTCCTAGTTAAAGCATGATTTAAGGGTTAGTATTATATGTAAAATAACAAGAATAAAAGGGGACTAGTTTCTTAGGAAGAAGTTGGACAATGCATTAGTAAATGACAAACAACTAAGCAATTTCCCATATAGTATACTTCTCTTAACAATCACTTCTTCTCACATTCCTTTTCCACTCTTATTCATAACATGTTTAATTCTCAGAAAATAAGTTATCCCTTCAAATTCAACAACTTTCTTGTTAGAGAGAAGGTTTTGAAAAGGTGATTATGAGGGGATTGAACCATGATGTAAACAAATTCAAACTATATATTTATATAAAGAAGTTGAAAAATATAAAAAATTAGGTTAAGAGTCCATAAAAGCTAGATTTCTAAATACTTAGAAAGCACTTAGTGAAGCCAAAGACAAATTGAACAAAGCTAAAAGCTCCCTCTATAAATCACTAAAGATCAGAACCTAATAAAAGCTAAGAAGATTATAACACGAGTTTATAGTCAGGTGGTAGAGAATAACTTAGCGTAATTAAACAAAGATCTAGAATGTTATAATTGAAAGAAAGAGATAAAACACCATATTTTTTCACAAATCCTTGCTCTTTAGAAGAAGCACAAATGGAATAATAGTATTGGTCAATCAAAAAGTCTCTTGGATAAGTATAGTTGATGAGATCCAATAAGAAGCTTACTCATTCTTCATCATTCCTTGGGGACCACTACTAAAGCTTTCTCTTCTGTATATTAAAGTCCTTAATCAATAATCTAAAATCATATCTAGATGTTGACTTTTTGGTTAGACTCTTCGTAGCCTTTAAAGTTAAGGGAGCTTTGTTTCCTTTAAATCTAAACAAGGCATCTAAACCCGACACATTAAATGCATTCTTCTTTTACTAAACCTAAAACCATACCAAGACTTTAAGATTGAAGCAGCGCTAGAATTTTTAAGCTCGAGAAGAATTTTGAAAGAGGAAAATAAGAAATTTATTTACCTAATTCCCAACGTACATTCTCCTAGTTCAATGAGAAACTATAGACCAAATTCATATTGTAATATAATCTACAAAATTATTTTGAGAATGCTAGCAAATAGGTTGAAGACTAACATTGCTCAAATTATTGATTTCTTACATGGTTCTTTCGTAAAAGGAAGATTAATACCTAATAATATATTGTTGGTTTATGAACTTCTTAAAAATTATAATAGGAAAGCTCTTAGCAAAAACTGTGCAATCAAAATAGACTTTAATAAAGAATTTGACTCATATGATTGGGATTTTTTTAGAAAGGTATGAATGATTAAATTAAGCCTCAAAAGGCACTCAAAATGAGAGTACTAGTACTTAAAAACTAGGAAATTACAAGAAAAGTAACTAACCACAAGCTACAAATTTAAATAACATGAAGATTTGAAATTAAATTTATACTCCCCAGTGTGATTTAAGAAAGTGAAGGTCCAGTACCTTATGTATGTGTAAGCTAATGTGCATCATATCCTTTGCATTAAAAGGTTACCAAACTACCAATTAGGATGCTTGTATCATGAAAAAATTAAGCAATTCTTTCATCCCACACAACTATCACAAGAACAGATAAGGAAATGCACAAACACCATCTAGTAGCTCTATTATTGTATCTCATATCACTGCACAACTCCTTGAGCTGGCTTAGATTTTGTGGAGCTTTTGAGATTAAACATCTACACAAAAACCCTTTCTAAGCATTGGACATATAGTTGCACACAAAAAATGATCAGACCTTTCTTCATCACTCTTACAAAGAATGCACTAATTAGCAAGTTGTTTGAATTTCGCAATTGTATCAAGAGTTGGTAGCTTATTCAGCACAACCACCCACATGGTTGTAGAAGCCCAAGGATGATGATGATCAAACCAAACCAAAATTTTTCACTGTAGTGTTGGTAAATTGCCAACAATGACCTTTCTACAAGATGAGTTGGTGAATCTTCCATCAACATTATTTCTTCATATGACACAATCCTCATCTAAAGTAAGAAAATTCTAACTAATTTCTTTCTTTAACTCTGCAGGTATACTAGCAATTGCAATATAATTCTTCTCAATGAGAGCTTGAGCTACTAAAACCTGTAAGTCCAAAAAGGATTTAAGAGGTCCTACTTCTTGTAGCTTAATCAGAGGTCCAACAGATAACCAAGTATTAAAACAAAAGAAGGTGTTCTTCCCATTTCCAATTAGATGAAGAAAATGATGTCTCATTCTATTCTTCATCCTCATAGTGGACTTGAATGTAGTAGAAGCAAAAGAATCAACTTTGAATTCTCACGAGCACCCATTCTTTAAAGCAATATGAGTTGCCCAATACACACTAACGAAACTCAGAATAGATATGATGAGTTGTGCTCTACCATCCAAAGAAAGATATCTAAAGCTCTAAGAATCAATTCTAACATTAACTTTATTAATAAAGCAAGCAAAATACTTGACACTTATCTTAGCATTTGTCATAGATATGCCAAGATACATAACAAGGAAGTTGTTGTTTAGAAACTCTCAAAATAGCGGATAAGGTTGCTTCTATATTGGATGCATTATAAGATGAGAATAAGCTACCTTTTAAACAATTAATAACAAGACTTGACATCCTACTGAACATTTTAAGGCCTTTTATAAGTACTAATATAGAACTAGGATCAGCTTTAGAGAGCAATATAAGATCGTCAACAAAGCACAAGTGAGTTAATCCCAATCTCCTACATTTGGGATGAAATTTAAATCCTTTAGTACCTTTCACCACTTTTTGAAGCAACTTGCTAAGTGTCTCCATTACCAAACTGAAAAGATAAGGTGAGATTGAATCACCTTGTCTTATCCTTTTGAGCTAGTGAATGTGTTTGTAAGTTGTCCATTGATAAGAACATTAAAACTAGCTATTGAAATACACTGAGAGATCCACTATATAAATAAAACTAGAAAGTTCAATGCCGATAGCATATTTTGAAGAAACTATCGTATCCCTTTTTTAGATCAATTTTGATGCAATGATTAACTTTTCTAGTTTTCTTATAATAAGACTTGATCAGCTCTTGAAGTATTAGAACATTATCTCCAATAGCCCTACCTGGGATGTAAGCAGCCTGTGAGTCACCAATATGAATAGGAATAATTTTTCTAATCATGTGAGACAAGATCTTAGATATCAACTTGTAAATAGAGTTGCAATATGATATAAGTTTATAATAGAAAAGTATCAAAGCTCTCCACTCTTAAGGATAAGAGTGATAAAAGCTTTTTTAAGGGCTTTCAATAGGGAACCATTACTAAAAAAATTCCTCAGTTGCTTCAATCACCATATTCCCTGTAAATGGCCAAAACTTCACAAAGAAATGTATATTGAAATGATTAGGGTTAGGAGCTTTGATGGGAAGATGGGACTATAGTGAATCTTCAATCTTTGCAATTGTGACAGGTTGAACGAGATAATCAACCTCTTAAGAGGACAAACCATCTTGTAAATCTGCTGAAAAAGATGTATTGAAGAGTATACTTCTGAGGGTTTATCCATGAATTCAGAAAAAAGAGACCTTGTAGTAGCTCATCTTGAGAATTTAGCTGCACATCATCTAGTTTAAGAGAGACAATTCTATTAACATCCTTCCTTCTAATGATTGATCTATGAAACACCGATGCATTTCTATGTAACATCTCGTCCCCATATTAAGGGTTAGAACCCCGATTTCAATAATGGAAAGAGTAGCGATGTGAGAGTTAGAAGAAAATGTTGCATTTTATGCTCAGCAGAATGTCAGCATGCATGCATGTGAATTTAAATCTTTGCACACATGAAAATAATTGTATATGCATTCATTGACATTTCGGGTATATTGAATAGTAATGGGATAAATTGTGGATAGTGGTTAGAGTGAATGAGTAGAATGAAATGGAATAGAAAGATTAGAAATAAAATTTAAATGTTGAATTTAGTGAAGGAAAATACGTTAGAGAAGTTTACTGAGAATATCTAGTATGGGAGTTTTAGATAGTGGATTAGAAAGTTATGTTCCTTATGAGTGAGGATGTTCAAGAGCATAGATGTATCATTTGTATAGACGTATCATCTGTGATGACGTCATTCGTCTTAAGAGATGCATCATCTGTAAAGACGTATCGTCTATGATGACGTCATTTGTCTTAAGAGATGCATTGTCTATAAAGATGCATCATCTGTAAAGACGTATCATCTGTGATGACGTCACATTTTTTGTGATGATGTAATATCGTCTTAAGAGTTACATCATCTTAAGTTAACTTTGCTTTGTCTTAAGTTGACTCCACTTCGTCTTAAGAGTTGCATCGTCTTAAGTTGACTTTGCTTCGCCTTCAGTTGACTCCGTTTTGTCTTAAGAGTTATATCGTCTTAAGTTGACTTTGCTTTATCTTAAGTTGACTTTTGTTTCGTCTTCCCTTTTCGCTTCGTCTACTTTTTGGCATTCATCTGTTTATTGCTTCGTCAACTTTTTGGCATTCGTCTACTTTTTCATTCGTCTATTTATTGCTTCGACTGCATTTTGGCATTCGTCTACTTTCTGCTTATGTGACCGAAACTCCTTCTTCTGTGTACTGGTCATTTTGTATCATCTGGTCCAAATTTGACTCTTTATATGATAGAACTTGCCTTGAAGGTCTTCATGAAAGTTATAGACCTATAGGTCCTCTTTCAAACCACCTAACAAGGATTTTGATTCGATACCTATAGTGAAAGTTATGCTAGTTGCCCTAAAAGAAAAAGATTTAATATAATTGAGGACATAACCAAATTGAATAATTTTGGTGTCAATAGAGACATAAGACATAGGGGATTATATTTCCAGAAGAAAGTGTTACAAAATGACTTCAGTGTCGAGGTTAAAAAGAACATGTAAAGTTAACCCGAAATGATGTGTTATGGGAAAAATCTGAAAGTGAGTAAGGGTTATGATTTGTGATTACAGTGGTTTTATTAAGTCATAAACTTAAGTATAAATTATACTTAAGTAAGTTTTAATAAAGGGAAGTGGATAAGAAATAGATAGGTATCCTAGCTAAAGATAAGATTTTATTGCCTTAAAAGGCTAGTTGTTGTCCTTATCTTTATCATTCTTATAACTTCTTTCTTTAGAGTTCCTCCAACTGAGAGCTTTCTTCAAATATTCATTGAAGTTAAACCTTGCTTTTCTTTATTTATCTCCACTTCCACTTTGATATTTCTTCCTTCTATTCCAAGAAAAACCGAATCTCCCTGTCAACCTTCCAGATGAGATACGTGAGTTGCATGAAGGATTAAGGTTACGTGATTTTGCAGAGATTGGAGTTTCAAACAAGTAAACTTGTTATGCTTAAGTAGTTTTTGCATGAAATGAAGCATGCATCGTTAGTTCACTGCTAAGTGGTTAAGAACAGTGATATTTATATTTATTGGAAAACGAGTGAGAAGATTTAGTATGCAGTACATAGTGATTTTCTTTGGATTGATGACTGAAATATTATGGGATAGTGTTAAACCAGCTTTGGGAGTTGAAAGATCAATGAGAGTGTGTAAGGCGTGAAAGAACGATTAAAGTGATAGTTAGAGGAATAAATGAAGAAAACACAAAAGTTAGAAATGCAGAAGAATTGAAAGTAAAGAAGTTTAGAAAAGGTGATAAAATGCATGAGTGTTCTGGTTGTTGGATGATTATGAAAAATAATAGATTTTTGATTGGTTATGATTTAAAGAATTGATGAGTGATTAAGTTATGAAATGAGAATGAGCATAAGACGTGAAGTTTGTTGCAGTACCCTAGATTGTCATTGAGCATGCATTGTACATAGTCCATTTATATACTTGTGCATAAACAAATGTTTATATGGGTGCAATTATTAATGAGTGTGCAACGTGTGTCTTGTATAAATGGGTTGTGCAGGTCAAGTGTCAGCATTTAGACGTTTCTAGAATTTGGAAGCAAATGCTAATTTGGAGCATACTGTGAGTAGACCTAGATGGTCTCATTTCATTATATGTTTGTGCAAATTTTGGTATTAATTGACTATTAAATGTTTATATGAATGTGTTTGATTGTGTTGGTTTCCAGACAGGAGGTCTGATGATTGTAATGCTTGGTTGAGATCTTGAAGTGTTGTTTAGATGTGAATGAGATGAGCAAAGTGTACATAATTTGATGATAAACGTATTTTGAATGAGCATTTCCATGTAAGTGAAA
>JANSVA010000009.1:9626836-9639560 GCA_025504915.1 Erythroxylum reticulatum
CTTGAGAAGAACTAAGGATATGTTCCTAGTCTATGGAGGACTTGAAGGAGAGCTAGTTGTAAATGGTTACACTGATGTTGGTTATCAGTCTGGCATAGATGATTTTAGATCACAATCAGGTTTTATGTTCTGTTTGAATAGAGGTACAGTGAGTTGGAAAAGTTTAAAGCAAGATACTGTTGCTGATTCTACAACTGAAGCTGAGTACATTGCTACCATAGATACAGCTAAGGAAGTTGCATAGATCAGGAAGTTCATCACTGAGCTTGGAGTTGTTCCTAGTATTGCAAGTCTAATAGACCTTTATTGTGATAATAATGGGGCTTTAGCACAGGCTAAGGAACCAAGCTCGCATCATAGATCCAAACACATACTCAGACATTTCCATCTAATTAGAGAGATCATTGGGAGAGGAGACGTATAACCCATGCAATTTCTCCAATTGCTAAACTAGCACAACCATATAACTTAAAAATCCCTTTCTTACTTATACTAATGAACTAAGAGTCGATATGGTTTATATAATGTACATTGCACTTAAATGCACTCTATAGCCTTGTAAGGTTCTCAGAAACTCCTAAGTATGAAAAAAAAATCTTTTTTATAACTAATTTGTGGTTTACATATACTCAAAACAACTAAAATAGTTATTGGAAACATATATTAGCCATTATCATGATTAGTAATAGTAGCATTAGTCAACTATTCTGAAATATTGGTTGAGCAATATTGGCATGCCTCTATCTTGCAATGAATAGGCGACCTGTTTAACACTCCACGGTGGCTTTCTAGCCGATATCGGAGTCGGCTGGAAAGTTCCCATGAAGCTAAGCCTATTTCCCTTGTTAAGGAAAAGCTTCAACTCAACAATAAGAAATGTAAATAGTGGAGTTTTATTTTTCAGTTTATTAAAAATTTTGGCAGTATAATGGTTATATTTTGACATCTCAAATATTTCAAAGTCCCTGTAAAAATTAAAAGCGCTTCTAATATCACATCAATTTCTGAACTACAAATTGTGGACTTCAAATCCACTCACATGAAATCTCAAATAGTTACATCAATAAACTTTGGAAAGCTAAAACAAAAGCATGCATTTCATTTAAAAACCTTTATACACATCCATTCTTTACACAAATGCACATTCCAAAACATGTTTAAGGATATGCAATAGTTCTCAAACTGTAGCATGTGATGAAGTTGACAACTCGCGAGGTGGAGTCCCTACTATTGAAGCCCTTAAGTGTGCATTGGGAGGTTTTATTTAAAAATAGAAAATAGATTATGAGCTAAACAAGCTTAATGAGTTTTATTGGTTTCCATTAAAAACATTTATACAAATATTAACCTCCATAAAAAATTTATTTTCTTTTCAATTAATAACCAATGCTCTTATAAACATATTCTTTTCTTTTCATAAGATCAATGAATGTTTAAAACAAAATAAATATATTTTTCTGAGGTCAAGTTCCTCTTTTCTTATAAAGTAAACAATGAAGGCAATTAATACTTTTATGAATTTTCTTTTTAAAATATAGCCCATCACTATTTTTTTTGGCCATTTGATACTCGTAGGTGTAAGGCCACGGAGCTAGTTCTGCATCACTTACCTGTTCCTGGTTAACCTTCATATATCGATTGTTATGAAGCTAATTCTACATCTCTTACCCATAACAGTGCTAACACTACATATAAATCAGTAGATATAGAGCTGGTTTTGCATCGCTTACCTGTAACAGTACTAGCATAATATATACTCCATATGTACAGAGGGCGACTTACAAGACATAATGACATACATAACACCATGCATGTTAGTAACAAACACCCCCCAACCACTGTCGTGTATGTTAATACATACTCTGATCGTTATAATCGTATGTATAAAGACCTAACGGTAAGCCATAGGCTAAACCATAATTAATGCATGAGTGTGCCTCATTTCAATACCAATTTAATATTCAAAAACCATTTCCATGTCAATTTAAAGCATATGCAAATTTCAATTCAATGCCAACTCAAAGCATGAGTACATCTTATTAACTTACAAATGCATCCAAATATTAATTCAATGCTTAATCAAAACATATGTAAATCTCATAAAGATTGAGTTAAAGTAGTGGCACTAATGAAATTATTCATAAACATACTTTTCATAGTAAGGTAAAAACCATCTTTACAAAATCAATGTAAAGATACACTCACAATTTGTCATTTATCATTAACCACCCTTATGTGTTCGGTGGTTTTTCTTTACTAGTCATGAGTCTACGGTGACGAAAAAACTTTATTGTCTTACTCAGCCATGAAGGAAACCCCTAAAGGGTTCCTAAAACCTGCCAAGTACATCCATAACTTATCACCTTGTTCTACAAATTTTATGAGAAAGGGCTTAGCCAAAATCTTAGCATTTAGTAAGAATAAAATTATATTTTCTTCTCATTCAACCATTGAACAACATCCATAATTTATACATGTTGTATTCTTTCCATTTAAATAACGTACATAGTGTATATATATTGTCTTCCTTGCATTAAACCATTAAACTATGTACAACATACATGCTACCATTGAACAGCCATTGGGACATATATATAGTATTTATATGCTGCCAATTAATAACCATTGATCAACTTACAAAAGATATGGATATACATGATATTTTTTCTCTCTATTTACTATGCCATTTTCTCTTCATTTAACCATGCAATCAGGTCAAACATTCACACAATTAGTAAGGGAATTCATGTAACCAGCTTAAGCACTCACGTAACCAGATAAAGAGGATGGACAAAAGTTATTTAGCATACCAAAATTAGGTGGTAATGTGTTGTCCATGTTTCCCCTGTATGTAGCTAGCATTGATGAGGATGTTGTCCATGGTTGGAAGTTTAAGCACCATGCAAAAATTATTTCCTAAAGGCAATAACTTGGAAGATCTATGCATAAAGGGAGCACTTGCAATTATTCATCATCACTTTTGGTCCAAAGGAGTAGTAAAACGTCGGTGGAATGAAGGTGGAGTAGCTCCTTCATCATCTTTGTAAAAGTTACACGTTGAAGAGAGTTGTCCAACACGTTGCATGGTTGGTTTCCAACAACTGTCCATTATGTTAACTCTTACCATCTTTGTTTAATTAATCCATTAACTCCTTACATCATCCATGATAATTCTTGTCTCCCACATATAACAAGTTTTTTTGACTTTGTCTCACCAAAATGACACATGTTCATATTTTGTATTAGTCTCACATGTAATGAATTTTATGTCCCTCACATTTACTCCTTCATAAACGTGGCAGCATGAGGTCTTCATACATTCTTGTTCCAAAATAATGAGAACTTCTTCACGTACGAGATAGTTGCCACTTAAGACTCATTCACATGTACATGTATTATTTCTTATCCAAAATAATTAAGTGACTTAAAGAAAATTTTGTCCAGTTTCAGTAGAAGTTTCATGTCCACTGATTAACATGTTATACCTAAACACATCAACATATAAATTGGATCGATTTACTTTAAATATCTTTAACTACCACTGATTCTCTCAGTCTTGGTTTACTTAGTTTATGTCCTTATATTTCAGCTCGAAATTGGTTCCAATTTACTCCATGATAATTTAAAACAAGGTCAATATTTATCTATCATAAATCCATCTGATCAAATTTATTTTTGGCCCATTTTCATACTAGTCAACTCCAATATTTTTTGACTATCATTTGACTTTAATAATTGTCTCAAGTATTGTAAAATCATTCAAGGTCAGGTCCCCAATTCTCCTTTTAGTGAAAATAAAATTTACACTCACCTAGAAACACCATTCACACAAAATGAAATTTTATAAACACGTGAAAGGAAAAGTTTATGGTTTTACAAATATAGTTACAAACTCATAGTATATGTTATCAAAAAACATTATTCAGTCACATTGATACACTTATTATTTAGTTTATCCAAAATCCTAATAGTCATCACCCAAATCATTGCATTAGTTGACTAAATTTTCTTAAACAATTTTTTTAAAATTTTCAAATTCTTTCAAATATCAAAACATATTCATTTGAAAAAAAACTTGATCCAAAACCATTTTAAAGTTCTCTACAAATATTTTGATATATCAAAAGGTTTTTTCTTTAAAACCTTCCCCATTTTTCTCTTAATTATGAAAAAGCATATGCAAATGCTTAAGTGTAAATGATCATACAATTATTGAGTCAGTATTTCATTTAAAAATGATCAAGATAAGGTTACAAGAAGTATTTGCTTAAATATTGATATGATTGATTCCTCTTTGTTCTTAATCCTTCACTTAAATTCACTTAAAGCTCTCTTAAGTAGACATGAGTTCTCATTTTCTTTATCCTTTTATAACAGCCCAGACTACTCGCCCATAGATATTGCCCAGGGCCAAACCCCTCACAGTTTTACTCTTCCCACCCTTAGGAAAATGCGCCTGTAAGTGAGAGGTATCTGTACCCTTATAAGGTATACTTCGTTCTCCTCTCCAGCTGATGTGGGATCTCATCATCTCCACCTCCGTAGGGCCCAGCCCTCTTTAGAGCCCAGCCTAGTTGCCACAACAATTTGAGTGTTGGCTCTGATACCATTTATAACAACCCAGATTATCCACTCACAGATATTGTCCGCTTTGAGGTATCTATACCCTTATAAGGTATACTTCGTTCTCCTCTCCAGATGATGTGGGATCTCATCATCTCCACCTCCTTAAGGCCCAGCCCTCTTTAGAGCCCAGCCTAGTTGGCACAACAATTTAAGTGTTGGCTCTGATACCATTTATAACAACCCAGATTATTCGCTCACAGATATTGTCAGCTTTGAGCCTTGGCCCAACCAAGTCCTCACAATTTTGTTTTTCTTGAGAACTTCCCAGGAGGTCACCCATCTTGGTACTACTCTTGCCCTAGCACATTTAACTTCGGAGTTCTGATGCGATCCATTACGTAAAGGCATGTAAAACACGTCTTGTAGGGGAGAGGTACCAATACCCTTATAAGGCATACTTCGTTCTCCTCTCCAACCAATGTGGGATCTCATCATCTCCACCCCCTTAGGGCCATCCCTCTTTAGCGCCCAGCCTAGCTGGCACAATAGTTTGGGTACTGGCTCTGATGTTATTTATAATAGTCCAGACCATCAACTCACAGATATTGTCCGCTTTGGGTTGTCCCTAGGTCAAACCCCTCACAATTTTGCTCTTCCCATCCTTGGAAAGATGCGTCTTGTGGGGGATAGGTATCCATACCCTTATAAGGCATACTTCTTTCTCCTCTCCAACCGATGTGGGATCTCACACTTTATCTCTCCACCCCCTTAGGGTCGAACCCTCTTTAAGACCCAGCCTAGCTAGCACAACGGTTCAGGTATTGGCTCTGATACCACTGTAATAGCCCAAATCACTCGCTCACAGATACTGCCCGCTTTGGGCTCCAAGCTCCTCACGGTTTTGCTCTTCCTACCCTTAGGAAGACACGTCTATGGGGAAGAGGTATCCATACCCAGAGTGTGAGATCCCACATTAATTGGAGAGGAGAATGAAATATGTCTTATAAGGGTATGGATACCTCTCCCCTACAAGACGCATTTTTCTTAAGTTAAGAAGACCAAAACAGTGAGGGGTTTGACCCTAGGGGCAATCCAAAGCAGACAATATCTGTGGGTGGGTGGTCTGGACTATTTTATCTTTAGTTTCTTAATTGACTAAATTAGATTTTTTACTAACTTTATCCTTACATGGAACTTGACTATGATAACATTAAACTTCCAAATCTGGTAAGTACGAATAAAAGCTTGCTAAAGTATATAAAACATGGCATCCTTCTCGTTAGAGGTATGATATTTCATATATTAACTTACTAATATCAACAAACATATAAAACAAATATTAGCAGCAACATATTTTCTTATTATCAAAACTATGGTTTGGAACCTCATTTGGTCCATTTATTTCATTTTAATCTTGTATGCATTTTCCTTATATGCTCCTTTTGTTTTATCATAGTCTCTAGTTTGTTTATGTCTTGAAATCTTCCATCAAATATTTGTTTGTAGAACACTCTTAAATATGTACTAATAACGTTCAAGTTTACCAAATTTAAGCTCTTTTTTTTCATGCCATATCGCTTCTATCTATTAGTTTTAGATATGTGGCTATAGATTTTGTTTAGTTCCAATCATAGACCACAATTTATCATATTAATTCTCTCCTTCATTTTAATTTGAAATCAAATACATTATGGAATTCTATTTTAATATTGAATCTTACTTAGGGAAATGAAATTTCAAGTCCAATGTGCATTTACTTATTGATGCCACTATTTTTCTTATATTTATTACATTGGGAGTCTATCTGATGTGTTTCATTAACAAAATTCATGTTCTTAACCTTTACGTAAGTATTTGGTCTAAATCATTATGTTGTTAAGGATCCATTTGGTAGTTATTGATTTACATATTTAATATTCATATAACCTTAACAAGAGAGGATTTGATTAACTATTAGAAAGTGTATTTGAGGCCATGTGAAAGGGTTGAGATTCAATGCTCCCAATTACAAATTGTTTATAATTTTGAAATTTTTTAATTAAAATTTTTAAGAAATATTGATTATTTTGTTATAAGATCATCTTATGAAATTGTTACTGGCAGTTGCCTATCAATTTGTTTGATCATATTTATAGTCCAAAGGAATTTGTAAGGGACACTGAATATGCATATGTCACTTTTAAAAGCTATTTTTGTATTCTCTTTATTTCATGAAATCATAATGTGGTTTTCCCTTTTAAACATTTAATAGGTGGACTAGGAGGTTAAAATCACCAATCATTGAGCAATAATAACAAGAAATGCAATAGTAAGAAGCAAAAATAGTAGTATACAATTGGATCAATTTTGGTTTAGGCCTAATTGGACATCAAAAAGATTTACGCTTACGGCCCTTTTTATGTGCTCCTTATTTTGTATTTGTAATTATATTTAAATTTGTTTCTTTTATTTCTTATTTAATAAATCATCTATTGTTATTAAAAATGCTTAGGAAATACCCATTTAGGCATTGGTTTGAATAAGTGCAATATAAATTAGCAACTTTAAAATTAAATTAGGCTCAACTTTTTGTATGATATGCCTCATGTTTAGGCCCAAACTCTAAAATCAATTTAAAAATATAAATTTCTTTCTTGTTACTTCCTTATATGAGTATATGGCCAACAAAAGGTATAAGTTAGAGAGAAAAAGAAGTTAACAAATTTCATAATAAAAATAATTCTCTCTTCAAATTCTCAAGTTCTTTTCTTAAGAACCTCATCTCTATTTTCATAAATTTAATTTCTATTTTCAAAGTCCAATATTCTATTTTTGAATTCATTTTCTTTTGCCCTAAATAATTAAACTTATTCATTAGTTTTTAAAAGCTTAATTCACCAAATCCTTTATAAAATATAGTCCTTTTTTTAGTATTTGTTTGAAAAAGAATTTTGCATTACTTGTTTTCATTTCATTAAGAGCTTTTCTTTACTTATTTCATTATCATTGTGTTTAGGCTTTCATATAAATTAAAATATACCCTTCTATAATCAAATTACAAATTTGTTTGCATTCAAAGCTATATGACATAGTTTAAACAACTTCTTAAGTTTTACTTTTAAAGTCGTCGGTAAAATAACAAACTAATAGGTATTCATTCACATGTTTTAAACTTAACTTTAATTCCTAGACATCATTATAGGACTTTCTTTTCAAACTCTATGTAAAGTTATAAATTTTTAGACATTCTACTACATGCTTTATTTTCTTATATTAGTATACCTTTATTTTCCTCACATTAAATTAATTTCCCTTAAAAATCCCCAAAATTTCAAAACTTGTTTCAAATCTGAATAATTACTTAGGTGAGTAAAATAGGACGCCTAACACCTTTCCTATTTTATAATTAAATCTCGAACTCATTTTTTCATCCTTTTTTCTTTTTATTGTCTTTTATTTAGGTTTTTTTCATTTTTTTCCTTAATAAGATAAATTGGTGACTTCATTTGAATAATTATTCAGCATCCAATCCCATCTATGTTTGAGGACATAAAAAAAGTCAATGATAACAACAAGATCAAAAGGAAACAAGAAAAGAGAGTTAAAATAAATTTATAATGGTTTAGTCAAATAAACCTTAGCTTATGTTCACTTCCAAAGCTTTGTTTGAAAATTCACTATCTTCTTCCTTTAATGGGTGAAGAGAAACCCTTTATACAATATTTCTCTATCACTAGTAAAGAGGAACCTTTTTATAAATCGTGAGGTCAAAAAGGAACACTCACAAACTTTACTTAAAGAAATTGTCACAATTGCATAACCATACAACTCAAAAACTCTCTCTCTTTTGCTCACATTAATTAGAAAAAGGCTCAATATATTTCATATTATACACATTTACACTTTATATTGTCAAGGTTCTTAACAACTCTACATTATGCTAAAAATTTATTCTCACAACTTAATTATGGTATGTTTATTTCAAATACATGAACTAAGCATTATAATGATAATTTTTGGCACTTTTGAATAGTTGGTTAACTACATTTAGCTAGTCAAATAAACATTGACTAGTTGGGCCCTTAACTAAATAGGAAATCTCCTCTCAATAACTTTTCAAACTGACCATTAGCTAGTTGGTGAATATTTCTTCAGTCAGTGAATAATGTAACAGAATTACAATGTTCAAACAGTGAATACTCTAGCCTATTTACAGTGTCATACAATACATATTCATATACTAAGTCATCTAAACTTAATATTTTTGTTAGGCCAGTTTCTGGAGCCCAACTATCTGGAATAATAAAATATGAGTGTATTTTCCTGTAGAGTTATTTCCATGTGATCTTCTTAACCATCATCATTTCATCTTCTTTCTCTGATACCATAAGTGTTGGGCACCCTACTCTTGCAAGACTCGTGCCCCACGTCCTAAGTGACATCTGAACATGCATCTTATAAGTGTGGCGTGCTCACACCAGTCACTCACCAAAATCACAACTTGAATTCTTTAGAAAAATTGTAGCTCTATGTCTCTAGTTTAATTTAAAACAATAATCATCTCATTCTGAGCTCTACAAATCAAGATATGATTAAAATACCGAAGTATGTTTAGTAAAATAACCAATTCATACTCTTCCAATCGATTCCCTCACTTTCTTTCCATTAATATTTTTGAAATCAACACCAAAATCTATTAATTTTTGTGGAGAGATAGAAAAATTCCTTAGGAATCCACTGGTTCAATAATCAAGTCATTTGGAGGTCGGATGACAAAGTTATGGCCAAAAGAATCAATCATGTTTAGATCCAGAAAATCCTTCGAGTGCGATTGCGAGAAATAAAGGTGCGATCGCGAGGAATGAAGGTGTGATCGCGAGGATAAAGGTGCAATCACAAGAGTGCTTGGTGTAATCATGAGAGTGCTTGGTGCGAGCGCGGCTGAAGTTATCCGACATATACATCCTATACAACATCACTACTTATAATGATCATATGTCTCAACTCCGATATCCAAAAATTTTATACTATATATCGTTGGAAAGCTAGAAAGATAAGAGACAACTTTTTAAGAAGACAACTTTTTCCAGTTCAGCCTAGATTAATACAGATTTTTCCCTGAAGTCAGAACACAAAGTTTTTCCCTATGAAAGCTTGAAAATGCAATGTACAAACTTGGAACGTCATGATCAAACGAAATATATTTCATTAACATCAAAAGATAAGAGTTTTACAAATCTTTAATGGGCATTTCAAGCCACAATACAGCATAGTTTCAAAACCCAAAAATACGAAATACACATGAGCAAATAAAACTTGAAATGCTGCTAAAGCCTTATGTTCTCATAAACTAACATAAAATACAAAAAGATGCAACTTTGGAGTGATGCCCCGACTTTTGATCATTCGATCTCTTACTTATCACCTGAAGATGAGATGAAATAGAGGTGACCTTAAAAAGATTGTGGGTAACAGTTTTATAATCGAGATATAAGCAAAAACCATTGAAATATTCATTTCCATTGTAAAATTCACATTGAATGCGTGAAACACATATTTCCTAAATTCTCAACTTATCAAACAATTCATAAGCATCATAAATCATGCATTCATCAAATTTTTCAACACATTCTAAACACATAAGCACATCAGAATGGTTTGGGTAGGTCCATAAACAGAACTTACTAACACATTTCCATATAATGGTCTTGTGTAGCTTTGAACAGAACGTACTATCGCAATCTCACATAATGGTCTTGTGTAGCTGCGAACTTAGGGGAATCCGTGAAGGAGCTCCATGTCACTAGCAGGCAGGCAGGAGAAGCCTATAATCGAAGTGCACTTGATATACAGAATGGACTTACTACAAACCCACATAATCATGCGTTTCACATCTTGTAAACTTGTTGCCCAAAATGGCACATTTTCGAAACATAATTTCATAAACTTAATATCCTTTCAAAATTATTTCCATTTTTCATTTCATAATCCATCCACAAAATTCATATACAAAATACGTAGCAATTTCTCAAAGCATTTAAAGAACAATAATTGTACATTTATAAAGTAGTTGAAATAATTTATTTCCATTTCTTGAAAGAAACATTTATGGCTTATTTAATCAATTATAAACGTGTAACCCACCTTGAATTCCTTACTTAATACTTGCTCAAAGATGCCTATCCTCTTGCCTTTCTTGATTCCCTTTACATAGGCAAAAATTGATTTATACTAAAACTTATGCATTTCCTAAGCTTCATGAACCAAAACCGTTCCAAAAATCCAAAGGATTAAAATCAAACTTACCTTGAATCTTCACCAAATCATAAGATTGTTAGCTCAAATGGAAGCTCTTCTCTTCCTCTTTCTTTTTCCCTTCTTGCACAACCCCAAAATCTCTCTTAAAAACTAAGAAAGATGGAACCCTAGTTTATCTCTCTTTTTTTCTCTCAACCACCGAAACTCTCTTCTTTCTCTCTTTGTTTTCCTATTTTTCTCTCTTCTTCTCACTCACTTTTTCTCTCTTCTTCAAATGTAAAACAATAATTCTTCGTCCCTTTTTACCCTTAATGATTGTAAAATGTCCATTTTTACCCTTCCTTATATGCCTTATGGTCTTTATCCTTAAGTGAATTACCAAAAATGCCCTTTATGCATTCTTACCACTTTTAATTCAACTAATCCATGAAATAAATCCTACTAACAATAGACATAATAATTAACTCTCAAAATTTTATTATATCGAAACCTCATAATTTATTCAAACCATGCTTAATTCAATAATAAAGGAAATTTGGGGGCCAACAATTTTAACTTTAAAAGTTCTTTCAAATATTAAAAACTCTTTTCTTTAAAAATAAATTGATTTGAAAATTTTCTCAAAAAGTGTTTTGATAATCAAAAGGCTTTTCTTTGAATCCTTCCTAAATTTTCTCTTGATTCTGAAAAAGCATATACAATATGCATATAAATGTTTATGCAATAATTGAATCCCTAATTTATTAAATGTAGATAAGTTAACAAGAAATATTACAATTATTTATTACCTCTTAAGGTGCTTACTTGAATTTCCTTGAAGCTCTCTTGAATATGTATATACCATTTTACTCATTTATTTTACCCTTTGATAGTTTGATTGATTCAATTGTCTCTTTCACTCATTTTGTCCTTCTATTGAACTTGATCATTTACATACTACTTAATTTCATTATAATGGAGCCACTAATATCATCAAAAAAAGTAAATTCATTAATAGTGATATGTTTTATTATCATCAAAACTATGGATTAGAACCTCATTTAATCTAACAGGTTCCATTAAGGCAATCAAACATCCAAAGTCTACTTTCTTAAAGAATTGATCCAATAAATTGCTCTAACCAAGCAAGTTTTTCCATCAACTACTCCATATTGGTCCACACAACATTAACACTAAAATGAAATTGCAATCGTTCTCTGATATTAGTTGTCAAAAGTGTTAATCAAGGGTAGTAGATATTGCTTTAAGTAGCCCCGTATAACAAGTTTATTTAGTTTAACAAGACATTTTCATCAAACAATTGGCGTGAAATCTGATTTGAATACTTTGAGACTTAGAAAAATATAATCAATAAATATATATAAGGATACATTTTGTTCACATGTAAGAACATATTATAAGTTGTTTTAACAATAGGAGATTACTTAGTTGGTTGGTTATCCAAATTTGTCACAAACATAGGAATTCAAATATGAACTCTATTTATTGCCTCATTCTTGGCATTTCATTGATTTCTAAAGAACCTTATTACATCCTTTTCTTATTAAGGCATGCTATTGTTATATTAATTGCCCTTGTTTATTTTCATATTATCTAACTTACTAAAAAGGAATCTAGCGAGTTATAACTATGAAATTTCTTATGATCAATATTATTATATGATATACTAATATGAACTTAAGGTAGAACCCATGAAGATTGCCCTTAAAAATTATGAAACTATAGGATTAGTGAATGTTTTTATAAAAAGTCTAAATAAATTCATATCATTATCTTTAATATCACTTTGTATCATAATGTTAATAAAAAAATAGCCATCTTGGCAAGAATAAGATGAGAAGTGGTACTAATAATAATAATAATAATAATAATAATAATAATAATAATAATAATAATAATAATAATAATAATAATAATAATA
>JANSVA010000009.1:9656906-9684327 GCA_025504915.1 Erythroxylum reticulatum
TTTTCTATTTTCTATTTTCTATTTTCCATTTTCTACTTTTTATTTTTGCTTTGAATGAGAGGTTTACTTGTGTAATATGTAATTTTCTAAGTTGGAATTGTTGTTTGAAGCAGAGCATAAGTATCCGTCACATAATGCTGTTCAAGGTCTTGCTTCAATCTTGGGTTTGACATACAAGCAGGTTTGTGGATGGTTTGTTTCGAAGAGGAGGAGAGACAAAGGTAGAGATGTTTTACATCCTTACCCAAGCAACACACTCACAGATCATGAAACAGGATATACATTTTCAGTTTCATCCGCTAGTAGAGAGATTGTTAACTAACCGTGTGCTGTAATTTGTGATACAGATCAGTCTAACAGTGTGCCGTAATTTGTGATACAGATCAGTCTAACACCCCTTCATCCTCAAGGTATGGCACGTTAACACAGTTCAGGGACAGGCAGATGAAGAAGAGAAAAAACCAAATTCTTCTTCAGGATTTGTTGACTCCAGGCTACATATTGGGCAAGATTTTTCGCAAGGATGGTCCTCCTCTCGGTGTGGAGTTTGATATTCCCTCAATGACATCACCCATTTGTAAAGGTATGAAATCAATGTCTCAAATTTATGACTTTTGCTTATCGAAAACTATTTTATCTGAACATACATTTATTTACTTCACTATTGGAGAATTATAACTACAATGTTAAGAGGAGATCATAATTTGAAGATTATGGAAGATTTTCTTTTGTTTTGTTTATCAGTGGTCTTCCCTATTTCAATAATAAAAGAAGTTTACTAACATTTGACATTTACTTCTTATATTTTTTGTTTGAAATTTTCTATCACATTCTTCTTTTCATTTTTTTCTTGTCTTTCATCTTTTCTTTAATGTGTACTGATACTCCTTTACTATTAGATTCCAGAAAATCTATTTATGCTTGTCAAGAGAACCAAAAGGCAAAGAAAAGAAGACAGGTACTAGTGAAATCATGTCACTAATATTCCTTTCTCAACATTAGGCCACAACTCTCCTTCCTCTTTCTTGAGTATGCTTTTGCACGTCATTTTAAGGTTGTCACTGTGTTGTCATTGTTTGTCAGAACTGCGTTGAGAATGCTTCAACAAAGAAACATGGTATAGGAAAAGGCTTGATGACAGTATGGCGTGCTGTAAATCCTAATGGTGGGGATTTACCTACTGATATCAACTTCTTTGATAGACAAATAAACGATGCTCTCCCAGTATCAACTCCTGATTCACGAAAATTCCAGCAGAGCAAAAACCGACGACAAACAATCCCTCTAATGGTCAATCATATAATCTCAATTTCCTAAGACATACTAGTTCTTTTGATGAATGATTGCACTTGCTTGCTGTTCTTTTGTACATTTTAGGAAATATAGGCAATTTTCCTTTTTCCAATTGATTTCTTGAAAAATTTTGTTCATAGATCTTGCATTTTTTTTCCAATCAGACAAGGTTGAGAAAAAGAGCACCGAATGTGAGGAAGTCTTTTGTTAAAAGTAGAGAGGTAAGCATTTTATGGCATTAGGCAATCTAGATTTGGGGCTGTGAAGATGAATTGTTGGTTTTCTATAGGTGGGTTCTAAAAGGAAGACAATTCAAATGGAGCCACGCAAGGAAAAATGTGAACTTGCTCTTGAAGGAGTGTTATTCCTTGAACGCCTCAAGCAATTTGAAGTGTTAGTAGATGATGAAGAATTGGAGCTGAGAGAGTTGCAAGCTGGACCAAATCCAACGAGTTGTTCTGATCATTGTTTTGCCAATGGATTGGATGGTTGTTTACTTTGCAAAGGTTTGTTTTGTTCTTTTTTACTTCTGACTGCATCTACCACCCTTTTACATTTGATTGTAAATGTGAATACTCAAGTTTCTTTATCACTCTAATTTTCCAGATTTACTTCCCAAGTTTCCTCCTGATGTTGTTAAGATGAAGCCACCATTTACAATGCAGCCTTGGTATTCTTCCTTGGAGAGTGTCAAGAAACTTTTTAAGGTGTATTAATCTGAATAACTTTTTAGTTCTTTTGCCTTGGAACATTTATGCATCTTGGGTAAATGATACTTGTGATTGTCTCATCTGATACTCATATAATGCCTGAGGTATCTTATCACAACCTTGAGTTATATCTGTGATGCAAAACAACTAAGAGTTCATTAAAGAAATTAAAGAGCACAAATTAGTCAATCAAAAGCTTTAATTTGTTGGGATGAAGATTGAGAGTTATGTTGATAAGAAAGACACCAAGGGTTGAAATTTAGTTTATGCTAGGTTGCTTATTAGATAGGAAATAGTAGTAAGATATGTTATCCTAGTGGAAAATATGTTATTCTAGTTATTTAGGACTTAAATTTATAGAATTCTTATTAGAATAGGATTCGATTTTGTTTTAGATATTTTGGTTAGGAACCCCTTTACTACTAGGATAAGGGTTTTAAAAACCTTTTTATATATGTTTATTCAGCCTCTCAATAATGAGATCTTGAATTTTTTTTAAATAAACTTGAGCTTCAATTAGAAGGGGTGATGCTTTCTTCCAATAGTGATTTTTATATCCTAAGAGTTATTCATAGTTCCCTATCCTTTATTGCTTGTTTACGTCACTAAATTTTAGAATTTTTAACTTGAATTTCCAGGAACCAAAATCTTAAATTTTGGCTATATTAAACCTAAGATTCCAGCCATACCAAACACTAAAATAAACAATCAAATCTTAAAAATTCAGCTATGCCTAGATCTAAAATTCTGTCATCCCAAGTTGAAACCTAACTTCCTTTTTTCAAAAAGAAAATTGAAATTTAGACTTGAAAATTTAATTCAGTAACCCTTATTTCCTAGTTTGTGTGAGTTTTAGCTACTAGTTAATATTTCTTCTATTTTTCCTGCATCAATTTGGTATTGGAGTTTTGATTCACAATGGTGACACATAGCGGAAGGGTATATAGAAGCTCTAGAAATCAACTTTCATGTTACAACTCCTATAAGAAAGTGTTCTCCAACTTTTGGGCAGGTTAGACAACCTTGAAATTTGTGCCCTAAGATTCAAAAGTCCCACAAGAAATAATCATGGAAGCCAACAACCCTTACTTGATGGTAAACATGGACAATGTGCTAATAAGCAAGATGAAGGGATTGATATTAATCAATGGCATGAAGTGCAAGGGAAAATCTGTTTTAAAAATCATATATTGATTTTTGATTCCTCAAATTTAACAGACATTGCCTCAAAGAAAGTGTTTGTTTTGAGTTGTGAAACTGATTCGAGTACTTGCTCACATGTAGCGTTTGACAGTGGGAGATGATCATGGGGTTAAAGATGAAGACAAGCAGAAGGAAATGGATTCTATGACAAACTCTAAAGTTGAAACAATTAAATAATAAGTTGAAACACTTAAACAGCAAACTGAAACACTTGAACCATAGGCTGAAACACATGAACAACAAGTAAAAATACAAGAACAATAGGCTGCTAAGATAGGACAGCAGGTTGAAAAAATAGGACAACAAGCTAAAATAACAGAACAGGAAACTGAAAAGATTAACTCACAAGTTTTAACAGTTTCAAAGCTTTAGGGGTCAAAACTTGATGATACCATTGATGTTGACAAAACAAGAAATTAGGTTGATGAAGTTGTAGCGAGTGATGAAGGACAATTAGATTTGAATGAAGACGTGAAATTCACACAACATATGAGTAAAGGAGAAGCTGTGAGTTTACTTGCAAAGTCAACATTTTGTAATGATAGCATGAAACAACAATATGTTACTGATGCCTATATGGCATAGAAGCCATGTGGTTTGTTATGAAATCTGCAAATACAATGGTCAAAACTTATGATGATGTCCACATGCTAAGCTATTCTTCAAAGAGACTATACAACTCTATGGATTACCTTTAAACATTATTTCTAATTGTGATGTGAAGTTTGAGTTATTTATGGAGAATTCTATGAAAAATTAGTTTTCGAGTTCTTTCTATCCACAAATCGATGGATAAATAGAGGTAGTGAGTAGAAGCTTGGGGGACTTGTTAAGATGCTTGATCGAGGACACTGAATAATTGAGACCTAATTCTTCCTATGGAAGAATTTGCGTACAACAGTTTTATAAATAGGTCGACTTGTAAGAGTCCTTTTGAGATAGTCTTGAGAATTTAACCAAGGTACATTAGTTAATGTTTAAGCTAAAGGTTTTGCACAACACGAGGGATATATACGTTGAGGTACGAGGAAAGATAACAACCAGTAACTTGACTTATTAATAACATTGGTAATCAACATCGTCAATTGCTGAAATTTAACAAAAGGGATATGGCGATGGTGTCCAGAGCTTTTTAAAAAGGAAAATACAAAAATTTTTATTCACAGATGCTGCACCTTATAAGATCCTTAAGAAGATAGGTACTGAGGCTTATGTTTTGAAACTACGAAATGACATGGGAATTCATCCTATTTTTAAAGTTATAAACTTAACTATTTATCATGGTCATGGTGATACATAATATCCTTCTATAGCTTTGAGAATTTTAGCCATTTCTCATCTTAGAAAGGAGATAGAGGATGTTCTTGATAAACTGCTTGTAGCCATAAGATTTGGAGGATATTTACAGTTTCTTGTCAAATGAAAAGGAAGATCAATTTTTAATAGCAATCGGGTTTTAGAATTAGAATTTCAAAAGTTGAATATGAGCTTATATGATTAGTATTTGTTGCGTTTTACGTTGAGGACAACTTCAGCCAAAGTGGGAACAATTGATGCAAAAGAACTAAGAGTTTATAAAAGAAATAAAAGAGAGTAAATTAATCATTCACAACCTTTAATTTGGTGGGATGAAGTGGGAGTTGAGATGAAAATAAAAACAAGGGTTAAATTTTAGTTTATGCTTGGTTTCTTAATTAGATTAGTAGTAGTAAGTTAGACATGTTATCTTAGTTGTTTAAATTTTAAACTTATAGAATTCTTATTAAAATAAGACTCAAATTTGTGTTGGCTATTTTAATTAAGAATCCCTTTACTATTAGAACAAGGATTCTAACAACGTTTCTATATATATGTATATTCAACCCTTCAATAATAAGGCCTTGAATTTTTTCTATAAACTTAAGAGTTTTAAATTAAAGGTGTGATACTTTTTTTAAGAGTAATTATTAGACCCTATGAGCGATCTCTAGTTTCCTACTTTATTACTTGTTTACCTCATTAAATTCCAGAACTTTTAACCTGAATTTCTAGCAACCAAAATCCTAAATTCTACTCGTATCAAACCTAAAATTCAAACTATATTAAATCCTAAAATTATAGCCTAAATTTTTATCAATAAACCCAAAAAATCCAGCTAGATCCAAATCCGAAATTCTAGCGTTCCAAGTTGACATGTAGACCTGAAATCTGAATTTCTAGGAGCCTAACAACACTCAATTGCCCATTTCCTAGTTTATGTAAATTTTAGTTACTAATTGATATTTCTTCTATTTTTCCTACACGAATCCATCTATTAATAATTGCAACACTCGCTGTTCAATGTACTCACATGATTTATGTTTGGCATATCCGTAGAGTTGTAGCCAATTTCAACATTGGAATCTTTTAAATCGCAGTATGGTCCTAAATTTGCTTTAGAAGCAAGTTATTTGATTTTTTATCTTCTCTTTGTACAGATTTTATATCTTTCTGTGGTTAAATATGTCGCTAACTAAATGAGATGTTTTGTTTCCAGGCATTCCACTTTCTCTATACATATTGTGTTAATATTGATATATGTCCCTTCACTCTTGATGAGTTTGCTCAAGCATTCCATGAGAAGGTATATTCCTCATATCGGATTGTGTACTTATCTTGTATTTAACTTCAGTTAGTCATACTCAAACCTGTCTGTGTTGATTTATGTTTCTTTAAACGTATTTCAGGATTCTTTGTTGCTTGGAAAAATCCATGTGGCCCTTCTTAAATTTCTTATCTGCAATGTGGAAACGGAGACGAGTAGTGAATTCTTGCCTCATTCAAGCATATCTTGCAAATTTCTTGCACTACTCCACTCGGTGAGTACATAAAATGAACGATGCAAAATGACCACTCTTGATAGTAGGGCCAATACAGCTTCTGCTGGTGAGGAAGTAGAGATTTTTTATAGAATCTGAGAAAACTTAGTTTTATGTTCATATGCATCCTTTTCTGATTGGAAAACTGGGAAATAATTGAAATATGCCTCCTTATTGATTTGAAGCCTAAAGCTACTGTGTATTTACTTTTTGAAATTTACACCCAGGTGATTTCCTAGTGTTGGTATATGACTGGTACATACTTGATTGGAATCAGATGCTGTGCACACATGAATGCAGATATATTTTATGTGGAATGAATTACTTAGTGCTCCTTGATTTCCTTCCATTTTGTGGATTGTTCATCATCTGCACCTTTTTCTTTTTGTTGGGCTGAGGTGGAAACGGGTGTTTCTTTTGTTTTCCTTTTCAAGTTTTACCCTAGTTTTCATGCCACCTGAATTTGCAGTTTTATGATTATTAATTTATACTTTTACAGGTTGAAAATCAAAAATCCATTGTGGAGTTCTGGAAAAATTCTCTCAATCCTCTAACATGGTCTGAGATACTCCGTCAGATATTGGTTGCAGCTGGTTATGGTTCAAAGCAAGGTGCACTTCGTAGGGAAGGCATTAGCAAGGTTAATAGTGTATCTTTATTTTATTTTCTTCTTTCAGTTCTCTAGATTTATTCAACAAATGATGATATAAAAGTTGTAACTTCCTAATTCTAAAGAATCCTTGTGGAAAAGATAAGTGGAAGCAATGTAACATATTTTAATTCATAGGAAATGAGCCTCATGTTGAAGTATGGTCTCCGTCCCAGAACTTTGAAGGGTGAATTGTTTAGACTCCTGTCAGAGCAAGGAAATAGGGGGATGGCAGTTTCTGACCTAGCAAAGTCTTCTCAAGTAAGTTTCTAATGCTGAAGAGAGAATCCAAACGGAGGAGAAATGTTCCTACTTCCTATTATTCTTTTACAACCTAGTGGTGATTTTTATCGATTTACTGATGTATGTTTATTATCTATTTTGAAGATTGCTGAGTTGAATCTTGCCAGCACAACTGACAGACTAGAACTATCTATATGCTCAACTCTTTCAAGTGATATTACTTTATTTGAGAAAATATCACCATCTACTTATCGTCTACGCATCAATGCTTCTATAGCAAGCAGTGGTTATCAGTCAGATATGGACTCTGGAAGTGTCCATGATGACTTTGATGATGATGGAACAAGTAACAGCAGTGACTCTGAGTATGATTCATCCAGTCCAAGAAAATCAAAGAAAAATAATTATCAGAAAAGTAAAAGTAATTCACTAATTGTTTACAATGAGATTGATGAGAGCCATCAAGGCGAGGTGTGGATGTTGGGACTTATGGAAGATGAATATTCCGATTTGAACATTGAAGAAAAGTTGAATGCTTTGGTGGCTTTGATTGACCTTCTCAGTGCTGGATCTAGCATTAGAAGAGAGGTAACACATGTATCCTGAGCTTGAACATCCTCAAATGTGACAAATCATGTTTCTGAGTTTAGGTTTTGGATGTGTGTTGAAGCGGATCTCTTCTAAGAAACAGATGTTTGAAAGGGGCTATCACATGACTTCTGGTGGTTAGGTTGTATTGTCTGTAGTTGGTCGATGAAATAAAAAGAAAATCAATCACCTATCATGAATATGATTAGACCTTAATTAATTATATGATACCTGGGATTAGTTTTTGCAAAGTCAGTTCAACAAATTAAATTTGCCTAACTAGGTTGGGAATTAATTCATTTTAAATCTAATTCATTGAGTGTTATAAGCTATGGATTAAATGTGCTATTCTCTTTCCTGTGTTGCATTTTCCAAGGATAAGCATAGTGGCATTATGTTCTGTTGTGATTATCCCTATAGCTTGGATTTTGACTGGACTGTACTTACCATTAGACCTAGCGCTTCATTCAATGCAATTTATTCCATTGCCTCCATATATATATGTATATTTTCAATTTTATCCTCCAGATGAAGGTTTTGATAATTGTATATTTGATCCTTCTCCTTTCTCCTCTTGTTATCATTGTCAGGATCCATCAAGAACCACTGAAGAATCTGCCCCTCGCATACATCACTATGGTTCCGGAGCTAAAATAAAGCGATCATCTTCAAACCAGAATAATTTGCCTAGGCCATCCTGGGATTCCATTGGACAGACGAGCAATGCAAAAGAAATACAGAGGTCATCTGGGTTCTTCCCAGTTGATTCTTCTGTGTCAATTTTAGATGGAAAGGACCAATTTCCTAGAAAAGAGAAAGATGTAAATGAAAGTGGTTTTGAGGTGTATTTGCACCCTATGCAATCCATCTTTCTAGGGTCTGACCGTAGGTACAATAGGTATTGGCTATTCTTGGGTCCATGTGACGCACATGATCCTGGCCATAAGAGAGTGTATTTTGAATCTTCTGAAGATGGGCATTGGGAAGTGATTGATACCCAGGAGGTACCTTCCTAACCCCTTGTAATTTGAATCCCTGTTTAATTTTTAACTTGTTTTGGATTTTAGAAACTTATTTTCTGTGATCTTACATTTGCCTTTTCAAACTACAGGCATTGCATTCCTTGTTATCGGTATTGGATGACAGAGGAAAACGGGAAGCTTTTCTTATTGAATCTCTGGAGAAGCGGGAACTTTTCCTTTGCAAAGAGATGTCACGTGTAATTTCAAATGATGCCGAAATCAGGAACCCGACTCTATCAAGCCAGTCTGGATTGGAAATAGTTAGAGAAGATAGTTCTTCTCCAGTGTCTGATGTAGACAACAGCCTAAACCAGAGTTTGATATCAAATAGTTCTTTACCCCAATGTGGTGCAATTGTTCTTGAAGCAGGGAAGAATGGCGATCTAGAAAACCGGAATTGGAGCCATCTCCAAGAGTTTGATGCTTGGATATGGAATTCTTTTTACTGTAATCTAAATGCTGTTAGATATAGCAAAAAGTCTTATTTTGAGTCGCTTACCCGATGTGAAACCTGTCATGATTTGTTCTGGAGAGATGAAAAGCACTGCAGAATTTGCCATGTGACATTTGAGCTAGACTTTGATCTTGAAGAGCGATACACTATCCATTCAGCGACTTGTAGGACAAAAGGAGATAGTGGAATGTTCCTGAAGCATAAAATTCTATCATCACAATTGCAGTCACTGAAGGCGGCAGTTCATGCAATTGAGGTTTGTTCAGTTATCTGTTCTCTTGTTTGAATCGCACATCTCGTGCTCTTCCATGAACATTCTTGTGCTTCAATTCAAGTATTTATGCAAGAGATACAGGATTATATCCTATCATGATAAGCATGATAGGAGGTTAGATCGACAAGGAGCCTATTTGACACCTTTGGAATGCCCTTTTGAGGACATCCAGTCACATTAGAAGCTTGACTTCTGGCATATTTCAAAATATGATAATCAAACCTGCTTAAATACCCTTGGGCCAAGTCTAAGAGCCATTTGTCTTAGCAAGACACTGATCTTGTGGGAGCATATTGACCCATGGTTTATATGCTAGCAATTTGCAATTATTATAATCTTTTGGTTGGTCAAAATAATTGACAGCAAAACAAAAGGAAATAAGGGTCTTCTTTGCTTTACTTGTTATATATGTTCTGATTCTCTCATATCAAGCTGATGCAGATTTTCTTTTCTAGTAGTGGATGAACATATTACACCTAAATTTACTATGTGATGTTTATCTCATGATTTCTTCTGTTAAATGCAGTCAGCTATGCCTGAGGATGGCTTGGTGGGTGCTTGGAGAATTTCAGCTCATAGGTTGTGGGTTAAACGGCTTCGCCGCACTTCATCTTTGACAGAACTTTTACAGGTTTTGTATCCAATGTTATATATCTCAATCTATTAGTCAGTCTAAGCATTTCTAAGGCTTGTGATATCTTATCAATTTTAATACATATTAGGTTGTTGCTGATTTTGTTGCTGCATTGAATGAGGATTGGTTGTGTAAGTGCATCACGGCTGAAGGTTGTAGGACTTCTATGGAAGAGATCGTCACATGCTTTCCATCTATGCCTCAAACGTCATCTGCACTAGCTCTCTGGTTGTTGAAATTGGATGAATTGATCTGTCCCTATTTGGAGAAGGTTCAACGCCAAAAGAAACAGACAGGACCAAAGGTACTATTCTGTGATTTTAAATATCTCCTGACTTTGCTTTTCTTACATATTTAAATAATCCTTGTTTTCCTAAACTAGCTCAGAAGTAGCTAGCATTTAAAATTGTAATAGATGCCTTTCGTTTTCCCAAAGATCTAAATGAAATACACTCTAGTTGTTTCATGGGCAAAATTGACAGTAGTGTTCAGTGGTTGCTACCTTGTAGTTATGATAAAGAATGCCTAATACATAATTTTTGCCTTGGAAATACAATTTGCTGACTGATTTGAATGGTAGGTTTTGAGATTATCTCATATTCAAGAATCAGGAATGTTGTTTAAACAGTAGACTTCTAGTGATCAACTTAATGCATGGTTTGCATATTATGCATATTGAATTCTCCACTATTCTTGGCACGAAACTCCCATTGAAACTTGAAGGTGCATATGCTTGATTACAATTCAGGTAAACATCAGAACTGAAGTTGATCTGGGGCGTGCACAGACAGCCTTAATAAGCTACATCCAGGAAAGATAGTGATGTGAATGTCAATTTCACTCATCATTGTTATCTTCAAACCGATGATGTCCATGAAACAATTACTGGCTTTATCATTTTTGCAGTAATGAGGGAAATCATTGTGTCACAGTTGTAGGTCAGAATTCAAGAGGGTGAAGGCAGCGGATGGTTGTACAGAAAGGCGACTTTGGCTATTTATATTTTTTCGTGTGTTGCTGTACCGATGCTGTTTAAGCGATTAGATTTGCAGCATTGAACTGAATATAGGTAATTCATATGAATACACCATAAACGTGTAGCGGGGTTTAACGTTTTCCAGTGGAAGAACACACCATATCAACTGTCATTGTAAATTTAGCAATCCAGTTTTGGTAAGGGAGAATAAGCAATTATGGCGATGTCAACAAACAAGTTTACATATGTGAAATGAAAGATTATTCGCCAACAACGGCATGTTGGGTATTATATGCAGTTAACTGCAGTAACAGAATTGCCTACTGATGAATGGGCAAGTATGTCATAGGCATGTCACCCTTCCATGAATGATGCTAACGCTTGACCTGATTATCCATATAGTCCATTGCACACGTGTATGGCTGTATCCCAATAATAATTCTACTTCTGTTTTAAATATGGTGTTTGCTTTTGTTGTCTACAAGTTTAATGAGAATACTTATTGGAGATGATGATGAAGATTATGTGCGAAGTGCAGTGTTGGTGTTGTGACAAGTTGCTATAACATGTTTAAATCTCAGATTAAATCTCAGAAGAAGATTTGCACTATGTGGAGTCGTAAATGGAAAATATAAGACAAGAGAGAACTTTTCAGTGATAAGATTTTTCAGCATTTTGTGATTCGACCAAAGCACGTGAATTACCAACCAAACGCAAAAACACCAAATTCAAGAAGCATGTGCTGTAGTTATCGTATGCTTTGATTATTAGTTAGATGCTCTTTATATTTTTCTTGGATTTAGTGACATTCAAATTTATAGTTAAAATATACTATTACTTTTATCTTTTGTGATATTCCTAAGTTAATATGTAAAAAAATCAAGTTTAATATAATAGAAGGATAAATTGAGAAAATGAGTTACTGAGTCAATTGAAAAAATTAGAAAAGTAAAGCATATATATAACATAAGAGAGCTCCGCAAAATTGATTTTCTTCCTCTTCCTTCATGTACGACAATATCAATTCATTCACTATCTTCTTCCTTCAATGGGTAAAGAGCAATCTTCTATACATTATCGTCTTTGCCACGAGTAGAGAGTAATCATTTACAAATCTTGTTCAAAGTCAATAGGAACCTTAACAATATGTATCTAAAGCAATTTTACCTACTACACAACCATACAACTTGAAACATCCCTACTAAACAAGTGCGCAATATCTGTGCACTTGCTAGCCTCTCAAGACTCTTAGAAGCTCTTTAATACACCCAAGACTATTCCTAGAACTCATGAGTACTATATTATATGCAATAATAAAAAATAGTTTTCAGAAACAAAATTGAATAGTTATTAAAAACAAAAGCTAATAATTACAATGACTAATAAAGGTGGCAATAAGTTACATATTATCAAAAGACATTGGCGACTACTCTATCATCCTACTCAATCATTCTATCCATAACCTAACATTAGTTGTCTAAATTCCCGTATTGATCTACCAAACTTCTTGAAAAAAGTTCTTTCAAAATTTCTTAAAATATCAAAGTATTTTAACAAAAACTTGATTTAAAATAATTTCAACAGCTCTTTTAAAATATTTTAATTTTTAGAACTTTCTCAAATTTTCTCTTGATTATGGTATAGTATGCCTAAATGGAAATGATTATATATTTGATTTTGTCTCACTTTATTCTCTTTAGTTATTATGTAATTGCTTTATGATTATCGTATATGAATTCACCAAAATTATCATTAGAATAGACAATTCATTCTTTAGTTTTCAAATAAAGTTAAAAAGGTACACACACATAATTCATTCCCTTTTGTGTGACATCCTAAGACCAATAATTAGTATCAAAGCAAGTCTCGTTCATTACGTATAGACTTCTATCGAAATTTGAGTACTATTATAGTAGCATAACTTTCATCACTATTTTAGCCATGAGGACCAAGTTATTAATATTGATCCATTATTCAATGGAAATGATTACTTGTTTATAGAACTAGGATGATGATAGTCTTTCTAATAGTAAAAGATTTTAAGTAATGGGAGATTTTAGAAAATAATGAATAAGGTAGGAATGACAACAATACACAAATTTTATTTTCATATTAGATGGAAATGCATTATCTAAAGTTTTAATACTTTCAAATGCTCATGAAAATTTGGAGCACATTTACTCTTACATATGTTACGATTTTCATAATGATATTGATTTTAATAATATTAATATTACTCTTGATGAGCTTGATAATCAAGAATAAAGTAAAAAGAAGAAGAATCAGAGAAAAAACATAGCAATAAAGATCGTAAGGGTTGATACAAGTGATTCTAAAACTAAATAATTGAATAATATGATGGATCACATGTCTTTATGACAAATAATAATGAGGTATCATCTAACTCAAATTCCCTTAATGATAATGATTGTGTGATAATGATGATGGTTTTTCTTATGAAGAACTTGTTGGATGCCTTAGAATAATGAGTTTGAGAACAAAGAAATTATCTTTCAAGTATAAATAGGGTTTAAATACATACCTAATTGAGAATAAGAAATTAAAATGTGATGCACATGACATGATAGATTCTAAATATGTAGTTGTTTATAATAAAATTGATCATAATTTGTTGAATGAAAATGAGAAATTAAAGAAGGAGAACAATAACATCAAAAAGCCCTTGTTAAAAGTTCAGTGTGTGTATTGAAAAATTTAATAGTATGCCTAGAACCTAAAAGATCTATAATGACATGCATATAATTGATTTTCTTATGAAATTGCAGCATCCAATGCCAACTCAAATTTCATAAAGGGAAAGTATTTACATGATGAACTTATTCCTAAATTATTGCATGGGCACGTTGATCTCCTAAATATGTACAAAAATCATACACTTATCTATTTTTTTAGGTCCCAAGAAAAATGAAAATTCTTTGTATTCATGCATATGTCATATTCTAAACCAAAAAGGTATAACATTAAAAGCAAAAACAGACGTAATTTTTATGCAATGACATCCGAAAAGAATATACAACATTCTTCTCATTCATGGCATCCCAAAAGAATATGCGAAATTCTTCTCATTCATAAAGGTCTCTTTATCATAAGAATAGTACGAAACAAGCTTACAATCATTATAGGTTCTATTATAAAAATAAAGATATGATATTTTTGTCATTCAATATAGGTCATATTTCTATCAAACAAGCATATTATTCTCCGATTCATAATTAAGGCCTTTTCATCATACAAGGACAACTTCTAATCTCTCACATATCCAAAAGAGAGAATAATATTACCCATATCACCCCCTTTTCATCATATAAGGAGAACTTCTAATCTCTTATATATCCAAAAGAGAGAACTATATTACCCATATCACCCTTTTTCACCATATAAGGAGAACTTCTAATCTCTCACATATCCAAAAGAGAGAATTATATTACCCATATCACCCACCAAAACCTAAAATTCCCTATAAGATATACTCTTGTAGATATTTGTCATATGTCAATAGCAATTTCAATTTCTATCATTTGAAATGTTATTTTTGTAGTGAGTATTAACATACCTATAGAGATAAAAATGATATAAGAATTAATTTTTAAGTGGCAATGTGTCGAGTAGGCCTTAAGCCCGATCAGACTCGAGGCACATGACTTGAGCCTGAATTGACTTGATTTTTTTACTTTAAAATTTAGAAAACAACATTATTTTCCCTAAAAATTTTAGGTTTGGAGCTAGGCAAATCAAACTAGAGCCTGGCTCGAAGCCTGAATTTTTTTTAAAAAAAGTTTGATGCCTTTCCAAAGCCTAGCTAAACTAGGACAAACTTGTTGACTTTGAGTTGGACCGGATTAGACTCGAGCTTAGTTACCAAGCCTAATGGCTCTAAGGACTTAAATTTATATGGGTATCAAGAAAACATTGATTTATTTTTCTTGTAAGTCAACATCAAATGGTGTCAAATGAATATCAATAATTAGTATGGCCTACCTTGATATCAAATCATCATTATCATCAGCACCCAATTGAATCCCACATCAATTCGAGATCTGGGGAGGTCTGATAGTATGCAACCTTACCCCCACTTAAGTAGAGAGGTTGTTTTTGATAGCCTCACATGTAAATGTGATTTGAAGATATTATGAAAAAAAGTCAAATAAATATAAAAGATAAAAAATAAAAATTCAAATAACATAATAATAGCTTTTAAAAAAAGGCTACAAATCGTCAAATAAGAAATAAAAATTATATCTCTAATAATTGATTTCAAAAGAAAATTCACCAAGAGCCCTCATATGGGCCAAATAAGGAAGTTGGTATCAAAATACCAATTATTAAACCAAGTGAGAAAGAAAAAAAAAAGGTATACACTTGCTTTATAATGCTAAATTTACGCATATTGACTTGTCATATATTTTTAGGGGTAGGAAGTATTGTTACATTTATCTTTAAGGAGAAATATATATTGACCTTTAAATTGGAACATGAACTTTTCGAAATTTGCTTATTTATTGAAAAGCACTTTTCACGTACTTTTTGGCCCTGTGGAGAGGTTTTGAAAGGAGGAGACGAAAGCTAATTATTTTTCTCTTTTAATGCTTATAAATTTATAAATTATATATATTCTTTAATTTTGATAGCAGGGGAAGAGAATGTGATCTCAAAACTTGATCATTTATGATGAATAAATTAAAGGGGAACATGTATTACGTATTATTTTAATATAAGAGGAGCTTACTAAATATTTTCTTTTACATAATATCAAAAAATATTTTTTCATTTGAAAAGGAGAGATTGTTGAAGCAAGTGATGTTTCAACTTATGATTTCGATAATAATAAGACATTCTACTACTTGTTTTTATCCTTGGTGATATTAGTAAGTTAATATGTAAAATTTCAAGTTGAATATAAAGATAAAGTGAGCAAAAGAGTTAATTGACACAATTGATCAATCAAAGGATAAAGAAAATGAGCAAAGTGAAGCATATATGCAACTGAGTAGAGTTTTAAAGGAATTCAACTAAAAAATCATGAACAAAGAGTAATCAAATATATCAAGATATAAGCAAATTATTATAATCCCTTTTGTAACATTATCTTTGTCATTTCAATATCTAGGGACTTAATCATTGCATGTTCTTTTTACTTAGGGAACATTACATATACTTTATCATAATCAGGAGAAAATTTGAGAAGCTTTTCAAAAAAAATCCTCTTGATGAATCAAAATATTTTTGAAAATTTTGAAAATAAGTTTTTAATAATGTTTTTGTCAAAGGAGGGTTCTTTGATCTTTAAAAGAATTGAAAATTTTTTTAAAACTTATACTCAATATATGTTAAGTGTGGTGACTAACGTTAGAGTTTTAGATAGACTAGCCAACCAGTCTAGCAATATAGTCAATCAATATCTTTTGATAACATGTACCATAAGTTTACGACCATATTGGTCAACTAATGTGACTAAATGATAGACTAATGCTATTATTATTAGATATTGTAATGATTAATTTTTGTTTTTAACAACGATTTTAAACTTTTTAAATATAAATAGATCATTTATATATTATGAGAGTAATTTTAGATATATTAAAGAGTTGATAAGAGCTTTGAGAGGCTAAAGAGATATGTGTTCATGACATAATATATATTGAGTCTTTATTCATTGGTGTAAGCAAAAGGGGGAGGTTTTAAGTTATATATTGTGAAATTATTGCAATTGGTGAAATTGCTAGAGATACATATTGTGAGGGTTCCTATTGACTTTTAACAAGATTTGTATAGGGTTACTCTTCATTATGAAAAGTAGATGTTGTATGGAAGGTTTCTCTTTATCCATTGAAGTAAGAAGATATGCAATTCTAGTTGAACTTTAAAAAGTGGACGTAGACTAAGGATTATTTAGTTGAACTATTATAAATCAATTTTTATCTCTCTTTCCTTACTCTCTTTAATTATTAATGTAATTACTTTATGATACCATATATGAATTTTTGTTATCATTCATTTGAATAAACAATTTATTTGTTAGTTTTTAAATAGGAAAAAAAGTTAATACACATAATTCACTCACCTCTTATGGGTCATTGAGGTCCAATATATTCATCTTGTCTATACGAAAACCTAACATATATATTATTGAGTTAAATATTTTTCTATGAGAGGGGATAAATAATATGGTTTAGAAGTGAGACTTCCTTTGTAATGTTTAGTAGTCTTTATATATATATATATATAATTTTATGTATACTCGATATATGTTAAGTGTGGGACTCTCATCACGTTGCAATATCTACTCAAATTCTTATACACTACAACATCTATAGGTTACCAATGAAAGACGCTTATATTATGTCAGTAATATAAATTTTTGACGAAATAAAATGACAGACAATGACGTCGTTAATACTGCCGTAGGTAAATTTAACAATGAATTTTTTATATGTCCATTCGTCGGTAACATATACCGACGGACTGACATTTCCATCGATAAATTTTTTGACAAAATGTTTTTTTCCATCGGTACATTTGACGATGGAAAAAGAAGAAGAACGGTCAGTAAACAGTAGTTCAGATAATCGCAAAGGTTTCAATATTACCAACGGAAAAACAAGAACGGTCAATAAATATCATACAATTTATCGACGGTTTTAGGTATTCCATCGGTAAATAAAGTGCTTTTTTATGATAGCCTTTTTTATTCCGTCGGTAAATAAAATTAAGAAAATTAAAAAAATCTCAACATTAAATTTTATTTCATGATCTTATGATAAATGCATAATTTCAACAGTTTTGAATTATTTGTGCATAATAATTTTATTTGTTTAAACAGAAAGTTGATTGATGATATAAAGTTAAATTTATCTTAATTTATAGTAAAAACATTACAGTGTACATAATAAGTCTTTGTAATTCAAAGCAAATGACTATAATAATCCTAATGTCCTGGTGACTGTCGGTGTTCTAAGGTTCTACCCCTCACCTTCAACTCACCCACCTCATTGAAACTGAGCTATAACGTCCATCAACGTGTCCACTTTGGTCTAAAGCCGATTGACTTGATTGGTTTACGACTGCCTACTAGATGCTGTTGTACTGGACATGGAGGATTGCGAATAACATGTGTTCGCAAATGAACCTAACCCGAAGATCCTTCCATAACGGTCCCTACTACCCACAACATCAAGATATGTTGACTCTCATGAACAGGTTGTTCCTGTTGAGACTGTCACTGAATGGTTTCTTGTATTTGGTCCTATTATGAAGCAATCTTTATATTAGTAAGTGATAATTATTAAGAAATAATAATAAAGCATTAACTTGACATACATTCAGTTCTTTAAATCAGCTGTTGGCGAATGTCACACCATCATGCTTTTTCGTGTGAGTGTGCAAAAGCACCTGAGTAGGTTTAGGCCTTATGCCCATTGACTTTTCCTACATATTTAACCTAAAATGTTATATGTGATCTAGATTTAATTAAAATTTTGGCAAAGTTTTCTCTATTTTTATGATATTTTTCGCTGTTGAACAAATAAAATAACTCAACACAGATATATATGGCACCAGACATTTATACCCTTATCATTCTCCATAATACAAATATTTTCATTTCAACATTCAGTCATCAATTTAAATTGAAATACAGCAAAGTAAAACATTTACAATATAAGTGTCAAGTTTAGATAATTACAAGTCTCTCTGCATGCTAGTAGTGGGTAATTGGTCCTCTTATATGTACAGGAAGACTCTCTTCCTTTGGGCCTCCACGTCTATTAGTGGAGTTACTCCTTGAGATAGGCATTGCCTCAGGTGATATCCAATACTCCTGCCAACGACTCCATATTTTCTCCGAAATATAAGGCGGTCGTATACCAATCTTGTGTATCACACCAATAAAGTTGCGATAACGTGTACGAGCTCGCCTCTCCCATACTTTATGTATGGACACGTCGAAACCAGAATCCCAAAAAAATACTTTTTGAAATAAGAAAAAAAAAAAACTACAATAATGTAATAATATTTATCTAATTAATGTATACAAATCAATATAAAAAGAAAATAAATTTCATTGTACCTCAAACTCTTGAAACTAAAATCCCTTTATGGCCTAAGAGATATTCTTCCACATATAACCCTCAGCATCAATCATCTCCTTAAATTTAGATGTCATATTTCTAGAACATGGTTTAGACATAATCAACCTAATATAAGAAGTAATTTTATACCATGAAAAAATCGATAAACCTATAACTTTATTAAAAACATATGGTGTTTTATGTGATTTCACTTACAAATTATTGACAATTGTTATATACTTTCTTCCATCAGGTCCCTCAGTTCTAGGTTGGTGGTCGTCTCGTCTATCCGATAAAGGGGTGCTAGATGATGTATGAGTTAAGGGTAGTGTAGCATGACGAGTAGCAAGTGATGCTTCATCTGCAATTGTAGGCCCTAGAGGGGGAGGAGGTGATTCAGTGCTAGCTGCAAACTGTGACGGTCCACCTTTACAGTAAATACCTCCGAACATGCGTCTAAACCTAGATTGTATTACCTCACAATGTCTCTTTTGGTTCCATATTTCTACCTGAAATTCATTATTTATTGAATTTTCTAGAAATATAAGAATTTGAGTTCAATATTTTGCACAATATATAGAAAAGGAAATAAGGTGATTTGTTGAATATGAATATGTACTAGTGCCAAATATAATTAGTATTCATAAAAATATGAATACTTATTTTAATAAATAAGTTTAACATAAACAATTTTAAAAAAAGATGTGTGTAAAAATTTGCATATGAAAAGTAAACAGAACATAATCATTTCAGAGAACATTAATGAAATAATGGATTGACGTAATGATAATGAAATGGAACAGTAATATAAGTCAAGCTCATTCTATATTAAATCATTGATAAACCGAAGTTCATACCACAAACAAGTTTCAGTTCGTGCAAGCCAACTTAAATAAGCCATGTAATACGTTCAAATGGGAAGTTCAAACCGCAAACAAATACACAAATTAAACCAAGTTCACAAAAATGTATAAAAAACAAATTCACTTACCTTAACCGACACAAGAAGGATCTTCCTGAAGTACATGAAAGAAGATGATGACGGAGCTAGAATGAAAAATATAGAAACTGATACAAATTCAATTAAAATGTGCGTAAATTCATTGTTGACATTGTCAAAAATATAAGGAATAAATGTCATTTCAATACCTGCTAAAGCTTCTCTTTAGTCTCCTTCGAAATTGAAATACTTCCAATAAATGTTTTCCTATAATTAAGAACAAAATTGGTCACAGTTTACAAATTGCGATATATGAAAATAATCATATAAAATGAAAATGTTAGGATCAATGGTGAGCAATATTGATTTAAAGGTGGTAGATATTAAAGCATTGAAGAGTTTAAACATATAGGATATCTTTATAATTGAAAGTCAAAAGAAGGATAAGAAAATGAGTGTTATAATGAAGGACATAAACTATGCTTATCTTCACTCACTAAGTGTACATAATGTAGCGGTAAGTTAATATGCAATAAAAAAAGAAAGGCCACTAAAAATAAAGTATGTACATCCAGTATTGGTAATTATCTAATTAGAAGACCTAGATAATTAGGATCCACAAGGTAAATCATTGCATCATTTAAATAAAGGAGAAAAGAGCAAGCTAATGAATATTCACCTTTATTTCCTAATTAGATTTTTTAATATTAAAATTATTTACATTTCTACAAACAAATAAAGGATATTAATAACATTTAGAAAAGTTAGCGAGTACATAAAGGATAATTATGACTTAGACACTTTAAAGCATGAGAATGCAGAGTTGTATAATGTAACATCTCGTCCCCATATTAAGGGCTAGAACCCAGATTTCAATAATGGAGAAATAACAATGTGTGAGTTAGAAAAATTTGCATTTCATGCTCAGCCAAATATCAATATACATGCATGTGGATTTGAAATTTTGCACACATGAAAATAATTGTACATTCACTCATTGACATTCCGGGTATAATTGAATTGTCATGGGATTAGTTGAAAATTTATGGAATTGATGTTAAATAATTTTAGATGGTAGATTGAGAATTGTGGTTATAGTGAATGAGTTGAATGAAATGTAGTAGCAAGACTAGAAATAAAAATTAAAGTGTTGGTTTTTAGTGAATGGAAGTCATCTAAGAAGTTACTGGGAATGAATAGTTGAGGAAGTTAATTTTTGATCTGAACCTTCCATGAATAAACTGCACTGATTTAGGAAGATTTAACAAAGTTGTCTTCTAGAAAGTTGTAGTTTAGCTTTCTAGCTTTCTAACAGTATATAGTATGAAATTTTTGGATATCGGAGTCAAAAGTTATGATCCTTATAAGTGGAAATGTTCAGGAGTAGAGGACATTTCGTCCGGTGAGGACAGATCGTTTTGTGAAGACACTTCATCTGGTAAGGATGCATCGTCTGATGAGGACGCTTCGTCTAGTGATGACACGTCGTCTGGTGAGGATGCATCGTCTGGTGAGGACGGATCGTCTTGTGAAGACGTATTGTCTAGTAAGGACGGATCATCTGGTAAGGACAGATCGTCTGGTGAGGACGGATCGTCTTGTGAAGACGTATTGTCTGGTGAGGACGCTTCGTCTGGTGAGGACAGATCATCTTGTGAAAACGTATTGTCTAGTGATGACGTATTGTCTGGTTAGGACGTATCGTCCGATGACGTCATATCATCTGGTGATGATGTCATATCATCTAGTGCACTGTTAATTTTGTATCATCTGGTCCAAATTTAACCTTTTAGACAATAGAATTTGCCTTCAAGACTTTCATAAAAGTTGTAGATCTTGAAGTCCTCTTCAAAACCATCTAAAGAACACCTCAATCCGATATCTCCAGAGAAAGTTATGATAATTGTAAAATAGCTTTTATGTACTATTCATTTTGTATCGTCTGGTCCAAATTTGACCCTCTAGACGATAGAATTTATCTTCAAGATCTTCATAAAAGTTATAAACCTATATTTCCTCTTTCTAACCATCTAATAATGAACTTGATTTGATACCTATAGCAAAAGTTATGCTAGTTTCCCCAAAAGAAAAAGGTTCAATATAATTGAGTACAGAACCTTGTTTGATTCTTTAAGCCATAATCTTGTCACCCGACCTCCAATTGGAGTGATTCTTAGACCAATAAATTCCTAACATATTTTTATATCTCTCCAAAAAAGTTGGTAGCATTTTGAATCGAATTGAAAATTTTTAATCAAATGAAAGTTTCGAATATGTTGGAACAGTGAAATAGGATTCTCTTACTGATCACACTTAAGTATTTTGATTATGTTTGGATCTGTGGGATTCCAAATGAGATAATTTTTGATTTTTAGTAAGTTAGATAAATAGGGCTACAAATCATATGAAAAGGTTGAACTGTGATTCTGTCCCTAAGATGTTCTATTTCTAGCTGGAAGTTGTGTATAATCTACTATTTTGGGATAAGAGCAGTCAAAATGTTTGAGGCATATCTTCCAAATTACGAAACCAAATTAAATGATTTTGATGTCAATGCAGACATAAGACATAGGGAAATATGTTTCTAGAAGAAAGTGTTGCAAAATAACTTCAATGTTGGGGTCAGAAAGAACATGCAAAGTTGACCCAAAATGCTATGTTTATGGAAAATTTTGAAAATGATTTAATGGGTTATAACTTGTGATTGCAGTGGTATTATTGATTTTTAAACTTAACTATAAATTATACTTAAGTAAGTCTTAATGAAGTGAAGTGGATAAGTGGATAAGAAATGAATAGGTGTCCTAGCTAAAGTTAAAAAATTTATTTCCCTTGAAAGACAAGCTACTGTACTTGTCTTTACCTCTCTTGAAACTTCTTTCTCTAAAGTTCCTCCAACATAGAGTTTTTTGCCAAATTTTCACTAAAGTTAAATCTTGATTTTCTCTGTTTGTCGTGACTTCCACTTAGTTATTGCTTTCTTTAACCCCAAGGAAAACCGAACCCCCTATCAACTTTCAAGTTGATGTACGTGGTTGCATGAGGGATTAGGGTTACGTGATTGTTGCAAATGTTGGAGCTTCAAACAAGTAAGCTTATTATGATTATGTATTTTTGTATGAACCGAAGTATGCATCGTGAGTTCACTGTAAAATGGTTAGGAAACAGTGATATTCATATTTGCTGAAAGGTGAGTGAGAAAATTGGGGTATGTCGTATTTGTTGATTTTCTGTGGATTTGATGACCAAAATTTTATGAGATAGTGTTAAACTAGTTTTGGAGTTGAAAGATCAACTAAAATGTGTATGTGATGAGAACAAAAAAATTTGGAGAAATAATTACGTGAATGCTTTGTTTATATTGATGTTTTCACAATATATATATACGTAAGTTTTGGAGTGTTTTTAGAGATGATTAAAAATGAATTTAGAATTAAGAGATAGGTGTATGGTGATGTTTGGAGAGGAGAAAGAGTGATTAAAATGATAGTTAGAGGAGGAAAATGAAGTGAATGTAAAAATATGAAAATACAGAAAAATGAAAGTGAAGAAGTGTAAAAAACGTGAGGGTGATTTTCTATTTATGATTATTATAGAAAATGATAGATTTTGATTTGTATTGTGATATGTTAGGCTGAAATGAAATAAGAGTGAAGAGTAAATATCGAGTTTAAGCAGAAAGTTGATATTGATATATACATATATATAGATACTTTGTTTATCCTTTTCACTAGTCACATATGGGTATATATGGGAAGATTTGTGGATAAGTTATTGATATCAAAGTACCAAAGGATTGAGGTTGTGGTTCAAAGAACTGATGAGTGATTAAGTTATCAAATAAGAATGAGCATAAGATATGAAGTTTGTTAAAGTACCCGAGATTGTCATTGACCATGCATTGTACATACTCCATTTGTACAACTGTGCATAAATAAATGCTTATAAGTGTGCAATTATTAATGTGAGCGCAACGTATGTCTTGCATAAATGGGGTGCGCAGGTTAAACTTCCACATTCAGGCGTTTCTAGAATTTAGAAGCAAATGCTAATCTGGAACGTGCTATAAGTAGACCTAAATAGTCTCATTTCATTGTTTGTTTTGTTTGAATTTTGGTATTAATTGACTACTGAATGTGATTGAATGTGTTGGTTTCCGGACAGGAGGTCCGATGATTGTGATGTTTGGTTGAGATATTGAAATGTTTCTTATAAGTGAATGAGATGAACTAAGTGTACATAATTTGATGATAAATGTGTTTTGAATGAGCATTTGTATTTAAGTGAAAATGTGATTCTCAACTTTAATGTTAAATGCCGAACTAAGGTCCGATGATATGGGAATATTATTGAATGGGAACATGCAAATGTGATTGATGCATTCCACTTCATGAATGCTTGAAATATAATGACAGTTGTGACCTAAGTAACAACCGATTAGAGCTTAAAGCTCAACGAGTGAAAATGATTCTTAAGCTCAAAAAAGATTCAGAGCCTCAGACTTGACGTTTAATGAGCCCTGTATCCCCCAAGAAGATAAGGGACAGTTATTAATGAGCTTGGTATCCAATAGATATGGGATAGTTTAGGCACTCGGTCACAACAAAGTAACAACTAAAAAGTGGGTCTCATGTGCACTACATATGCATAATATGAGTGATTAAATTGTATTGAATGTGAAGTGTGAAATGTAAAATGATGTGAATTATATGTTACGTGATTGGGTGAGCCATTGATGATGGTCACTCATTGAGTTTGCAAAACTCACCTAAAGTTTGCAATTATTTTTCAGGCTCAGAAGAGTATCTCGTTAGACAAACAAGAATATACCTACTACATTCAAGTAAGAGGTAGAGGTTGTGATCAGTTCGCATCTACATTGTATTTCTTATTTTTTCCTGAATTGTATATTCCGCAACTTTTGTTATCAAATATTGTATTCTGAAAAGTTTTGCACAATGTGTATTTGAACTATGTTGTAACGGAAAGACATTATGTCTAAAGTGTTTTGTATTCGTAATGGGCCCCAATTGGCTATTGAAATTTTATTGATTGTATTGTGTTGATTGAAAATGTTTATGAATGAAAGTGGGACCGAATTGTTTATTATTTCCGCATTTATGTTTGTGGTCAAAAAAATATTGAGTTTTGACTGATTGAGTATTCTAGCACGCCGCCCTCGGGGGGTACGGACTTGGATATCACACGGGATGTCAGGTACATATCTTGCAGGAGTGGGGTGCTACATATGTGGTATTAGAGCCCAGAATTACTATCTCGTATGGGCATTTTTTAAATATATATCAAGTTACATGCATTTTTTTAACATGTCATAACAGACGGTAGCAACTAATCCCTAGTCTGAGTCACATGAGTATGAGTCATAAGCATGTGCATTTGTTAAGAGTTTGAGCAGATAGAAATGGTGAAGAGAATGATGATCTGTCATAATGTGAGAAAAAGAAAGTTTGTGGATAATAAGAAATGAGAGATAGTATATGGTTAGATATGATAGATAAGGGTCCAACACACTTGTATTGGTGGATGTATTATGAATATGCTATCAATATTGTACGATGGTAATATATCCTTGAATGTGAAATAGATGTGAATTCATTGTCGTGGACTGATTGAGGAAAGAAGTGATATAAACATAAATGATGAGATTTAAAGTGTACAAGCCAAGTTGAAAGAAAATAAATTTTTCTATGACCTTGAAAGGTTAGACTTGGACCTAAAATGAATGTTGGTTAAATGTGATAAGAGTTATAATTTAGAGTAATAATATGTCTGTGATATTGAGATCAGAATTTCATGATGATTTTGCATCTATAATTCTAAATGGAGAGAGGATATATATACGGAAGATGAAATAAGTGACAATAGAAAAATGGGATAGAATTGAAGAAGGAATAAAAAGGGGAATAAAATAGTCATAAATGACTTTATAAGAGATGAATGATGTGTAGTAAGGAGAAAGAAAGAAATGCATATAAGAGAGTGTTTTATGTACGACTGAGATAAAGAAAAAGATGATGAATGAGCAGAATTGATGCACTCAACAGGGTAGTTGACTTATTATCAAAATGAGGTAGCCTTGGAAGAGGTAAATTCTAAAAATTGGAGTAAAATTGGTGTTAGTATGATTGATAATGAGAGGGGCAAAGTGCAGGGCACAATAGTGGCCTGACAAAAATAGGTTTTTGTCACGATAGTGTTTGGATACCCCATTCATGGGCAGGAACAAGGATAGAACTGTTATCTAGCATTAATTGGAATTCAAGTATCATTAATGAATGTTATTAATTATAGAATTGACATAATACATCTCTAGATAAGATGTAATGATTTTGGATGGTATATACCAATGTATCTAGCATTAAGGTACTGAGAATAATCGATAAGCAATGATTACGACAGTTAATTGATAAGGATTATATGAACAGTATCGATGATAATAGCGAGAAATTTTCTTCCAAAGAAGAATTTCCCTAAATTAGGCTAACTTTATCAGACGATTCAATTTAATAGTGATCAATGAGGAAACAAACCAGAAATGAATATGTAATGAATCAAAAGTGAATATTCGATCCCTAGGGGAGACTCAGGCATAAGAGGTAGAATATGCTATTGACAGTATACATATTTTTGTTTGATGTGAAGTATTCAACTATATGATTGGATTACTGACTTTGAGGAGACATTATTGCTAATGTGAGGAGGATTTGAGTCCACATTATATTCTATGTAAATATGTTCGGGAGATACAAACTATATCTGATGAATGTGTTACCAATACAGGAAGTTATGATTGCGAATAAATTGAAATGTATGGAGAAACTAGTATGAATGAATAGACATTAGAATAAGCCAATATGAAATTAGTGGAAAAAGAATGAATTGACAAAATCATTTGATAAGAAGAAGTCAATTGGGAAAATAACATGAGACAATAGTACCTCATTGAGAAATTAGATACTTAAAGAATTAAGAGAACAAATCATGGGCACAAGGAAATTTGGGTTATATCTGTTGGAGTTATCAATGCCACCGAAAATATCATGAAATTGAAAATTTAAGTGATCCAAGCAAAAATCAAATCAATTAGTGATGATAAAGTGAGAAGCTATAAGGAATATATGAGAGACTTAGAGTTCTTTAGAACTAGTTGTATGTTGGATACTACCGGGCGTTGTTAAGGGTTTTTACTGATCTTATCCCTTGGGAAAAAAATGTTTGAAGAAAGATAAGTAAACCGTATGATTGATGAATGTAAAAAAAAGAAAGAATTTTGAGGAACTATAACCTCAATGTTAATTCTGCCATTTGGATTTGGAGATTATGTAGTATATGATGAAGTTTCACATCGGAGATTATGATGCAATCTATTGTAATAGTGTAAAGTGATTTGTATGCATAGGGACAATGAAAGTCATATAAGTTGATTTTGATACATGGTTTGGAATTGCTATAATAGTAAATGCTTTGAGAGCTTGGAGACATTAGATGTG
>JANSVA010000009.1:9688741-9704717 GCA_025504915.1 Erythroxylum reticulatum
TTAAAAGATCAACTAAAATGAGTATGTGATGAGAATAGAAAAATTTGGAGATATATATATATACATATATATATATATACACGTAAGATGTAAAGTGTTTTTAAAGATGATTAAAAATGAATTTAGAGTTAAGAGATAGGTGTATGGTGATGTCCGGAGATGAGAAAAAGTGATTAAAATGATAGTTAAAGGAAGAAAATGAAGTGAATGTAAAAATATGAAAATGATGAAAAATGAAAGTGAAGAAGTGCAAAAAACGTGAGAGTGATTTTCTGCTTCTGATGATTATAGAAAATGATAGATTTTGATTTGCATTGTGATATGTTAGGCTGAAATGAAATAGGAGTGAAGAGGAAATATCGAGTTTAAGAAGAAAGTTGATAGTGATATATACATATATATAAATACTTTGTTTTTCCTCTTCACTAGTCACATACGGGTGTATATGGGAAAATTTGTGGATGGGTTATTGATATCAAAGTACCAAAGGATTGAGGTTTCGGTTCAAAAAAATGATGAGTGATTAAGTTATCAAACGAGAATGAGCATAAGATATGAAGTTTGTTAAAGTACCCAGGATTGTCATTGAGCATGCCTTGTACATAGTCCATTTATACAATTGTGCATAAATCAATGCTTATAAGTGTGCAATTATTAATGTGAGTGCAACGTGTGTCTTGCATAAATGGGGTGTGCAGGTTAAACTTCCACATTCAGGCATTTCCAAAATTTGGAAGCAAATTCTAATCTGGAGCGTACTGTGAGTAGACCTAGATGGTCTCATTTCATTGTTTGTTTTCTTTGAATTTTGGTATTGATTGACTACTAAATGTCTATATGAATGTGATTGATTATGTTGGTTTCCAAACAGGAGGTCTGATGATTGTCATGCTTAGTTGAGATATTAAAGTGTTGCTTGTATGTGAATGAGATAAGCTTAGTGTACATAATTTGATGATAAATGTGTTTTGAATAAGCATTTGTATGTAACTAAAAATGTGATTCTCAACTTTAATGTTGAATGCCAGACTAAGGTCCGATGATATGGGAATATGATTGAATGGGAACATGCAAATGTGATTGATGCATTCCACTTCATGAATGCTTGAAATATAATGGCAGTTGTGATCTGAGTAGCCACCAATTAGAGCTTAAAGCTTCACAAGTGAAAATGAGCCTCGAGCTCAGAAGTGATTCTGAGCCTCAGGCTCAACGTTTAATGAGCTCTGTATCCTCCAAGAAGATAAGGGACAGTTATTAATGAGTCCGGTATCCAATAGATACGGGATAGTTTAGGTGCTCGGTCACAATAAAGTAACAACTGGAAAGTGGGTCTCATGTGCACTGCATATACATAATATGAGTGATTAAATTGTATTGAATGTGAAGTGTGAAATGTGAAATGATGTGAATTATGTGTTACGTGATTGGGTGAGCCATCGATCATGGTCACTCATTGAGTTCGTAAAACTCACCCAAAACGTGCAATCTTATCAAGGACTTTTACCATGTGATCTTCACTGATCTCCCACATTACAGCAAGATAAGTTTCCATACCTTTCTTCAACCTTTTCTCGATACTCATAGCTAAAACATGTCCTACTGATGTCATAGTATTCATCGTTCCTCCACTGAACCTACAAAAATTCACATAGAAGGAATTTTGTTCATTTATCAGCATCATACCTCCTAAACTAGGGTATAGCACCACCTTCTCCGCCTTAAGGAAATCGACACCCAATATCATCTTGAAATCCTCTGATGGTATGATGATGAAATTTATCTTGGCATACTAACTTCTAATGTTAATTGGAACGTTGTAAGCAATTCCCACAACTACTTGTGCCTTTCCGCAAGGGTTTTTATCTTCATCGGAGCCTTAAACACCCTCACGCCCAACTTTCGAAGCATCTTTTCTCCTAGGAAACTGTGGAATGCATCAATATCCACCATCGCAGTTACATCTTTCTCCCCAACCTATATACCCACGTACATCAGTCTATCAAAGGGAACTGACTCAGTAGTAAACGCATTAAGAAAGGTTATCGGATTTAATGCCACATCTTCTGAAGATTCACCATCTTCTTCGGTAATCGGGGCGTTTAACTTTTCCTTCCTTGGGCACTCTCTGGCAAAGTTTGGACCGTTGCACAGGTAATGAGCAATTTTTCCCTTCTTTGAGGACGTCTCTCCGTTCTTCAAGCCCCCATTCTGCTTGCCCTTGCCTTTGAAGTCTTCCTTCTTAGAATCCTTCTTCTTCTTCCCCTCAGACCTCTCTTGTTGGACGTGGCCTTTGCCCTTAGAAGAATTAGAGGAGCTCACCTTAGAGTCTTTCGCCAATTGAAAATCCACCAAAGCATCGATAGCCACAATTTCACTAACCACATCCTTCACATTCTGCCTCCATAGCTCCATTTGAGCCTACGGTTATAACCTAGATAGGAAATTGAAGAGTTTGTCCTTATCTAACATGTTCTCAATATCCAATATTAGAGAGCTAAAAGACTTAACATAATCTCTTACCGATCCATCTTGCTTGAGCCACTTCAAGGCAGCCCTCACGAGCCAATAAGTATTCATATGAAGGAACTAATCATTTAGCTCCTTAATCTGCACCCACATTTCCACGGAAGTTCTACCCATGTTGATCTCCGCAAAGATCCTCGTCCTCCACCAGAGCTTGGCATCCCCATCCAAGTCCATGGTTGTCACATTGACCTTATTAGCGTTAAATACCCTAACAGCCACAAAGTACTGCTCCATATCCCACAAGAAGTTCTCCAACACCTTGGCATCCTGCACGCCTTCGAACACCCTTAGTTCATGCACCTTCACTGATGATGAAAGTTGTGGTGTGGAGCTTTCGAACCGATCCCCATCTATTGTCGCAACATCACGCCTAAGGATAGAAATCTCGAATTGAGAATCCTCCTGTGCCTTTAGCATATCTCCCATCTGTTGATGCAACTGTTGGATCTGTGACTCCAACATCTCAAACCGAGTATTGTGAGAAGTGATCTCTTCCTCCCCCTAAGGAATAGGACCAATGAGTGCCTCCACCCTAGACACCTGTTCTGTTAAGTTAACTACTGCCATTTCAAACTTTGGCTTTGATACCAGTTGTTACAAAGGTATTCTTGGAACTCAAACTTTCACCCGAAGTTTCTCACTCACACCCTTTGCACAGTAATCTCACTTAGATCTATTAAAGCAAGACTTTGTCTTTCCCAACTCATAAAGTGTTTACCTCACGACACTCTCGAAGAAACAATACTTATAAGAACAATAAGAACAAAGGCAACAAGGATGCATAGAGCTACGGTATAAAACCAACTTTATATACTTTCCCTCAAAAGAATACAAAGAATGCTCTCTCTGATTGACTAAGAAGAGCAAAGCTCGAATGAGCTATATATAGGCATCTTAACTTGGAGGCAAAGTTACATTTAGATTTCCACTAAATCCGAACTACCTAAGATCGTGCTAAGATCACGTCTATCCTTATCAGATTACAGCACGTGGACCAATTAGACGACACCCCCATCTAAATAGGAATCTAACTGATAAGATAAGATAAGATAAGATAAGATAGCAACAAGATAGAGTTTACATTTATCTAGAACACTAAGATCCTTATCCGCGAAGATCTCCACTATCTTCAAATGTTGAGTTCCACTGTAACTCTAACTCCCAATCATTGCCACGTCATCCAAGATCTCCCTACAGTTTCTATCTGCTGATGATGTATTGTGATCTCACCGAAGCCTACTAGCACACTAACCTAATCCAATGCTTCCCACAACAAGTCCATTAATCGTGGTTCATCCATCCAAGCATGGGCTAACTCCTTAGTCCTTTAAGACCTTATCCTAGGTCGAGTCAATCTCCACAAGGTTTGAGGCTCTACCAAAATTCACACCAAGTCCAATCTCATTCACCCACATTTGCCTTAGTGTTTTCACATGCCTCCCTTATACGTGAATTCAACTAACTTTCCTCCTAAGGCTCCTTATGAAGGTCGCTGAGAAGTGCTCCGAAACTTAGGAGTCTAACACAATCGATCACCATTTAGTTCCGGCAATTAAGGGAGATGGTCCAAATGAGCTATTCAAAATTCTCCATCACTATAGGGTTGTACGATCATGATTTTGTGGGGACGCAAGCTTACACAGTTTTACAGATAGATTTTTTGTATGGGGTATTTTTTTTTACAATTTTAATGTATGATCAACGATGACAGTAAATACAACTTGAGTAAATATAAGGCATCATCTCTATAACACCTAGTGCTCAGATATATCCATGGAGTACTAAGTCATACGCTGAGCATATGAGGTAACAGTCATAGCATAGTTAACAATCTAGATGTGTTCTATCTTTAGAGCATAAGTGAGAGGGCACCAATCCACTTGGGGCAAGCATTAGTCTAATTTATCCAATGTTAGAGTGAGGAGGGGAGGGCTAACATGATTTACGTCAGGCTTTATATGACTAAACTTGTACGAAAAAAGGGGATCTTCAATAACTTATAAGCGATGCAATTGGTGGGCACTATGACAACACTAAACCTAGATGTAATGAAGCACATGTGTATGGTAAGCAGATGACTGGGACCTACAGGTAATATTTACTAACTCATTAAAGTCCCTAACAAGCTAGTAGCATTAGGAGGAGCTAGAAAAGAGCCACACATATTAGAGTAGTTGCCATTGCCACATTCATCGCCATCCCAAATGGGAGGGTTTGCACAGGAGGAGGATAGTATAGAAGCAACTAGACTGTAGACACCACACCAATACTAATTAAAGATAGCTCAATTGTAGAGACACGTAGGGAAGCTCATGGGTACCCAACAAACTATCCGAGCACAATAGGCAGAGATTATGGAGTGGATAGGCCAACTTGAGATCCTTATTAGATGGATGGGGGATCTACTGTTACAGATGGCAAACCATCAGGGCATAACTTTTCAACCTCCATCATTTAGAGTAGGTACATCATCATCAACTCCTCCATATTTTGAGGACTTATAAATTAAGGACACTTTGTGTTCGTGCAAAATCACGAATTCAGGTATTTCTAGAATACACGGTCACTCACACGCTCATGTATATTGATTTATGTATATCCTGTTTTTACTATAAAAGCATGTGAGTAAAGGTAAATAGGAGGAGCCGAGTTTTAGAGAGTTTTTAAGTTGTAAAGAATGCAAAGAGGTGACAATTCTGATCAGAGGATGAGGAAAACAAGAAGAATATATTAAAAGATTCGAGAGATAACAACATCCAATCTAGTTTTGCAAAAAGATCCGTTAAAAGAAAAAGGGAGATTTAAAATTACAATTTCTTTATTTTCTATTAGTTCTTCTGCATGTTTATCATTGGTTTTGTTTTCTATGAGCAGGAACTAAATTTGTTTAATGCCTAGGTTTGATGAACCCTAAGTTGTAGTAATAATACTATTTGATCTTTTATTTAATGCAATTATATTGATTGATTTATTGTGATTCAATTATGTTTTTTATTCTTATTCTAATATAACTAGAATATTAGTTCATGACTTGATTTCTTGTGATTAGGAAATCCTTTTGTATGGATAGATCTACCGTAATTGGAAGGAGTTATATGCAAACCTAGAGATAGGTCAACATAAATCCTCTAAACTAGGATTAAACCTAATAGTGAAATTAACAAATCGATAATGCAATCCTAAGGTTTTAACTAGAAAGACTTTTGTTAATCAACTGATAAATTAGTTGTTATTAGTCTTGGGAAAGATATTAACATAAGATAAGAATTTTTGCAGTTCAATAATCAGTAGTACAATTGTATGAAAAAGGGTTAATATTTAAAGATTCTTAAGGGGATTCATTACCTAAACACTATTATTTGATATTGATTTTTCCTAGTACTCTCTTTGTTTTGTGTTCATTATTGTTAAATCTTAGTTCATTTGTTTAGTTTAAATTTTAATTGAATCCGCAATCTGAATCAATAGTTAGATAATAGAAAAATGACAATTAATAGTACTTATAATCCTCGTGAAATCGACTCGTACTTGTATATGCTAGCTTCAGCTACATCGTGCACTTGCAGTTTTTAACAATAATTTATTATAAACATAGAAAGCATCAATCAACAATAAACCAAAAGCTTATTATTACTACTATATTAAGTTATGAACTAACAAAATAACAAAATGTATATATAAGAAGATTGCTTAGTAGCGCAACCACTCTCATCTTTAAGTCAAGTTTCACAAGTGTTATAAACTAAAAAGTGGTACAATAAATAGGAAATATTTGATTTGTAGTATCTTTACTACTATTAACTAGCAAAACCCCGTTAATATTTATTTTTAAAAAAACTTATCTAGCCCCAATATCCTTCTATAATCATCCAATTTTCTTTTTAAAAAAACTTAAAAGCTATATAGAGTTTCATAAAAGCTAGTGTTACTCTAGTAAAAAAAAAAAGATGTTTCAACTTCTATCTTTTATGCTGCCAAGATTGAATCTTTATCATAATCTCACAACTTACCATTATCACATCTATGGCATACTATTTAACAATTATATTATTTATACATATAAACTAATAGGTTACATTTCAATGATATCTCCAAATATATTAGTTATGAACTACTTCATCAAGGATCTGATGGCCAATACCTAGGTCTCTCATGCCCTCCCTTAAAGTCTCTTTCTTGACATACTATAATACAAAGCTTCGTTGTCATCCTCACCCTTATAAAGTTTCACTTCATCTACAATATCCTTAAGATAGAATTTGTCACTTATGCCATATCAATTCATACCCATAGAGTATCTCTCAAATGAATCACCCTCAAAATTTCCTTTATAATGCACTAGTGTAGTCCCGTCTTTTATCTCTATACTTTATAATTATATAATTCCTAAAATGTATAAAAATTGCAAATTACATATTATTGAAAAATATTGAATAGGTTGTAATGATTTTTATATTATCAACTTGTTAGAGCTAGAGATTCAAGTTGACATATTGCTTTGTACTTTGTAAGCGCTGACTTTTTAAGAAATTCAAGACTGATTTTTGAAAATTTAGATTATCTTTTAGTTTTGTAATTTTCGTGTATTTCAAATGTTTTGATAAGAACTCACTTAATTGAAAATTTTTAAAGGTTTTATATTAATATGACCTTTTGAATATAAAAAAGTAGAATCAAGTTCATAAGTTTTGAATTTCAACCAATAACAAGAATACAAGCATCCGCATCTTTTTTTGATAAATCGGATATATATAAATTAAGAAATAAGGTTTTCTGTACATAGGTAGAGATTCTATAAAAGACCAGATCTCATACCAGTCCAAATCATTGTGTAAAAAAACAGATCTCATACCAATCCAAATCAAAATCAACCACCCAAAAAGACTAGTTGCGAGTTGCAATCTAAAGTAAATACATGCTTCACAGTGCATTATAGATTATTTGGAACTATACATTACCATATACAAAACATCATGGAATTGTCATTTCTCAGATACTGGTTTGAGTAGACTAGCTTACCTGAAACTATCATTATGTTCACTGCACTCTTGTAGCGTCTCCTTTCCAGGCCTACTGATATCACTTGCTTGAGTCCATCCTTCATTGAAGTTAGCTTTTCCTTAAAAAGCAAATGTCCTTTGTAGCATACATAAATGTACAATCTATCACTCTGATTCTTGCAACCAATCTATCCTACCCCATTCTTCGTATACATTATTTTGGAGCTTTTGAAAATCTTCCCAGAAGTATCAACATACTCACACAACTTCATAACCAAATAAAACCTAACAATTATTAGCATTTTCCTGATGACTATGAACAACATTATTATAAATTGCAAAGAGGGAGATGATTCCTCTTTACCTCAACTTCCTTAGCCTAAAACCAAACCTGTAAAATTACATTGGACAACAGAATACAAACTACATAATTACCTTCTCTCAATGTTTGCACAGAGCTGGTCTATAACTTAGAAGATCACTCTAGTGATAATGCTCCCCATTTCCATGACTGTGTCTCTAAAGGTTCTGAGATTTCTTTTAATATAAAGTGATCTCACAAAACTAACCATCTTTATTAACTATGTTGGTCATCTTTGTAAAGTGTGAACATAAAAATATGCACTAATATCCTAATATAATTTCAATGAACATTCTTATTTTGTTATCTGCAAAATATAGAAATAATGAACGTGGTCATGCATGTATATGCAGTGTGCAACGAATGATTTGGGCAGTGAACATTCTTATTTTGTTATCTGCAAAATATAGAAATAATGAACGTGGTCATGCATGTACATGTAGTGTGCAACGAATGATTTGGGCTAGAATGGAGCGTGCACTATTTTGTTATCTGGAATGTATTATCCAAAGATAACTTTGTAAGTGCACGAGTCTGTTGGCTCAGACAAATCAATCGACATCTATCAAAGATAGGTATAAGGTATTGTGCGATATAGTTGAATGTACCATATTGCATTTATATATAATTTATTTTAAAAATTATGTATGACATTATTTTATATGATAACTCCTATGTAGGATAGGCCTGATTCTGAGTAAGAGCAAGAAAGGTATTTGTCTAGGGCTCACTCTTGACCTGTAGAAAAGAGAGTGCAAGCTAAACGAGCTTAATAAACACTAGAATTTATATTCAAATCATATTTAATTATTTAAATCTCCCTAAAACAAATTCATCTCAATGCGTATAATTCAATATTTAATATAAAACATATATACTTACAGAAATCTAGTTTCTTAAATCGTTTTTCAAATAAATAGTAGCAGCATTAAAAATTTCATGAATTTCTTCACGACATAGCCTATCACTAACTTCTTTACCATATGGTACCCTCAAGCATAAAGTCACAGAGCTAATTTTGCATCGCTTACCCATGATTGGTTATCCACTAGTTACGTAGCTGGTTTTACATCACTTATCCGTACTAGGATAACCGCTATACAATAATAAGTACGGAGCTTGTTCTATATCGCTTACCTGCAACTGGTCAACCACTAGTTACAAAGTTGGTTCTACATCTTTTGACCATATTAGGTTAACCGCTATATACTGATAGTTACAGATCTGGTTCTACATTGCTTACCCGCAACTGGTTAACCATTAGTTACAGAGTTGGTTCTACATAGCTTACCTGTACTAGATTAATCGTTATACACTGGTATAATAATATGTATAAAACCTATTGCTATACCATAGGCTAAAAACCCATTTCCTTTTTATCAACCAATAACATCATCTCAATATAAACTCAAATCATATAAGATTTAACTTTCAAACTTCAATTTGTATATTGCTAAAAACATAAAATTATATTAGCGATATTCAATTATAATACATCATTCATATAAGACTCATAATCCATATTCACTTCACGATATAATAGAAATCATTTTCATAAAATACCTTTAAAATGCACTCATCATTAAAAAACTTTATTGCCAAGCACACTCATGTGTTATGTGCATTTCCTTTACCTACACAAGTGCATTTTTCTTAAGCATTTATTTCCAAATTTGGAAATAAGACATTAACACTATAAATTCAGTTTAACCGAATTCGAGATTAGTATTTAATCACGTAACATATACGCTAATCGCATTTCCGTTTACTACCGTAAGATAACCTATTGTTACCGATTTCCAATTCTAACTTCAAAAGTCACTTAAAGCCATATTTTACCCATTTTAACTTGTCAATTTCTTCAAAACACTATCTCACTTAATTTGATTTACCATATCATGATCATGCATTATGAGTCATGGTTATGACCTATGTCCAAAATCTATACCTCCACTTGTTCCTTACATTTTACATAGCAAACATTCAAATTAGGCTTTGAGGTATTCTAGATATTTTCCCCCTAGATCTCTAGTTTCCATATCATTAAAAATAATGCCATTTAAACTTCTAAATCATGAAAAATGAACCAAATATCACAGTCTGTTTCAACACAGAGAAAATATCAAGTTACCATTTTCAATCTCAAACTTAGATATCATTCATCTAGAAGTAGATCTAGGTTTATTCTAAACACTTTTAGTACTATGTCTTAGCTTTCATCTCTAATTTGAATCACTTAATTTGGAGGTATGTAGGCTAATATATGGTCAAAACAATGGGACTAGTTCAAACTAACTTAAGATAGAATTCTACTACACATTCCTCTCTTGTTATATTCAGTCAATTCTATGTAAAGAAACAAGAAAATAACACCAAGAAATAATTGATCTTAAATACATCCTTCTCACTCAAAACAAAACATAAAAATCAGAAATTTAGGTTAGAAAAACTTACCGCTTTCTTTCGTTAATCTTTTGAGTAAATAATGAAAATTTAGGTTTGATCAAGGTTTCTCCAAATTTCCATCAAAACCCATCAATAATGAAAGTCCTCTTCTTCCTCTCTCCTTAGACAACTTTCAACCTTGCTTCTCTTCTTTATGTTCAAATGAAGCCAAAAGTCTTGCTTTATTCTTTTTATACTTAATGCTTTACACATGTCAATGTCTTAATGGTTGTCTATAATGACTAATTATTCATTAAATAAATGATGCTTAACCCTTAAGAAAGACTTTAATTGGTCATTAGGGGTGGCTCACTAATCCACTCACACCATTGTACACACACAAAAAAAAGCCCTTTTAATGAGTTTAATTCACTAATTAATCGAACTGCATTCCGAAAATATTCTGCAATCGTCATATCATCAAATTGACCATAAAGTTTTCTAACTAGAGTTAATACTTATTAATTGGATGCTTTAAAAATTTTCGAATGAGTTTAAATCATTAATACCCATTACTTTCCAAAAAGGGCATTTTAATCCTAAATTTTCGAAACTCCCAGAATCCATCCTATTGGACTTATTTTTTATCCGTTTCATTATCATTTAACTCTAAAACTTATTATAGATATTTTTCATTATTTCAAGGTTGAATCCCACAAAAATTTACTATTCATCCAAAAATACTATTCATAAAAATAAAGAAAAATATTTAGTGAAAGGAAAGGATTGGGGTTTTACAATTATAAAAAAGGACCAAAATGCCCCTTTAATGAATTTAATTCACTAACTAATCAAACTATATCTAGAAAATATGTTGCAATCATCTTATCATTAAATTGACCTTGAATTTTTCTAATTTGCGTCAATACTTATTGATTAGATGTTTTCAAAATTTTCAAATGGGTTTAAAACCGTTAATACCCATTACTTTCCAAAAAGGATATTTTAGTCGTAAACTTCCGAAATTCCTGAAATCCATCCTATCAAACTTATTTTTTATTCGTTTCATTATCATTTAACTCTAAAAATTCACTATTTATCCTATAATACTATTCACCAAAAATAAAAATTCTTATTCAATAAAAGGAAAGGTTAAGGTTTTGTACCTATCCCTATTTGACCTCATTTTATTCTTTACGAGCGCCTACTTTTTACACTCATAAAGAACAAAAAGAAATAAAATAAAGGTCATTTTTTTACTTTGGTCGGAGCTTATAAAATATTAGGAACAATCCTTGTGGAGGAAGATGTACTACAATCATAATTTATAGCACATAGTCTTTTTTCTTATTTGCTTATTTATTTTATTTTTGTATTTGATGATATATCAGTAAATTTTGGGTGAAGAATTCTCAAATATTGGACCAGAAGAGTAAAAGAGATGACATTCAGATTATTGAATCATTTCGTTAAATAGTTAAAAAGTTTATTTCTTTATAAGATTATAGAACAAAAATGGGATATAACTAATGGATGTTTGTATATATCTTACATGATATGCAATGAATTTGAGAAACCACATATACGGGCTGCATGTTATGTCTTTTTGTCCCAGACGGGAATGATTCCTTGAGCTGCTAACCTCTTACGCACCCAGAATACAATATGCTTCCCAGTAATTTTCTTTTCATCGATCAGAAAAGGCTCCACAGTGCTTACCTCTGAGCCATATGACGATAAAGAAAAGCCTTTAGGACCTGTCCAACCACAACAACCGATGAATGATGATGCTAAGCTGTTCTTTTAGCGTGTACATGTATGTATGTATGTATATACGTATGGCTTTAATATGTAGTTACCTGTGAGAACTCCGTTAGGAAAGAAAGCCCAAAAGGAGTAAGGCTTGCCCTTCTTCAGAAATGAGCCTTCCAACTGTTATATTTAGTTCCAAAGGAAAAGTTAATTAATGGGACTTGATGAAACCAATATAGGTAATCAATGAGGAAAATGGGGGTAGCCTGACTCTGTTATCTTGGAAAGACAGGTCCAGTTCTGTAATATCTTCTTCAGCTTCAAGGGCAGTTTTAAGTGAAGGAAGAACATCCTCATCCATCAACCGAGGAAGTGGCTTTGGAGGAGCTTTTGCTGCTGGTTTGGGCCTGACGGGTTCTTTTGTTTCAACTGCTTTCACTTCCTTTTTCTCATTCTCAGCAGCGACTAATGAATCAAATAGTCAATGTAGGTTGATGCTTTATGCAAACAAAACATAGTGATTGGAAGGTCACATACCTGCGTAACTAGATGATTCTTGCACGGCAGAGCAACTTATACATCTTCTCAATGTCATGGAATCGCTAACCATCTGCTGGGCATGATTGCAGTAGCAGAAACCATATGCAATGGAATGAAATAAAAAGAGAATGGATTAAGTAGCAAGAAGTAAGATTTTAGATATTGCCAACAACCCAAGATTAGCAGAAGCTGTCTTTCTTTTAACTATCAGTAACACATCAATTCAAATTAGACTATGATTCTCCTATTAATGACACAGAAAACAAAATCATTCATCTGTTGTAAAAGAGTTCCAAACAGAGTTTGATCTTTGAAACCTCATTTGCTCTTTACATATATGTATTAAAAAACCTCATTTGCATTACTGCTGTAACAATTCGGACAAGGCTCCAATATGATATGTTCTGAGCCATACACGAATGACAGAAGGTCTACATACCATATGGAGATTGTAGAAGGTGGTCCTGCGTGTGGCATATCTACTCAAGTATGCAGGTGCTGGTGTGAAGCCGGAAACTCCCATGGATCCACCTCCCCCTCGACCTTGTGTTGCCATTTTATGAACCACCATATTCTTTTAAGAAATGTAGACAATAAATCTCTTACTTTTTCAATATTTTGTCTTTTGTCGTCTTCTTTTTCCTTACTTGTAAAGAGGACCAGAAGGAGAGTTGAACAGCAAGCTGGAAGAGGGAGTCTTCTATTCCTAATCCACACAATGCTAGGTAGAATATATGCCACTGATTGGTTTTTGGTTTTACTTAGTGGTCCTGGTCCACCATTATCTGTCAATTATTTGTTTTTCTGTTATTCTCTAGCATGTCAAGTAATTGTAATTCTAATTGCTTAGCCAACCATCATTTATATAACTTAGTGCATGCAGAAGCTTGGTCAACAAGTTTAGATGCTTTTAAATACTAGTTCAAAGATTAGGTCTACTTCAATGTGTCATATCCCAGCACAAGCATCTCAATGTTAGATGTTACTGTTACTTTCACTTATTTATTTGCTTAAAGTTGGACTTCATCATGTAACTAAAACATGCTTAAGACGTGTGATATCCTTTACATAGGATTTAGATCCTAGACATTGTTTGTGTCATTGTGCTTTGCTAGCGTTCTTGCTCTAGTTGTAAGATAGAACATGAATCAACTAGATTCGGGAAGATTTATAGCCGGAAATTAGTTAGGTTCAACGACATTTATAACTACAAAATAATGTCAAAGGGTTTTAATTATAAGGCAACATAATATTCTATCATATTCACGGAAACGCAAGAACAATGTAAGCAAACTAAACTTGAATTAACGAATAAGGAACTACTCCAGTGAGAGACTTAGTAAAAGAATCAACTAATTGATTTGAAGCGAATAAGATAGATTTAGTTTATAAGAGAGAAGGTGAATGACTAATGAGTCGAAAAGCATTTTTTGAATCATGGGTGTCACTTTAGGAACTAGTGATCATACATGATGATTAAACCAACTGATGCGTAAGGAAAGTGTTGATTTTAAGAGGTCAGAGTTAGTGTTATTGTTATCTAATGCGAGTGAGAATGTGACATTAAGTATAAGATAAGAGTGATATGAAGAGAGTGAGCTACTTACCCATGTTAAAGTATATTAAAAGGCAACCTTGAAAGGAGATGAAGACTACTTGGTACAGTATTGATTAAATTTGGAACGGTGGTTAGATTTGAGGTAAGAATGTTAAAGAGAAAGTTTGGTAGCTTGAAACCCACTTAAAGCCTAAATCATTCAACTCTCAACTTAACTCGACTTACCAAAGATTGGATCGATAACACTCCTCTTTGATGTTGTTATCACTAAATATCCATAATCCAACGCATGAAGACAAGAAGACAATACTAACATACAACATGAAAACTTATTCCTCAAACTATGGTGAATTATATCTATACTCTAGTTTCAGGTCAGAGTCTACAAGCTTGAGTTAGAGACTAGTCCATAACTCAAAAAATTTTAAAATGTAAATTTGATTCGACGCTGACATAAAGTTATTGAATCATTTCGCCATGTTTACTAAATTATATAATTTAGTTTGTGACCCTTAATCAAACTTATTTTCATGTTCAAATTCTTAAAAATAAAATAACTGAAAAAGAATTAATTGAATTATTATTTTACTTATATTATTTAGATAAAAAAACTAAATTCTTTTCTCTCATATATATTCGTATGTTTTGTTATAGTAAACCAAGGTTTTAAAAATCAGATCGGACCGTCTAATCCGACCGAAAAAAAGGCCAAAGGATCAACGGGTCAGGTTTTACTACAATTACTTGAAATGCGTTTAGATAACATACTTTTTCGATTGGGTATGGCAGACTTTCGCCATCTAGGATGCAACACTCCACCGCTTCGCCTAGTAGCACAACGCTTGTATTGCTCTCCCACAACCCCGTTTTCACGACGGAGGCTTGCTTCGATCAAGCCGCTGAATAAGAACCCCTTACACGCTCATATCACGTCGAGATACTTTGGTGATCTTCTCTATCTTCTATCTAATGAATGAAGAGTCCGTTTTGAAATCGTCCGCCCTGCAACCACCCCAAGTATATGCTTCCTGTAAATCCATTGGAAAATTTAAAATACATATGTCGGATGAAATGGTGGAAGACTCGCTTTCGCTACAGCTCCGGTGGGTTCCCTTAACCAAGCCACTACCTATGAGTCACTAGCTTATACTTTGAAATTAATAGGAAGGAAGCTTAATCGGAATGAATCAGAATTTTTCTTCTATGATTGATCTATATAAACATCAACAACTCCAAAGCTATAAGTAATGCAACTAAGAATCTCATGGAGAGTTCGATCTTGAGTTAGGATGAACGCTAAGAAAGATCTAATTTTAGATTATGTTTTAGGAAATAGTTATTTTCAACTTGAACATTCCTTTCATTTCATAGGGATACACGTGTTTTCACATCGAGAATTCTTTGCAAATAAAGAGATGTCAAAGGGGCTTCTCGAAAAAGCGATTCGATTGATGGGATTTGGTATGATACTTACGCAACCATTGTGTGGCATAGGGGTTACATCTCGGACGAAATCTTATCTCTTCTTTCTTCGAGCTTGGGTTATAGAAGAAGGAGAAGAAGGAACCGAGAAGAAGGTATCAACAACAACAGGGTTTATTACGAAGCCTAAAAACCTCTATTTATAAAAACCGATCGATTCAACCCATTTCCGGTCCGGTTTTTAAAACCTTAGATTTCATTAACAATTGCTTTGTCTTGCTAGTTTTGTGGTTCCATTTGTAAGTTGGACTATACAAAGCCACCGTATCAATCTTAAACTCTCGCTCTTTGATATTTACCTCTTTCTTTTTTTGACTTAAAACTAAATATAGATCTTTGTAAAATAATTCTTAATTATAATATCTTTTA
>JANSVA010000009.1:9704817-9717814 GCA_025504915.1 Erythroxylum reticulatum
TATTAGAGAAGTATTTCAATTTTATGAGAAATTTATAATTGATTTTATTTTTTATATATTTTACTTAGATTAATTTAGATATGAAAGACAAAGAAAATTATATTCCAAATTATCATTTTAATGCTGGCTATAACATGTGTTTATCAATTGGTAAATGAAAATTAAGAAAAAGGAAGCCTTTGTTTACAGTATGATTGATTGTAATTATAATCAGATAGTATTGGATTACTTTGTAAGAATTATGAAGCTAATTTTGTAATGAATAATTTAAACTATTGAAGCATATGAAAGAGAATATTTATACCTGGTTAGTTATAAATGTATTAATGCCAAACTCTAGATCTTGGTCAATATTTTTTCTATAGGTAAAAGGTGCAAATTTAACTATTATTTCATAAAATTACAAGTTAATTTCTAATATTTGAGGCACTTAAATGAATTCTAACATTTGCAACTGTTCAAATTTGACCGCAAAAATTTAAATAAAGTAAAACCTTGTCAAGAAGATTTATGAAAAAAATGTATTTATCACAACGAATGAATTAAGAGCATCTACTGATGGTTAGTTTATATCTTATTTTGATCATATTTAAGTTAAAATTATACTATATTACAAGTTTACAATTGAGGATAATTTCATACATTACTAATTTGTACTTTATTTTAACACAGTAGAAGAAGTTGATGTAAATACTTTAGATGAAAGCTTAGTTTACGAATTTTTAAATAGGGTTGGAGAATTTAGAGCTTTTGATAATAATGAAACACAATCTCCTTCAGAAATATAATTTTGATATTTATATTAGAGTCATATTTATTTATTATTAATTCATTATATAATAATAGACATTTATGTATTTTTATTTCAATAAAATATTTTATTTTTACTTATTCTTATAAGTTTTATTTTTATTTATTATATACCGATTTTATAACGGTTCATTTTTGATTAAACATCTAAACTTTAAACTTTTACGATTAGTTTGATGTTCGGTTCAATTTTTAAAATAATATAATAAACTATAAAGAATATTTTCTTATTATAAGGGAGGTGAAACTAAATCTTAAATACACCCCTCGCTCCAAAGCTCATTGTCGTCTGGGATTGGAGTTATGTAAGTGGCCGCATCGCCTTAGTGAAACCAAATCCTAAATATAATTGCTCGTCTTGAGGGGAGGACACGTGGACAACAGTGATAGGCGTGGGTATGGTGTGGGAAATGCAAGGAAGGAATTGAAGATATAAAGCCTGAGGTCAGATTCACGTCTCCCACAAAAGTGGAGGTCGTCGCAAAACACTTTCTTTATGACGCGATATGGGAAGTTAATATTAGATTTCATTTTAGTATAAAATGTTATTCATATAGTATCAAACTTCTCCAAACCTCCTTTTATTGTATTTTATTCTTTTTATGTAAAAATAATTATTATTTTATTCAAACAAAATTCTAAATTTTTTCAGTTTAATCCTAAATTTTTTAAAATTTACAATTCTGATGACCGATATTCTATTTATTCCCATTAAAACTTTATTATTCAACACAAATTTTTTTTTCCCGGCGATCGGTTCGGCCGATACGATATTCTAAACAATATCCCATAGACAAACAATCAACCGCTGCAACCAAAGTGACATGAAATTGAAAACAACCTTTAACTCTAATGGAATATAGTTTAATGCGTACCTAAATCATTACGCTGCACAGACAATGACGTTCTTAACTTTCTTTTTAAGTTTTTATCAATACTCGTTTGTTAATCTCCAATTGTTCGTTTCTTATAGAGAGAGAGAGACAGAGAGAGGAACAAAGAGATCCTGATAAAGCAAGATGGAAATGGAGGTCGGCTTCTTGGGGCTTGGGATAATGGGCAAGGCCATGTCAATGAACTTAATTAAGAGCGGCTTCAAAGTCACTGTCTGGAACAGGACACTCTCCAAGGTTTCTACTTTCATTTCATCTGTGCTTCTAAATCACAAGTGCCCTTTCTTTTATCTTAGGCCTATGTTTTTCGATTTATGAGTCCAAGATCATTAGTTTTCCTTATTAAGGTGAAACAAGATTCAGTTTTTGTGATGAAACCATCTTACTATGATTACCACACGTCAAATCTGACGTAGGACTATTGATTTGCCCAGTTAAATGGCAGATATTTAACCTGAATAGGTATCAAGTTCTGACCGGTGCTGTAAATTTGCAGTGTGATGAACTAGTTGAGCTTGGTGCCTCAATCGGAGAAACCCCAGCAGCAGTGGTAAAGAAATGCAAGTTTACGATTGCAATGTTGGCTGATCCTCCCTCGGCTCTTTCGGTGTGTATGCTTTAACCGGTCCTGTGTACCCCCTTTGTTCCGTTATGGTACCCTAGTTTGGCTCTCAGTTTTAAATCCTTATTTCACTGTTTGCTGTAGGTTGTTTTTGACAAAAATGGTGTACTCGAAGAAATTGGTAATGGAAAAGGCTACATTGACATGTCAACTGTTGATCCTGAGACTTCTACTAAAATCCATGAGGTTGTTTCTTATTCTATTAATTTCCGACCTTCAAGTTGTTATATTAACGTGAAGATGATTCTATAACCTCTTTATGTTGGGAGTCTACCGCGATAGCGCAGGAGTAAAACAATAATAATAATAAAAAAGAAATACGATTTTCTGATTGAGCTAGACTCCAAGTGTCAACCCTAAAAGTCGAAGGGACTAGTCTCTATTCATGTTGTTGGCATTCGTTGTGTGAGCAAAAATGTTTGGTCTGAGGTCAAACTTTGGAAAGTGGTAAGTCTCCAGAAGCGAGCAGCTCATTTAGGTGTGTACTACTTTGTGGGGATAACACTAGTAAAAAACCCTTTGTACTTTTTTCCTTTTCAGTCTGTTGCCAGGACGACCTCATTACCACTCAGCATCATGGTCTGACGGTTGCAAAATGGCTTATGACGTTGAGATTAATTACAGGGTGTCATCACTATTAGATGAACGGTTTTAAGACCGTTGGAGCTATCTAGTCGGCTTCTGAAATTCCAAAAGTCTAATGGTTTTTAGCTTGTTATGTTGTTATCAGAGTCTTATTTTCTTATGTTCATTTATAAAATCATCACGATTTGCAGTTGATGTTTTCAGGCAATCACGTCAAAGGGGGGTTCCTTCCTAGAGGCACCTGTTTCTGGTAGCAAGCAGCCTGCGGAAGCTGGTCAGCTGGTAATCCTTGCTGCTGGGGATAAGGTAAACCAATGAATTGATCAATGAGTTATCTGTCTCTTGCTCTCCTCTTGTCAAGTTGTACGCAAGATGCAAATTTGTTGCTCAAGGCTTCTTCTCACCCACACAAATGTCAGGCACTTTACGAAGAAGCAAGTAAAGCTTTTGATGTCATGGGGAAAAAATCTTTCTTCTTGGGGCAGATTGGAAATGGAGCAAGAATGAAACTTGTGGTCAATATGATAATGGGCAGGTAAAAGTTTTTGTTTGAATATCATCTACATAGGCAATAAATATACCAAAACGTTAAATGTTACAAGTGCTAGGCATGCGAATCATTCTTGGGAAGTATATCCACTGCTAAGTTTAGATGTCAAGTTAAAGAGTTCATTTCGTGCATTCTGTAAAACTTTTCCATTTAGGTTTCATGCACATGCTGCTTTCTGCAGGTTAAGAATTTGGTAATAGTTATGGCAATTGTCCTAATCTTTGTTCTAGTAATTAAATAATGTGCTTTACACTGACTGGGTTGCGTTGCTGATAATATTTTGGTATTTTGTATGACAGATTCCATAATTATAACAAAGAAAGCAATGATTTCTCCAACATTAAAAAAAGTGATTATGAATAACAAACTATGAGCTACTAGTGATGAGTTTTTGTAAAAAAACATGAAAACAAGCATGCCAATTGATTAGGATGGATACTAATACTTTGAAAGCGATAGAAATTATAGTATTTGCTTAAGGTTTCACTTGTGCATTTTCAGGTCATAAAGGTCCCTAGAATTTATAGTAATAACATAGTTTTTACCTTTAAATGCTTTATTTTGAAATCAATTTTCCATTTAAGAAGTCATTTTTACTTGTTCCAACAAAATATTAGACTGTCAGATGTTGTTACTTGAAGGTATTTCTTTTCCTTTTTTTCACCTCTACATGCGAACAACTTGCTACAAGATGTGAATTGGTAAGAGGAAAATTAGCGAAATATCACTTTTACACTTGGAGAATATCTATCTCACCTTTCCGTGCATGACATAATACCCCCTTACTTTTCCCTAAAAGTTTCAATGTGTTCATGTTGCTGGATGTAAATTATGATGTGCAGTATGATGAATGCATTCTCAGAAGGACTGGTACTGGCGGAAGGTAGTGGGCTGAACCCTCACGATCTTCTTGATGTGTTGGTATGATAACAAGAACGAGTTTCATTTCTACTTATGTTGGATTAGGGGTTGACTTCTTTGAGCTTCGGTTGGGCAGGATCTGGGTGGAATTGCTAATCCAATGTTCAGGGGCAAAGGACCAAATATGCTCAAGAGTAATCACACTCCTGCATTTCCTCTGAAACATCAACAAAAAGACATGAGATTGGCTCTTGCCCTTGGGGATCAGAATGCTGTTTCAATGCCAGTTGCGGCTGCTGCAAATGAGGTTATACTCATCTTCAAGTTAACTTTAATTATTTTTTAATTTGACATCAGAGGATGGTTTATTACAGATTCTATAAATGGTCTATTTCTGAAATTAAACTGCACTAGATATGACTGAGTGTGAAGATACGGTCTTCCGTTAAGAAAATGGTGGCTTGAGGCTAAACGGTAGTATTGAATTGGTTCTTCCTAAGACAGTTATCTAGTCGGATATGGGTTCAACTTGTATTTATGTTTATGTCTGTAGACGTCTATGGATGTGAACATCTGATGGTGGGTATTAGCGTCTGGAGTATTTCTTGTATGGGTAAACTGGGATTAGTAGTTTAATCTCTTATCTTAAATGAGAAGTTGTGGTCGTCACGGAGGTGAAAGTGGAAGATAATCTGAAACGATTGTTTTTGATATAACAAAAAGGACGAATATATGTAAAAGTTCCTTACTCTGTACATCTTCCAAGATAGCATTAGGTCTAGCCTGAGTGGTCAATCTGCAATCAGTTTATAATGCTACTATGGATGCTTCAATTTTCAGGAAGCAATCACTATCCACTCAAAACATCTAAATTTTGTTGCAGGCTTTCAAGAAGGGTAGGAGCATGGGATTGGGAGACCTGGACTTTTCAGCCGTTTACGAGGTGGTGAAGATGCACAAGGATTGAATGACATTTGACATGACACGAACCCACTTAATCATTTAGGTGTAGGCCTTAGAAAGTGGAAGTGTCGGACGTTGTTATGAAGTTGAGAATTTGTTAATCTTAATGCAACGTCATGTTTTGTTACCAGGAACTTGTTTCAAAAAATAGCACGCGTTATTGTATGAAAACACTCAAACATTGTAAATGTTACAGAATAAAATGTTTAGTTATGTATTTTCACAGCGCAATGATGTTTCCCTTTCTCCGAGGATTTGGTAAATGAGCGAATGTCATACGGTAATGTTACATGTTATCTCAACTAAGCCAGACTCAGTAGAAAAAGCCCACAAGACCAGTGAAGATGATGGAAATTCGTACTGTTTCTTCAAAACCATACAAGTTCTAACAGTAATTTATGTCCACCAGATCAGATATTGTCTTGTAGATACAGATTTTCTAAGGTCTTCAAATGGCTACGACTGGCCAGACATGTGGCAAATCAAAATTGCAATATCCTTTATCCAGTGAATGAAGCCAGCCACGTGGGAATTGGCAGTTGGACATCCAGATCCTATCCTCATCTAAAACTGTATCAGCCGAGATTTCAAGCCAACAAGTGGTGGCTTGGCTTTCGTTGCCTTGCCTTTTTGTTTTTGTTCATAATCATAACCATACTCGTGCATTGCCATTAGTTCCACAGCGTAGAGTTAGAACCTAAAAAAGAAATGGCAACGCAAGCACTTGTTTCATCGTCTCTCACTTCTTCCGTTGAAAGTGCCAGACAGATTCTAGGAGCAAGACCAACTCAGTCTTCATTTGGATCCGCCAGAAAAGGTTCGTTTGTGGTCAGGGCATCTTCTAGTCCTCCCGTGAAGGTACCATTTTCTCTCTCATGATTTTCTTTTTCCCAGTTCGAGATGCAGATTGTAATCTGATGGACTAAAACATTTTCAGCAAGGAGCTGACAGACAACTGTGGTTTGCTTCAAAACAAAGTCTTTCCTACTTGGATGGAAGGTATGTATGGCCTAGTTCTTGCATGTTGCATGGACTTCGCTGACATAGTTAGTGCTAACCAAGAATTAAGTGAAATGGTTTGTTCTTGTTCACCTTCACGGGTTCGGCCAGATGGCAGAGAGGTAGGTAGGTAGATAGGACTTGGGAGCACTTTCTCAATTACCGGGGGTCCAGGGTTGGTCCAGGGTTCCAATCTTATTAGTTATCTCTAATTTTGACGTAAAGTGTAAGGGGCAGCTAATTGAGTTTCGTTTTGGATCTTTCCCCGTCCCCCACAGCCTTCCAGGTGATTATGGATTTGATCCACTTGGCCTCTCCGACCCAGAAGGCACGGGAGGCTTTATCGAACCAAAATGGTTAGCCTACGGTGAGGTCATCAACGGAAGATATGCCATGTTAGGTGCTGTAGGTGCTATTGCTCCGGAAATTCTTGGAAAGGCAGGTCTTATCCCACCAGAAACAGCCCTTCCGTGGTTCAAAACTGGTGTTATCCCACCAGCAGGGACATACGATTACTGGGCAGATCCATACACCCTATTTGTGTTTGAGATGGCACTCATGGGATTCGCAGAGCACAGGAGGTTTCAGGACTGGGCAAAACCAGGGTCAATGGGAAAGCAGTATTTCTTGGGGCTTGAAAAGTACCTTGGAGGGTCCGGAGACCCAATCTATCCTGGTGGACCATTGTTCAATCCTCTTGGTTTCGGAAAAGATGAGAAGTCCATGAAAGATTTGAAATTGAAGGAGGTGAAGAACGGGCGATTGGCTATGTTAGCAATATTAGGCTACTTTATACAGGCCCTTGTAACTGGTGTTGGACCTTACCAAAACCTTTTGGATCACCTGGCTGATCCTGTCAATAACAACATCTTGACCAGCCTCAAGTTTCATTAAAATTCACGCTTGTTCATTTACCCCCACCATTTGCCTCTCTTTTTCTCTGCTACTCGTTGTAACCATCCTGTGAAAAGCTTGATTGTAATTTCTTGTGAGAAATGGCATATTAAGGAGTATGATAGTCGTTTCTTTTCTCTTTCTTTCTTCCGCCCATTTCCACTTAATGTCTAATTCTGGAGAAAGATTGTGATAAGAAAATCAACCAAATGTGAGTACGGCATTTTTCATTCGATTGCAATCACAAAACGAACTGTTAGCAACGTACTTTCTATTACAACTGACCCCGAGGCCATAAGTTAAATTGGAAGAAGACATTGAGAACATTATTAATGTAAACCAAAGTAGATGTGAGGTCTTAACTTCTGAAAAGCATCTGATACAGGTCCACACTCATTAACGGATTAATACTGCCTCTGATCAAGCAGCCTGAGCAACAGATTCGTCTGCATTTGATTCAATCCTGCAAACACCATTGACTAGTAAGATGTAGCAAATCTAATAAGAGAAAATATAATCTTGTAGCAGGAAAAGTAGCAAGTCATTTTGGTGCTTTGAATTTTTGCCCAAAGTTGGGGTACACGGAAAATTTCTCAGCACATGAATAATTAGGATAAAACTCCGAGAATGCTTTGGACATTGGCGCAAATTTCATTATCATCACAAATATACTCGTCAGGAGAAGTGATCAAGTTAGCTCAAACAGCTTCAAGTGGTCTTGATAAATTTAAGCAAATGTTGAAGACGCAGATACCCCTTTCCACTATCTTGTTCTTGTTCTAAAGTTATACCAGATGCATGCAGGTTGCATTTGAACAAGACATCATAAAGACTCATCCCTAGTCTATGTGTTATCTTTGCTCAAGAGGATGAGAACGGCACTCTATCTACCTCTGCATTCCTTCCCCTACTTCCATCCTGAAAAAGCTTCCTATCTTCACTGCCATGCCCACTTCCTTGGATAGATTGTTTAACAGTGTCTGCACGGCAGAGAGAGAGAGACATTAGTTTCACCATGCTCACATTCAGAACACAAATGGATAATGGACAATAATGCACACATGTGCATACATGTAGGTACATAGATAAAGAGAGGGAGAGGTTTAGTGACCATGACATACCCCGACACTTATTGCGTCATTGATGATGAACTTTTGCTCCATAAGAACAACTTCCTCATAATATTTACGCAGGCGACCTTCAATCATTTTCTCAATTGCCATCTGTGATTTTCCTGTACTTTCTGCCTAAAACAACTTTAGTTACTAGTTTCCAGTGGCAAAACAGAATGATTAACAGCATAGTGCACTTCAAAAAACTATCAATATAGACATATGTCACACCCCTAACATTCATTCACAACTCTAAGCCAACACCTGATATCCGAACCAAAAGTGGGGAACAAGGAAGAAAGAACAAGCGGGAAATGAGAATTAGGTATAACCATGACAATTGGAAACTAAACCATTTATTGTCATCTCCATCAGTTTTCCTAAGCAACAGGCATAGTCATTAACATGCATCTTCAATTTGTTTATACTAGAAGCAATAGTCAACCACAAAAATGAATAAAAATCTAGTTTTGTGAAACAGGATGCAAATTCTCATGGATTCATAGACTAGGGTAATTTATAAAGGTAGAACTCAATGAATAATCAGTTACTGCTTGTAGAAATGAATAAAATGTCAGAAGAAATTGTGCATAAGAACGTATTTTCAAAATAGTTGAACATTTGAAAAGTGTCCTGTCTTTATAACTCATCTGGTGTCCAATGTTCAACTACATATTCTTCTTGGCCTGCAATCTTACATCTTTACCGACCAGAAACATACCATCCTGATAGAAATATAAGTGATGCATATGTCCTAGAATACATATTTCTACAAGTTCGAGATCTTTCAAAGAAGGTAAAGGTTGAAACAAATGTGGGGACCAAAATTAATGTATAAAAATGTCAAACAAAATAAATGGATCTCCACGACCAAAGAACAGGCACAAATATTAACAGGTAACTATCATATCCTAACTTCCCATTTTTAACTTGCAAGATAGAAAGAGTTTTGTATTTCTTGATGTATTCACTGTACAGTAATAAGGCTATATTTATACATATTTACAAGATTAATTTAGGATATGTAATCCCTATGATCAAGGAATTATAATCCCTGTAATGAAGACTAGAATTAATTGACATTAATGCTCAATATGTAACATAACTAAAGCAACTAACAGAACCATAAATAAGGATCTATTTACCTGCGACTTGAAGATTTCATGTTCACTCTCTAACACTTCAGATGAAACATGTCGCTTGGTCAAGAATAATGGCTTGGCTGCCACGACATGCATTGCCAACTCTGATCCCACATGTTGGAGAGCTTCCAAATGAGAATCCCCATCCTCTATTTCAAGAGATAGAAGTCCAGCAATACGACCCAAGCCTACAATCACATAAACATTCATTAACTCAACCGACAAACCAAGCAAGATTTTGCCTCAGATTCTCCTTTTTAATGCAAAACGGTAGTTTCTTTTATGAGATATCCACATAAAACTCAGTTAGCCAAGGGCTTTCGACTTCTAAGGAAGTGTTTAATAGAGAAGACATATATAATAGAGGTCTTTGACAACAGAGAACACAGGTAGTATCAAAACATTCTACCTGGCTGAGGACTTGAATGGAGGTAGGTAGATAGAACACTAGGTGAACATGTAGACATCACAAATGCCCTTCTGAGTTTTACATTCTCACCCATGACTGCAGCCACTTCTGTAATTGCATTTTGAACGGTTGTTTCCCCATTTATTTTGGGATGTTCAAGGTTTAACTTTGAGTCCTGGTTCCAGTACACAGATCAGCATCAAAACTTCACTAGGAGACCTTCTATTTAATAGTGTCAACGTCACTAACTTTAAAAGCCTAATTTCCCTATAAGTCATTTCACAGCAGGAGAGCTTGCTATGCCATTAAATTTTCTCATGTTTGCACATTTCCACATACAATTAAATTTCAGCAACAAGATGCAAGAAGGCAATTCATTTGGTCTTAACCAGAGTTCAAATCCTCACAGTCAAATCACAAATTCTGCTGAATAAATAACATAACAAATGCAGCCTAATGCCAAACATCATATGCATGTATTATGCTTAATCGGGCGATGTTCTAAGGCCATTGTCATCTTGCTAAAGAGAATGAAAGTCAGGTGTAACCCTGAAAGCATGCTTAATCATTAACAAAGCACTATATTGTGACTGATTAAGTCGCCACAATATAATAAGTCAATAACAGTTAGAATCTAATAGCAATAAGGTTGAAAAGTCTCGATCTCACCTCCAAAATCTCAGGTCCAATAGAATGGACCCCCGAAACCTGTTGACAAGTACTTTGAACCAGCAAAGCTTGCTTGGCCAAAGACAAGGCCTGCAAGAGAAGAAAAATTAAATTGATATGAGAAATCAAAGATCAAACTAGACCCAGCGAATGCTGAATCACAATTCCTAATAAACCTGCTTACTTAAGTGTGTAACTGAAAGAATTAAGTCAGCACCACTAACCAAATGCTGAAATATATCATTCCGGGCAACAAAGTCAGTCTCACAATTGAGTTCAATGACAGCAGCTTTCCCTAGGTCCTGCGCCAAAGCAAGCAACCCCTCAGTAGCAGTTCGACCAGACTTCTTCGACGCCAAGACCTTCCCTCGTTTCCTCAAATCTTTCTGTGCAGCCTCTACTCGTAATGCCACAAAACCATAATCCAGAAAACAGTCAATAAAAATAGACCAAATGATGTCAACTGAAAAGATTCAGTTCATTGTACAAGACTACCAATATCCCAATTGCATTCAATGAGAGCAGCCTTGACGTCTTTAATTGGAGCACTGGTTCGTTCTCTCAACTGTTTTATCATATTCATTTGGTCCGCAGCTGCAGGAACTTGCGCACTAAATCTCCGTGATACAATCCCAAAAGCTGAATCCAGACTCGCTTTGGTATTTGCAAAATGGGAACTGGAAGCGGTGGATCTGTGTGCCCATGAAGAAAAATTCAACCCACCACCAAATCTGGAATACAGTAAAACTTGGAGAGAACGCTTGGCACTGGGACGTAAAGCCATTTCTGTCACTAGGGGTTTAACAGTACACCTTAGAAGTTACGGAGACTAAGGCTCCAAAATAGAACGGGCTTCCATTTTGCATAAATTACCTGGGGGGCCCTTAGTTTAGTTCCCCAATAAATTGTTGGATCTTCTGGTTTTGGTCTCCACTTTTTATAATTTCTCTTTTACTTCCATGATCCAGAATATTCTTTTGGTACATTTGGATGAGAGAATGAAACAAAAAAAATATCTTCATCAACAACCAATTAAAATTTCGCTTATTCATGAAATCTGAAAAAGTTCAATAGTACAGTCTACTCTCCATGTAAAGATAACTTTTGAGATAGGGATGTGGAAGGGAACATTGTTTTGTTTGTTTCAAGATAACTACTGAAAAAGAAATTGAGAATTAGGCTATTGTAATTGTTTGCATTACTGATAAATGTTTAATTGTTCATATATTTACATTTATATTTATATTTAGTACATTTGACTTGTTTATTTGAGTGTTATTATTTATGGCACTTAATTTGCTCAGATTTTTATCTACATTTCATAATTTACTTATTTAGAGCAAAAAAGAATAAATTCAGACAAGTTCAAAGTGAATTTGAGCTATTTTGATTAGATTATAAAACTGCAGGGAAAGAATACAGCTTAGTACACAGACCATGTACTTGTTCGTGTCATTTATTATTTCTAAATTTTTAACTTACTTGGTCATATTCGGAGAGTTTAAGGTGTGTTAATATGTTGCCTGTTTTTAAGAGGTACATGCTTGTGTTATATATTGATAAGCCCGTCTTCACATTTTCTAGCTCATATTTTTGCATGTATTTACTCTATATTCAAATATGGTTTTTTTAAAGTACACAACTATGTACTCATCTTTTACCTGGAAACCTAATTTTCAAACTATAAAAGGTGAAATTGAAGGGCAAAAAATAGAAGAGATTCAAAAGATGCAATTCGACTACCTAAAGTGGTAAAGAGAATGACGAACAAACAAGGAGATATATCAATTCAAGGAAAATAAAGAACCTTAGGATGAATTTTGTGGTGATTTCTTTTTCATTTAATTTATTCTTCAGTTTTGATATATTTTCTTTATTTTCCTTGAATTGATTTAAGCCAATATATTGATTCATATTTGATGTCATACATTTGAGATTAAAAATCCTTTGTGTGAATTGAGCTCGTATCGAAAAGAGTTGCATGCAATCTTAAAGATAGGTTGACACAAATCTTTCAAATTAAGGTTAAACCGAATAGAGGAATTCATAAATTAGTTAATCCAATTCTAGGAATTTTAATTGGAAACAACTTTTGATTAATCAACATAAGATTAGTTGTAATAATATTGAGAAAGATATTAACATAATTGAGAAATTTTTGCAGTCCAATGAACTTTAGGTTAAATTGAAGCATGAAGTCTTATGTTCATGAGCAGTCCTAAAGGGATTCACTATTCATGTACCGTTATTTTTATTGGATGTGTCTTGGTTCAGTATTTATTCTATTTGGTCAATTATTTTAGTTTATTGCATTAATTTTGATTTTAGACAATCACCATTTTCATAAATTGTTGGTTAGCTAATAGGAAAAGGGTCAATACTGGTACTTGTAGTCTCTATGGAATTGACCTTTGGTATTCCATAACATATACTATAGAAATTATGGGTGTAGTTTCCTAAAAAGACCTATAGGATAGGAGATTGAATA
>JANSVA010000009.1:9751209-9782818 GCA_025504915.1 Erythroxylum reticulatum
AACTCCATAACAAAGCACGCGAGCTGGTCAATGAGCAATCAAAGGGAGGAGCGCTGCGTTTAACAAGAAGCAGCGTCTCCTTCTCTTTATAAGCTGACTTAAAACGCAGCCCACTTCTAGTTAAACGATTAGATCCTCAAAACACAGCTAGGTGGAGGTGGAACTCACCTCCATTTAAAAAGTCTACGTCAGCTTGTGGTGATAGAGAGACTACGAGGTTGCATATTAGTAAAACTCTCGTGTTTATTAGCGAAAACATGGTCAAACTAGCCGTTACCATTTGAAAATACTACATTTCACTTTCTAGCTTCTAGCGAGCGCTCCCTGCTTCTGTTCTGCTTCTGCTCTCATCTATCTCTCTCTCATGCACTGACTTCAGTAAGCAAGCTTTCTCTATCTTCTTCACACTGAAACCCACCCGTGTAGAGAAAAAGATGTTCACCGAAGGTTTGGATGAATCAGCAATCAACTGGATCAAGAGGGTATCCATTTCTTACCAATTTCTCCTTCAACAATTTTCAACATTTCTTTCTAAGATTTTTTAAGTTCCTAGAGTTATAAGGTTACCGTAGTCGATCTGGGTCGATTTGAATTAGTTACTAATGAAATTGAGTAAGCTTCTTTGAATATTATGCGTTATGTTGCTCGGTTACAGGGATCGGAGGTAGAGGAGCCTCGCGTTCGATCTCCTTTGTCTCCATTAACAGACAAGTTATCGCCACATGACTCGTTCCCAAAATCTCCGATGGATTCACGTCCAAATTCTCCTCTTTTATACAATTCCAGTACTTTTAGCTCTGCCCATCTTTTACCTCCACTCAAGTTCCATTCCGGGCTGCTAACACCTCATAGCTTGGTGGCTCCTTCACTCGACGAAGATGCCAATGAGAGTGTGGCCTCTGTTTCAGATTACATCGGCGGGAACTACTCTGAAGAAGATGATGAGGAAGTTAAAGTAGGTTTCACTGACGAAGATTACTTGGAGAAACCAGCTGTGGAATGTTACGAGAATGAAGAGATATTTGTACAAAGGCCAAAACCAAAGTTGAATAGAGGATTTTTGAAAGAGGACTTGAAAATTAAGGTGCCTGGCAACTTTAGAAGGTTTACAACAGATGGTGATTTTGGTGTTACTGAACTTTCTCAAAATCAATCAGCTCCAGCTGGAAGTTGCCCGGTTAGGGAGCGATTTCAACTGCACAACGCACATATGGTACTTCTTGCTGTACATAAATAGTCTTCTTCTTTTTTTTCCCAGTGAGCCTCACGTCGTTCAGTGTTTTGGGTTTTATCCGTGGTGACTTTCGCTGGCTATTGTTGTAGGGTGCTCACGCCAACTCTACAAAGACGGGTGAATTGGGGACTCCTAGTGCACCACCGATGATGGCTATTGGAAGTGAAGGACCGAGCTTTACGGTTGAAACAGATTTGGAGAAAATCAGGAAAGGAGTTTTCAGTGGCAGAGATTCGGAGGACTCCAACAGAAATAAAGAACACTTGGTTGATGGGACATCGCAATCTGCCCAGGAAGATGAATGTGTTGAGAGGTTGCATTTATTAGACTGTTGAGCACTTTTACCTTTTTCTGTTTCATTCCGTTCCCACCGCACAACTTGTACCTAAGGGTTTTGAAGTTGCCTCTGACAGGGTAGAAACGGAAGAGAAAACGCCATATTGGGAGACGAACACCTTGGACTATAACACAAGGTACAATCCAAGTTTATTTCTACTCCAAAGTGAGACAAGCTATCAAAGCTGCTTAAGTTTTGTAAAGGAAGGAGTGAAATGCTCAGAACTCTGTTGCTAGTTTTTATAAACTGCTAATATTGACTGCCCATATCTTGTTTGTTGATGTTTCTGCTTAAAAATAATTCGAATCAGAGGCACTAAAATGCATATTTTAAGACAATACGGTTACAACTTCAGCATAATCATGACGAATTTTAAAACATAAAATGCAAGTGTGTGGTGTGTTTAAGTTCTTTTCTAATAGATCCAGATTACCTGTTGCAGCGGCCCATACGCTTGGCAAACTTTAATAGCTTATGATGCTTGTATTCGCTTAGCTCTATATGCATGGGCTAGGGGATCAGCTGAGGCTCCTCATTTTCTCAAGGATGAGTGCCTGGTGCTTAGAAGAGCCTTCGGGTATGCCTTTTATGCTTACATTCTTCATAATTTTAAATAGCTTCTATAGATATCTATCTCACTTCCTGTATGGAAAGTTTACAATTCTGAATGGATTTTCTCTCCTACCAATTTCCGAAATGCAGACTACATAATTTTTTATTGCAACCAAAATGCGTACAACCAATACAAGCAAGAGCAACAGTGAATACTGAACAGATGTTCCCTTTGAAGATAAAGAAGGTCGTTGGAAAGATAAAAGTGGAAGGTAATATCAGTTACTCGATGTTCCTACAGATATATTCGAATTCTGGCTTTCATCTTGATCCTATCATTCGAAAGCATGTCTGAGTCACATTGCTTCATGCATGTTAAGGAATTGATCGGTGATGCAAAAGATGCTATGCTGAAAACCTGAATTCATAAATATCAAAACTTGTTCCTCTTTCATTTTAATTTAATTATGTTCTCTAAAAATGACAGTTAAAAAGGTGCGAATCATTCCAAGGCAGAAACTCAAAAGTACAGCCTCACAGCGCAGTGCAATCTACCTGCAAGTGGGGAAAGATTATGTTAGGCATGTTTCTTCTTTGGTGAAAACCAGGATGAATTCTCTTAAACTGGCTTCATTTTCTGTAACCTCGGAAGGTTTGTGTTTAACGGAACAAAAACTTACAAACTTTAAAAGGCTTTGGAAGTTTACTTTTTGGTTTTACCCCAGTAAATCGATATATGAAAAGTTCAGATACTTCCACAATGCTTACTGTTGATGGAGAAGTAAAGGAGTAAAACTGTCATGGTTGCAGAGCAATTTTCATGTTTGTTCAAACTCAAGAGTGCTTCTGAAGATGCTCAGGGTGAACAAGGTTCTACTGTTTGCTTACATCCTGGAAGTGGGGATTACCATGTCTTGTAAGTTCTTTACTTCCCTTTGACTGATTTGGAATGGACGCAGTTGAAGTGTTTTACTTTTCAATTGAGAACATCATTATGATAATGGAAGAACAGTAAACAAAGATGTGGAGTGGATCCCGGTCTAAATTTTAAAAACATGATAGTGACTAAACTTGTGGGTATATAATGATATTGCAAACTTGTCAATCAAACTACAAGCAGAGAAATCTTTTGGGATTGGGGTTGGAGACTGTGATGAGAACAATCTGATACCATTTTTTATAGAATCTTGATATAACTTGGATGGATGGCAAAATTCTCACAGGCACTACTAATTTAGTTTTCCAGAAAGTGAAGGAGATGCTCTTTTGGTAGAAGTTCAAGACACAAAGAAAATGATCCAGGGTCGAACATCAATTCCAATTTCATCCTTAAATGACAATCCAGTAAGTTCTGTTGAAATCATGCCTCCACTGAGATGATGCTGGCTTTTCTACTGACTATTTGTTGTTTTCTATCCATAGGGTGACAGAATCCGGTGGTGGACATTGTACCACGATGATCAAGAATGTGTAGGGAAAATACAGCTTTCTGTTGGAGGCAATATAACATGTGAAGAGACTAACAATATAAAGGTTCAGATTCTTCAAAGTCAAATCAGCTGAGCAGAGTCTCGTGTCTGAAAGGCTTGTGCAAGCAGTTTCATTTTTAAACTTTAAGCATTAAGTTAGAAAAGGTTCCATTACCATTAACATCTAGTTGCTGGATTCCAATCCACATGCCAATACTTGAGAGGCACAGCTTTTTCACATACTTCCAGTTACATGTGTCCCAAGAATTTTATGTTATAGATCAGTTTCGTTTCCCTTAACAATTGCATGTTTCTTGGGTGATGAGGCTAGTCAGTGTGCTTATACTTATGCTTAATTGTCACCCAGTGCTTATCTTGGCTATATGTATGCTTTTGTCCGTACCTCCATCCATGGCTCTCATCTTTTTCAATGCTTGTGCTACTGCTCAGAGTGGACCTGTCGTTGAAACACTAGCCTATGATCTACTACTGGAAGCTTCTATGCGTGCACAACATTTTCATTCGCGAAACTTGAGATTGCATGGACCTTGGAAGTGGCTGTTGACTGAATTCGCCAACTACTATGGAGTTTCTGATTCATACACAATGTTGAGGTACTTACAGCCATAATCTGATGCGTCAATATTCCTTTCCTAATTTCCCTAAATAATTTTCATTCATCTATCTGCAGATATCTTTCATACGTCATGAATGTTGCCATGCCAACAAGGCACTGCTTAGACCTTATCAATGAGTTACTTGTACCCATCATAAAGGCCAGGACAGAGAAAATTTTGACGAGGCAGGAGGTAGGCCCTCTCATTCCGGAGCTTTTTTTTTTTATTCTCTTCAGAATAATATCTTTCCTACATAATCAACTCTCTTATTACCTGTGATGTCAGAGTAGCTAGAATATTGATGATTGTTTTATAAAATAAGTTGTAGGTACTCTAAGAAGAACCAGTTAGGCAACTTCATAATTACAATTAAATTCCACGCAAGGTCTCCAACAATGTTTATAGTTAATTGTGCAATTGTGACTGTCACTTCTCAATAAAAGGAAAAGGAAAACTACAACTCCAATGTGCATAATCAATGACAAGAGACGTAATAGTTAACCTCTCAAATGACATGATATCTAATTTCCTATCTGTAAATCGAGGATAACCAGTTTAATGTTTTAGCAAGAACCTATATAGGTGAATGTAGCCTTGGCGATTTTTTGTTTTGCCTAGTAAAGCATGTTAGTTTAAGGCACAATAAAGCAAGCATGTTGATGGCCCAAATAATTAACATCAAGATAAGATAGCTTCTGGCTTTTATTGGGAACGGTGGCCATTCATATGTGTTGTGAAGTCTGGTTCTCCAGTCAAGATATTCCTAAAGTAGTAGTATCTTCTGTTTTTGAGTTAGCTGTTTTCCCTGGTGTAGATTGGCATGATTTCTCTTCAATGCTAAAATCACAATGTGGTACTTTTTAACCTCAGAATGAAGCAAATGTTTTCTGTTTTTTTTTGTAACCCAAATCCTAATAGACACTATAATCTGTTGCAGAAAAGTTTATTGATAGATAGTGAGACCCAAATTGAAAGTCTCTTGGCATGTGTTTTCGAAAACTACAAATCCCTGGATGAGAACTCCCCCTCTGGGTTAGCAGACCTTTTTGGTCCAATTCAAGAGTCTGCAGCACCAGCTCTAGCTTCTGCTGTGAAAGTCTACAGCCTTCTTCATGATATACTCTCCCAAGATGCACAAAATATGCTCAGAAACTATTTACAGGTAAGTTGAGAAACAATTATTCTTGGGAAGTACTACTTTGGAAGTATTGTTTCAGAGTTGTCTACCATCATGAGTCAGTGTTTGTAATCTTCATTAGTGTTTAGACACTTGCAACTGATTCCTTGCATGCACTAACATATACACCAACACAATCACATAAACACATTCATATCAATTTTAGTCCAAAAAGAGCCTTCAGGAACCGAACTAGTCTTAGACATTACCCTCATCCAGATTCATAGCTACTCTTGCTGCATTTGTATTTTTATCTGATACATCAAGCATATAACAAAAGGTCTGACTCAAATGGCCAATTATGGCAGACAGCAGCAAAGAAAAGGTGTCGAAAGCACATGATGGAAACTGACGAGTTTGTATCCAGCAATTCTGAAGGTTTCTTAATGGACTCCATCACCATTTCCACGGCCTATTTAAAAATGAAGAATCTTTGTCTAAACATTGGCAAGGAAATTCAGGCAGACATCAAGATCCACAACCAACACATACTGCCAAGGTATTTATAAAGGGTACCTGTCTATGTGAAATTTGCAATTATAATGCATGTAGGTTGTTATGATTTGTCACCTGCTACTAAAATTTACAGCAATAATTTCTTCAAAGTGTTTGGTTCATTGTTTTAGTCAATTGTATGCTTGGTTAGTTCTGGGTCGATGTTAATGTTCTGATGCTAGCATGTCCTGCTTTGATAACATAATTCCACTATTCATGTTTGTCCTTCTTGCAGCTCTATAGATTTGTCAAACATTGCAGCAGCTGTTTATAGCACTGAGCTTTGTAATCGGCTTAGATCATTCTTATCTACCTGGACTCCTTCCAGCCCAAAGCCACATGTAACTGAACTTCTAATAGCAATTGCTGATTTTGAGCGGGATCTTGATTTATGGAACATCAGGTTTGTGTTGGAAAAGTTAAAAAAAATTCATCTGATTTAATCTAGAAAAAGGATTATATGTGCACAGTCATAAGGAAGTGAGTCAGTGATTTTCATCGTACAGAAAATATGTGAAAAAGCAACTAATACTCACATGCCATCTTCCAATCTTTTCAGTCCAATGCAGGGTTGTGTGGATTCGAGGGGCCTATTCCACGGTTACATAATGGTGTGGGTACAGGATATGCAGCTTAACTTGCTTGAGTGGTGCAAAGCAGAAAAGGTACTATATATATATATATGGACATGATATGCAAGCGTTTAAATCTTAGGCTGCTGTCCATCAAATCTTCATGGAGAAGATCTTATTAGACTAAAATCCCAAGTAGAGATCATCTTTTGGTGAGCCACAAGCGTTAATGGCTATTGATTTACAACAAACATTGATTTTCTTATTGTTCTAATACTAGTAGTTTCATTTACAACCAAACTTGAATGTAATTAAACGGTAACCCACTATTGCAGGTAGCATGGGCTGGAGTAACAACAAACCATTCCACGTCTCCATTTGCTGAAGAAATGTACGAGAAAATTAGGGAATCTCTTATTGAGTACGAGGTGGTGATCAACCGCTGGCCTCAATATTCATTGATTCTGGAAAATGTAAGGAACCAGAAGTGCTGCCTCTGGCACATGTACTCATATACTCGTACATGAATGTAAAAAGCTAGTATTCTAAATCACTGTGTTATGACATTGTGGAAGGCTGTTGCTGATGTCGAAAGGGCAGTAATCAAAGCACTGGAGAAACAATACAATGACATACTCACTCCTTTGAAAGACAGCATCCCCAAGAGGCTTAATATGCATGTTCAGAAACTCACAAGAAGACAATCAGTGGCAATATATTCCGTACCTAATCAAGTGAGTTTTGTATTGTATACTATCATCATACGATTTTTCAAATGCATGCATATATTTCTGACCATGCTCTATATTTTTCTTTTATTCTGCAGCTGGGAATTTTCCTCAACACCATAAAGAGAATTCTTGACGTCTTACACTGTAGAGTTGAAGATATCTTAAAGTCTTGGGCCTCCTATCTTCTGCCTGTTGTGGGGGGCGACAAGAAATCACCTTTCGGAGAACATATGAATGGAATCACAGTCGTGCTGCGAACAAAATACAAAAACTACTTGCAGGCAATTGTGGAGAAACTTGTTAGCAATGTAAGCCGATATATGTGTAAATTGACATTTTATAAAGGAAAAGATGTGTCTGATGGTATCATCTTACTGTTTCAGATGCAAGCAAATAGAAACACACGGTTGAAGAGAATATTGGAGGAAATAAGGGAAGAAGATGGAGAAGGTGATGTACGTGAAAGAATGCGGTTGCTGAGTTCACAGCTGGTTGAGTCTATATCTAACCTTCACGAGGTCTTCACCACTCCAATATTTGTTGCAACCTGTCGTGGATTCTGGGATAAGATGGGACAGGTAAAAGACATGACTACTGAAGAAGTTCCCATCTATGTTATGAAATTCTAATTTCATACATTCTTTTATTTATAGATTGTTCTGAAGTTCCTAGAAGACAGGAAGGAGAACAGAGTGTGGTATAATGGCTCTTGTTATGCTCTTGGGGTAAGTCGAGTATATATATATATATATTGTTACAAAAAAAATCTCAGCAACTCAAAACCGCTTACTGCTTCGTTTATTGTTTTCAGATACTGGATGACACATTTGCTTCCCAGATGCAGCGACTTCTTGGAAATTCAATGCAAGAGAAAGATTTAGAGCCTCCTCGTTCAGTAATTGAAGCTCGATCTATTCTCTGCAGAGATGCAGCTAACCCAACAGACACTATTACTTACTTCTACGTCTAGAGAGAGTTCTGTATATGTTGTAAATTATTAAATTTTATAATAAAAGGGAAAAGGCTTATGCAATTGCAGATATTTCTCAATGTGAAAATCTGTTGTTTAAATCAGCAACAAACATCTCCTACGTTCCAGTTTGCTTTGTTTCAACGGGCTAGTTGTTCTAGTATTTCAACTGAAATCTTTCCAAATTTGAGAGGTGCAACCGGACAAGAAATGGGATAGAACTTAAGAGATCAATAAGATTGACTTGATACCATTGTGAAGGCAAAAGTCAGAAAGTAACTATAGCAATATAACCACTAATGACATTGCAGAAGGTGTCAAGACACAAGACAACAAAACACCACAGCTATAACCAACCAATCATTGCTACTAGCCGAGACATACTGGTGAAATCAACTTCCACCCCTACGAATTTCCTTTCCCTTGTTGGATCTGCTGAAGAAGAGCTGCTGCAAGCTGCAATGTTGCTTGCAAGCGCTTTTGTGGGTCTACATCTGCTTCTTCTTGTGTACCGCTCGTTTGCATCTGTTGATTACCTTGACCACTTTGATGCTCTCTTTGTACTGGGGATGGCACCACTGGCAGCACATTTGAAGTTTGTTGCTGCTGCTGTATTTGTTGCATTTCACCAAACTGGGATGGTAGAATGCCAGAGCCTGATTGATTATGCTGTGCAATTATATATTGGTTTTCAGACTGATACACAGTTTTTTTGTGCCTAAAATCCTCCCCTGCTGATGCATTTGGATTGTTCCCTGATTCCCTCTGCTGCCCAAGAAGAGACGATGCTAATTGTGCAAGTTGTTGTGGCTGGAGGCTGGTGATAGGCATGGACGAAGAAACAGACGATTTAGTTTCTTGACAAGAGAATTGGTTGTTCCGAGGCTCCGTGTTACTTAACATTCTACCCACATGATCACTAGAATTGTTCTCTTGCAATACCCTTGGCACTGTAGCTGAGTGACGCTTATGAGTGAGTGGATCATAAGCAACGGACTGTTGGGATGGTATGTTTTTGTCACCTAAAAGGGGCTCGTGAGCATGATGTGGAGACCAGTCGGGACCCAACTTGTGCTGATGGAGTGGATACTCATGTCTTTGTTCATATGAATCATATGGATCTCCAACAAAATGAGATGGAGCAGATGAAGCTGTTAGAGCTTCATTAACCAGATAAGGTGGATCACCTCCTGATTTTCCCAAATCATGGGAAGGTCTGACTGAAGGAAGATTTCCTGAAGATGAAGATAGCTTTGAATATTGCAAATCCCCACGGAAGGACACTAGGTTTGCATTCCTTTTCTCATTTATATGGTGGGGCCGAACATTTGAACCAGGATGCTCTGATCTCAAAATAACACCTGAGATGCTCAGTTTCCCAGGTACTTTCAAAACTTTTTCTGAGAAATCAGACGGTGGTACTAGAAACAACGTGGTTATATCATCAAGTTTAGCAACTGCAGCACGCTGCTTCTCCTCCAGATAATGCATAAATTCGTTATAGTATCCAATATCAGCATCACTAGCTGGGACAAAGAATACAACCCAAGCTGAAGCAGCTTGATAGTAATGCTTTGCAAGCATGTCTAACCCAGTCCTTGCTGTGCAATCCAGAAATTCTGGCCTGCAGCAAAGTATCAGGTGTTAAACAGTGACTGCCAAAAGAACAACAATGAAGGGGTGAAACAAAAGTCATGAAACGGAATTGTAAGTAAATGTAGGAGTGCGTTTTATCTAACCATAAAAAACTGTTTGGTGTAAGCTTCCAGAACATGTACAACAAATTTAACCTCATTTTTTCCCCTTTGGTGCTTAAATTTAACTGATTTGCACGATTAAAAAGCTGTATCATGATAATATGTTCAACTATCAAAGTTTATAAATATCGAGTAAAACCTAGAAAGAATTAATCAAATAGGATATTCACAAAATGAATTAAGCACCAAGAGGCACAATGATCAGCCAATGAACAGCAATATAACTGAAAAAACATCTATTTTGATAGTTTTATCCATTGGTTGGGCTTCAAAGGGTCAGGGTTAAGCTAAATATGTTTAATAACAACAAGCAATATTTGATTTGTGCAGAGGGATAACAGAAGAAAACCAGTATGATCTAAACTGCCAATGCAACCATAGTTTTTATGACCTTAACATACTACATTTGTTACGGTACTGCTCAGGCAAATGAATCCTCCTATTTCATAGAGTGCAAATTGATAAGAACAACGCTTTAGGGGAATAATAACATGGGAGGAAATTTATGAAAAAAAAAAGAGGAAAAAAGAGAGAAAAAATATAGTAATTAAAAAAACATGGAATATGGGAGGAATGGGGCAGTTTGCCACTACATAAAATCATTAATCAAAAGCATATAACCAGCTGATACCAAAACCAACTGATGCATCATTAAAAAAAAAAATGCAAGCCAATTTCAGCACTTACAGCATGATATCCAGGACTTTTCCCACAGGAAAGGCACAGGCATGACAGACAGGAGTTCCTCCCTTTGCAATGGTTCCTTCCCATTTCCACAAGTTCAAAGAGGGCTGTTCTGGCTCAGGAGTGAACCTTTTCCTGCCAATAGGATTTGATGGCAATGAAACAGCACTTACTTGAAAGTTGTCAAGGGAAGCTTTCCAGCGGTCAGTCCTTTCTCTATGCGGGAGAGATAAATTAATTGGACATTCGGATACTGGAGTATAACCAAATGATCTGGTCTCATAGTTCTTATCAAAGGCCTCAGGTTGTGGAAAGTCAGAAAGCGCCCTAGGAAAAACTTGCTTCTCATGCTCTATGTCGGACAGAGCATACTCAGGTAACTCTTTATCAGGAGGAAAGGAAACAGTCTTCAGTCTTTTGGCCTCGTGAAAGGGATGGGAATCTTCTGGTAAGTCCCATGGTTCCTCCAAAAAATGATCCTTCTTTGGAAATTTCTGAGACAATTCATGGAAATGAGCACTACTACTTCTTGGAGGGCTACCACGGCGTTCGTACACATCTGGTGGTGGTCCTAGTTCTTCTTCAAACCTCCAGTCATCAAATGTATCACCCCCAGCAGGGTACATGGCATCCTTCCTGTTAAAACCATATATGTCAGATTCTCCAGCATCTAAGTTCATCAAATGATACCTGAGGCCTGGATCTGCATTTGAGTCTCCAAAACTCCTATCCTGTTGAAAGTTCTCAGAACCTCCAGGTCGACCATTTGGTTTAAGATATGGAGAGCATGTCGTCCTTCCACTACTGGATGATCCAGCTTCATTCTTTGCAAAACAAATATGCACGCGAGGGTTACCAAACAATTTACCCTGAAGAGTTTCTTTTGCTCGGCAGGCGACCAATACACTTCTAAATCGAACAAAAGCATAACTACGACCTGGAAATACAGTAATCTTCTCAATCTCACCAAATGGTGAAAAAGCTTTTCGTAATATCATTTCATCAACTTTCAGCAAAGCAGGAAAGCCTATCCATAAGACTTCACTAGGTTCTGTACTTCTTTCACTCATCTTGGATTTGTCTGGGTAAACAGAATCGGGACTAGCATCATGCATTCTAAAGTCTCTCTGAGAGAAGGGGGATCCTCTCAATGTAGATCTTTGCTCATCTCCCCGTTGCACATAATCTTCACCACGTGACGGGGTTGACTTATCCTGAGAGAAGAATGTCATCAAGATGACTGACAACCAAGCATTGCTTTAAAAAGCCAAATGTATTCTGGTTTTCTGTTTGAAAACAACTTAGAATTTAATGACAACAATGCTTCAATGCACATGAAGTGGTCATCGAGCTAGGCATCATTCCATGCATAACTGGGGAGTTTGCACCTTGAATAATGGGCATAAAGCACTTAAGATTTGGAACTGTAAATAAAACTGTTACTATTTCCACAAGCTCTAAAGTTGAACTTTCTCAGGTGTAAGGAATCTTCTCAATCTGCATCATGTAAATTACATAATTGGTAGCTCATGTTCCAATATCTTAAAGTGCTCCAATCCCAACTGCATAACAATCCAGTCAAATGAATTATCCTATATATATGCTTTAAAACCACATAGGTATTATTCTTTCAAAACAGGATGAAGCATCATAACCAAAAAATACCAGAGTTTGACTTCTTACAAACAAACATTAACGATGTAATTTTATATTTTGCATAAATTAATAAGAAATATTCAATTAGTATGTGAATCCTATTTTTCATATAAATTTGGATTGAGTTCTCACCATATTTGCACCCTCTTCTCTCCAAAATTTGATAACCGGAGAATCACATTCCATACATTTTTAAGTTTTAAAAACTATATCACAAATCAACTAATCAATCAAGTTATCTGACATCTAAAAAATGTTCATGAAAGGGTATAAGTTCACAAAGAGTATACAACTACTTTTTTTTCCTTTTCTTTTCTTCTTTTAGCAGTTTGCCAGAAATTAATTATTTTTCATTTAACCAACTAGCTAAATTTCCAAGCTGCAAAAAGAAAATACTGTTGGTTTTGGCAAGTACTAGTTCAATCTTTCTGTCGTAATCTGAAAGAAAATAGTGAAAGTTATAAATGAAATTAACCATGGATAGAACATTGATTTAAGCCCTCATAAATAACCGAAATTCACTCCCACCATAATTATCATCCAGCTGGGAAATTACCAGAATCATGAAACTGGGACCTCTACAAGATTCTGAACAAGTGAAATAATCAGCTTTAGCAGAGACCATTTGTCATATATGTTGGACGTTGCAATTCGATTTTGTAAGCATGTTTAATATTTAATTCTTTTTTGTGCATTTGAATGTTGCAAATAACTGTTAAGAAATAAACGAAGAGGATATAACAGCTGCATAATATCTGGGTCTGAGACTTTTCATCTGAATGAGTTACTTCACTGTGTATATCAAGGTTGCTAAACCAATTTGCACTGTCTTCTTGCAATTATCGTCTTAAGTTTTTCTCTGTTCAAACTTTTTTCATGCCATCTTATCTTGGAGATTTAGATGAGTGATGAGAAACATAATGATATTGTCAATCAAGCTTCTGTAAGGTACATTACAAAGGAAAGTGAGTGATCTGGAAAGAAACATTGTATCTTCATGAATCATTTCTGGAAAATATTGACAATTCATGAGATTCCTCATCACTCCACAATCCTACTGCAATAAATGTTTACTTTCAAGGTCTTCCCCTAGGTCATTTAGGTTGAGTTGGATTAGGGGTAGATGTTGGTCAAAACATTATGCTCATGATACAAGGCCCTGCAACGTGAGATCTTTTTTCTTTTGTATTTGTTGTTTGCTTGGCCTTAAGACTTGCTGATGGTAAATTGCCATGTTATTCTGCTCATCATAGGATAGTTTTTCTGGCAAAATATGGCATGTCATTTGCGAATCATGGTGATATTATTGCTCAAAAGTTTACTTCCAGTGAGAAATAATAAAGACAAAGCTAGACTTAGATAATGCAGTCACCATCTTTAACAATGGAAAAATCCAGTAGAAGTTAACCATTGAACTCAATTCTGCCAATGGTTTCGGATGCTGTAGACTCAAATGGTGTAGACGCAATCATAAATTTAGTATATATATATATATATATTACCACTTGGTTAACACTTGAACTTAGTGAATAATGAACAACCTTTTGCTATTATCAGGGTAAACAAATTTTAACATGCAGGTTACAAGAAAGATCGATAATTTAAGGAAGCCTCACATCTACCACTTGTAAACTTGTAGTTATTCAGCGAATATTGTAAACAAATTTTAACATGCAGACTAGAAGATGGATAATATGGGCAGGAAAAGGAACCCCTTGTAGTTGAGCCACATGGTTCTCCTATTCTCTTAATCTGTAAAGTGGGCTGTAATCTTTTGAAATTTGTGTGGCTGAAAGGCACTTTAGATAACATGATTACATAACGGTTAGTCATTAAACCTAATGCACTCAAATTCTCAAGTACTTGGATAAGTTAGAAGGCCTCATTTTATACGGTTTTTATTGCTTTCTTGGATACCTCATTGTTTTAGATTCTAAAACCACATAATACGCTTAGGTCCAGGATCAGAGCCTCGCATGAAGGAACTTCAAAGTTTTAGATGCAATTCAAAACTCAAAAAGGAAATTTGGAACCTGCAGATGAACTAATAGTCTTTTCCATTACAAGAATGACAGAGAGCTATGAACACGACGTATTATGCTTTTGAACGACTAAATTAGTATTGATACGAAACTTAAACTAGCTGGAAACACAGTAAAGATAAATCATTATGCAGCTCGTAGTACTGTGCGAGAACCTTGTTTATGGTATGTTGATTTATGGGCACATAAAACATTAGGGATTTGACCTGATGGCAAGATCTAAGAGTACATCCCAGTCTACTAGTCAGGTTCAAGTCCAAGTAGGTGTATTATAAACGTATAGATTGGCATTTGTCTGGGTATAATGCTTTTAGAGATCCAAAATATAGTCCTGCAACTGAATTGCTAATAAAATTGATGCTGAGCTCTTCTTTCTAGTCATGGAGCATGTACTACTATATGTATTCAACATCCGTCTATGAATCATTTTTTAATTATGTCTTTCTAATTAATTTTATCAAACGTGTAGTAGGGCTGTTTTTCCTTCTTGAAGTAATTAAGCCAATGAATTTCTTTATTTTTTAATATCTTTCGTGGATTAGTATGATAGAACAGCTCAACTTCTTCCTTTGCCGTTGTATAAAGAAGCTGCAATTATTGCTCCAAAGCAATCAACTGAATTGAATTCAAGAAAGAATATATATGTACACACAAATCCCATATAAATAACAGACAAAAGAGAGGCATCACTAACCGCCTTTGCAAACTCAATCCTAAGCGGGTTGCCGGCGAGAGGAAAACCTTGGAGAGCCTTCATGGCGTCAATAGCATCCTCATGGTTCATAAAGTTTATAAAAGCATAGCTCCGTCCGGCCTGAAAAGCAACGCTATCAAGCTCTCCGAAACGGATAAACTGATCGGTGAGATCGTTCTCCGATATGCTATGAGACAAATTGCCAATCCACAGATGTCTCGACGGCGGATTATTTCCTCGCTTCGAGGTAACTCCGCCTTCTTCGAACCGAGACGACGGAAGATCTCTTCGAGATCGGTCTCTGCCTCCTCCTCCTCCTCCTAATCCAGCTCCTGCTCTCATAGACTGCAAATGCAAGGGCTTTTTAGATACTGAAATCGTTAATTAAGCTTGAAACGAGTGGAGATCGAAAAAGGACTAACCATGGTGGAATACGTTGAGAAATAAGACAGCCTGCGACGGAGGATTGGGAGATTGGGAGTAAGTGAGAAACCGACAGATATATCAAAAGTTTTATCATTATGGTTTTCGTTTATAGGGTTAATTAGGTTTTTGGTAATGATTTCATTTTACGTTGATAATATATGAAAAGCCTAATTCAAATGTCCCAAATAAAATTAGATATCAATGATAATTATCAAACATTTACTCGTCACCGAAACTGTATAATTCTTCATTATTCTGCAAGTATCTACCGCCTACAGATACGTACGTATACTTAAATCTAGTCCTCATTCCGATGTCAATAGGTGGTCCGGGCCTAGGCCGGGAGGTCGGAGCTGGCCGACCTGTGGCTCACCCTACTCATAAGTTGACCGACCCATGGTTTGTCTGGGCTTATTTTTATTTTTTTTAAATTACAAAGTAATTTTATTTGTTGTTCTAATTGGGCTACAGATTAGCCTAACCTAAGCCTATAGCCCTATCGAACCGAATTATTTTAATTTGTTACTCGCCTGTGGCCTGATCAATTTAAGTTAAAATCAAGCCACTCCAAAGTTGACGTGCATTGGTGTGATCTCAACTACCGTAGTAATACAAATACCTAACTTTTACACAGATCATTACGTAAGAAGTGCTAAATTTATAGAGTAATTAAATTAAAATTTCAAATAAAATTGGATTAATTTTAATTAAATATCTATTATTATTTTTAAATAAGATTCATATGATCTTTATTTATTAAAAGGTTAATTGTAAAAAATACTGCAATTTACTCAATTTTATAATATTATCTTAAATTTTAAAATATAATATTCAAATTTTTAAATTTTTTTTTAAAAATAACCCGATATTAATATTACTGACGTAACATACCATTTCAAAATTTTCTTATTATCACCGGGTGTCACGTAAGATAGTGGTAATGATAAACTCCGATTTAAAATAGGAAAAATGTCATCTTTTGAGAAGTGTCAAAAGCTACTTCTCAAGTATCTCCTCCTCCCAATCCTCCACATTTGTCCTAGAACGCGAGAGACTAGCAAGAGTTTTAACAGTAAGAGGAAGTCCTCCACACTTCCTTACAGTCTCTTGACCAACTTTTTTTCAGCTGTGGATAATTATTAGAATCTTCACTCAGAAATGCATGTTTTGCAGAATTTTAGTGAAGAGGAGATATAAAATCACAAAAACCATAGGAGAAGGAAATTTATGGAGTTTTAGGGTTAATTGGTTTTTAATATTTTATTTTTATTAAATAAAAATATGCTGTGTGGCACATTATTTCTAAATGGAGACCACGTGGCAAAGAAAAAAATTTCATAAGTTGCCATGTCAACAATATTAACGAACAATTTATGTCGGGCTATTTTTGTAAAAAATTAAAACTTTAAATATTTTAGTGCTACATTTTAAAGTTCAGGTTAATCTTATAAAATTAAATAAATTTAAGGAATTTTTAAAAATTAATATTTTATTAAATATCTCATATTTATTAATAAAGTTTTTCAAACTTTATAATTGATTATAACCTAGTTAGAATACCTTTTCTTTCTTCAACCTTTTTGTGTGTGCGACTCATTAGGTTATCAAATATGTTAGCAATAGATATGAATTATAATCCTTAATCATATTTAGGATTAGATAAATTAAACTCATTTAATTTATCTTTGATTTTTAATTAAGCAATGTATATTTATGAATCAAAATTAGTGTCTAGAAACGCATTATGAGTACCCAAATATTTAGGAATATCAAAGTGATTTGACTAAACTTTTTATGCATAATTTTTTCATCTAATTCAATCCTTTCATAGCACAATGTTCTTATTAGATATAGAGCATGAAAATAATGTCTATACTCTTTGAGTCTGATCATGTCAGTTAGGGAAGGATCCAGAACATTTTTCGAGTGGAGGCAAAATTTTTATTTTTAATAGAGACAAATTTTTAATAGGAGCAAAATTTTATTTTTTTTATAGGATTAAAACTTAAAATAATAATTTTATACAAAATTTTTTGGAGGCAATGCATGTGGATCCGTCCATGATGTCAGTTCTTCATCATTTGCAATTGATTCTATTAACAATATTTGTAGACTATTTACAAAGCAATATTCTACCTTGATCAAGGATTTTTTGAATTAATAATAATGGAGAACAACATAACATTCTCATTAATTACTTTAGGGTGATGACTTATATATTGTTCACTCAACTACCTCTATATAGTTCATGCTATATCTAATGACCACCGATTAAGCCACCCTCGACTAGAATAGGTCATAAGTAATACCAAAATATAACAATCCCTATATAAAATAATTTTGGAGATAATTCAAAGGATCACTTATACAATCGTCATAATGAGAATTTTCATAAGCATATAAGTAATGTTCTAAATGAAAATCTCATATAAGGTCAGTTTAGTGAACTTGTTCTATAATAAACACCAACACATTCGTTTAAGTATTTTTATACTTTAGTTTATGAGATCAACTATTTCTTTCATAAGAAAGAAATATAATGTGCATTAGTATTTTAAAACTTTATTAATGTCAAAATAATGAATAGGAATAATTTAGGGATACTACATAAATACAATATGAATCTTATAATTATTATCATATCACAAATTCATTTGCAATGTATATTTACCCATGGAATTTATCATATACATCTAATATGTATAAAATAAAGAATGTCTTTAAATAATTATGTCACTAAACTACAACTAATTGATTGTTTATAGGGTATAAACCAACAATCTCCTATTTGCACTAAACCAATCATTTAAGTATTTTATACCATATCATTATATGTTGATCATGATACTACTGAGATACTAGTTTAGTGAGAGAATTCTACAAGATTCTCTGTGGTGAACATTTGTTTAAATCTTACAAATTTCATCTTAATTATCATCATAATTAAAAGAAATTGCCTAAATATATACTTGAATCTTTAATGAGACCTCAACTCCTTTTACAAGTCTAATGACTTTAATGTTCTATTGTACATTATTGTATAAATAATGTAAGGAACTATACCAAGTTCATTAAAGAACTTATCGATCCATTTTATCATTTCCACTAAATGAAAATTGTATATCTTGATTAGTAATTAAGGATACATTGGAACCTTTCCAATCTTAAAACAATATTGATCCAAGTAAAATGTACCTTAATAAGTATTTACTTCTAAAGTTAATATCCTTATAAACTTGAACTCAAAAATCAACTTATACATTGAATAATGGATATCTTTAATACTTCCATAAATATTAGATATCTCAAATACTAAATACCTTTAATACATTATCTATTTACTTGGACTTAGAATAGGTTAAAAACTTTTCTATTTATCTCTATGGATCTAATTCTCATAATTAAGCTATTATCTTTTCATATTCAATAAGAGTTGTTCCTGGACAATTAGACTTTTAACAATTAAAAATATGAATTATTGTTCTTTCTATGAGCAATATGGGTTTACATACTTTTACGAAAGAGAGCAACTAGACTTCCACTAACCTTTCTGTAGATATGATAAATTCGCAATCATCATTAAAACAAACTCTTTGGATTCATCAGTAAAGTGAATCTTTCAATGTCTTATAGCCTTGTAACTATGCATCAGATGTATTAGTAAAGTAATTAGTCTAATTGTATATATTGTTATAAGATTTGAACTTTTCTTCATCTTACTCTCACTAATTATCCTGAGAACAATTCTCTTATAAGTATATATTCAAACAAACAATTTGTCCTTTTAGATATCTCAAAACCTTTTATTATACAATTTAGTTCTAAACTTGGTGGATAATATTTAATTCAACTAATCATCATATTCTTAAATCATTAACTTAGATTATTTTGAAGACTTTGTGTTTCATATCTGATATAAAATTTTGTTACTTGATTTAATTGGAACTTTTAAAGTTAAGTTATAGTACTAAGCATAGCTATAAAAGAAATAAATATTGCATCATACAATATCTTATATTGTATATTCGTTCTTATATAAATCCATACTTTTATAGAATTTGGTTATGCAGATATTGACTAGAGAATCTCATTCACTATGGATAACCAAAAAATTCAAATCTCACCATATTGATCTCATCGAAGTGCTTCAGTATTATTAATACTTAATTTCTACTTAGATTTAAACATTTGAACTTTTCAAAATTTTAAATCAATATTTCATTTAATACATATGCCTATATCACATAAAATCATTATTATTTCTAATGAAATATAAAAATCATCCTTTTATGAATTATTATTACATCCAATACATATATGTATAAGATTTAACAATTCAATGCCATTATCATTCTTTCACTAAAGCTTAATTTGATTTTCCTTCAACCAAATGAGTTTTATAAGTTTTTTACAATTCATGGACAAAAGGATACATATACTCTTGTATGTAACTTTATGATTCTTTTTATGATGACTAACTAATATGACATAAAAGGATAGTTTCAATTATCTAACTTTGTACTCTTGCTAGTTATTTTAAGAGTTATTCCCTAATAGCACCCAAGAGGGGATGAATTGAGTAAATTCAAAATTTCAATTAAAGTATACGAACTTATAAAACAATGTCTATAATGGCACCCAAGAGGGGATGAATTGGGTAAATTCAAGATTTCAATTAAAGTATACGAACTTATAAAACAATGTCTATAGATAATTATAAATGCAAAAATGAAATAAAAGTAAATGAATTTAATTATCCTTGTAAACAAAAAGGTAAAGGGTAAAGGACAAGAAATGTAAAATGATTTATAGTGGTTCAGCCAATAATCCTTACCTACGTCTACTTCTAAGAATCGTCTTAGATTTTCACTTTCTTCAAGGTAAACCACTTTTAAATAAACTTAATACAATGATCACACACTCCAAGAATAGTTTACAACTCAAAACTTTCTCACTTGGATACTTTGATAATCACACAAAAAAGCTCACACACTTAAAATGAGACAATGAATGCCTAAATGATTAAAATACTTAGAAATATGTGTATAGGACACTTAAAAGCTTCTTGATGCTAAAACCAATGAGAAAACACTTATTTATGGTGTTTCAAAAATAATTGTTGGAGGCAAGAACTAGTCATTTGACATATTAGTTGACCAATATGTATTAAAAGCTCTAGATTTACTAGTCATTGGAATATTAGTCGACCAACGAACCAATATTACAACAATCTTTAGATACTTCAAAATTAACAGCCTTAACCTATATGGTTGACAACTCACCCATATAAGTCGAATAATCAATCCAAAAAAATGATTTCACTCCTTTAAATACTCAAACTTAATTTGATTAATGTCATTATGATTAAAAACGTTCCCCAAAGATTATTTTAAAGATTGCACACATTGTATTTCTATTATAATCCTTTAATAAGATAAGATTTTGTTCTCATATTCCTTCTCATCAACAACATCAAATTTGTTTGTAGTACTTATGCTTTGTTATCATCCAAAACTTGATTGAAACCTCCCTTGGTTTAACAATCTCCTCCTTTTTAAAGATGAAAAATATTTTAATATTAAAAAGTAGTATGGAAATTTTAACTAGATAGATAACAAACAATATCAAGATAATAACTAGTTTCCCCTTAACTTGTGCATAAAATATATATCAATATCATAACCATAATTCACTATTGCGAGAAAAACAAAATACTCATTATCAAAGAAATATATATAACTTTTCAATGCATAAATAGAACATAAATAAAATTTTAATCATATAACAAGTAATAATTACTCCCATAAATTGTAGCTTTTCCCTTTAATATCACAAAAATTAGTCTCCCATACTTGAAAAACAAAAAATAATCAATTAGCTAGAGGGGAAATTAAAACTTGATTAGAATATACGTCGTGAAGTTAATGAATCATAGTGCTTGAAAAGAATCAAGCTCTCCTTGCGACACGGTGAGTTGATAGTCAATGGCTACTGGAAAAGCTTTTGGTGGAGATTGATGATGTGGTTGTGAAGTGATAGCCTCATCCTCTATAGGTATCTCAATAGTGTGGCTCAAAAGAGGCTTATCGAGACCATCAATATATAGTGAAGCCTTATATACAGGTGATTGTTATTAAGGGTGAAACTGTTGTCATTAATATGGTTTAGTCATTTAACCATCAATTAATTGACATCCCTTGCAGTTAAAGATAGCAAAATCAAAGAAGAAATCATAGTTGATCTCATCACTAGTAGGAGGAATATGAAAGTATTGGAAGATAAGACTAAGAATGAGAGCATATGATATGTTTTATTTCTTCTTTTTGGTTCAATGAAAGTGGACCTTTTTAAATAAAAGAAATTGACAAAATTGAATATGGTTTCCTCGTGTATGAGTAGATAAGAACTATAGATCATTATGTCCTAAGAAGGTAAAATGCCCACCAAAAGAGACATTAGGGCTATGAACATCATTGGGTTTTATGTTGATGTCTGCATTAGGACATTCAAAGATAATCTTAACCCTAACAGGGAAAGAATATTGGTGATTGGTATATTTGTTATGACAATTATAGTAAGAAGGGCGCTCAGGAATAGGGATGCCTAAGATCTCATTTATGAGATTAGAGGTGAGATGAATGTTAATGCAAAAGATGATGGAGAAGATTTGCGTGTCAACTCAAATTATTTTGGGACAAAAATTGGTATAAAAAGAGTCTAACATTGGTGGGACTGATAGCGCATTATAAAGCTAGACTTACTACTATAATAGTGATGAATCTAGATCAATCCCAAAGAGAGTGTGTGCAAAGTTGTTGAAATGAAATTAATCAATGCTTAGGTTTGGGGGTTTTGGATTGACAAATAAAATGAAACTAGACTAATAAAAACAAATTTAAAAAAAAAGCAAAAAATGATAAAAATGGGGAATTCGATAAGGACCCAGTTCTTTGGTTCAATTTCGGCCTACATTCTAATTAAACATATTTCATAAATTTGTTATTTTCTAACCTCTTATAGCAAGTATTAATCATGGGTTAATAATTAACCTGAGTTTTCCCATAGGTTTTGTTTAATCAAGATACAATTATTAATTAATCTAACCTTTGAATAACTTCGGATATGATCTCTAGATTTAATTAGGCAGTACCATTACAAATTATGAAAACTAATTAATCAAGGCAAAGACCACATACGATGCGTCATTTAAACTAGGTCATATTATTCCTAATGATTACGGATCATTAGTTACTACACATGAATTTCAATATAACAATTACGAATTATATCAAAATTTTAGCAATGTGTTTGCAATTAAACGATTCAATGAATACATTAGAATCATCCTTTCATAATACCCAATGGATTCATACACAAATAACTAAATAATAATAAAAATCTAATTATCTATACACAAAACTCAAATCAATTAACATAGGATAATACAATCAATTTCTAATGAGAGAAAGAAACAACAAAAACAGTAAAATACACTTAACCTGGATTGTTGGCATCGATGCCACATCCAAACTACTATTGGGAACTTAGCCTTCCATAAATCTCTCCAAAAAAATGCTTTAGCCCTGATTAATAACCCTAACGAAGAGCCCTTCACTGTGCCTCCAAGCTCTCTTCTTTATCGCAAGCTTTCTATTCTCTATTCGCTTATGTTCACTCCAATATTCTATGATGTGACAAATAAACATATCCATGCACTACAAGAAAATAAGGCATTTTGCGACGTTTTTAAAACGTCACAGAATGTCCAAAAACGTCACGAAATGTGGTGTAGGCAAAAGGTTTCTGCGACGTTTTATGTAAAACGTCACGGAAAATACTAACATTCTGTGATGTTTAGAAAAATGTCACTGAAAATTTGGACAATCCGTGATGTTTTTTAAAATGTCGTAGAATCTCTAACATTTTGTGACATTTTTAAAATGTCGCAAAAGACATTTTGTGACGTTTTTTTGGAAACTTCCGCGACATTTTTAGAAACGTCACAGAATGTCTTCGGCGACATTTCTATTATTATTTGTATTATTTTTCCCATTTTTTTGAAAATCATATTAATTTAATATTTTTTTAAAATACAATTTTTAAATTTTATTTGTTTAATAAATATTCAATATTATTTATTTAATAATTCTTCAATTTTTTAGTATATCATTAATTTTAATAATTATTCATGTATCACAAGAATTTCATACCTGCGGATGATGTATTATTTAATTGCAATTCATAAACATGTCATAATACACTAATTAATATCAAAATGAGTACATATATCAAACTTCTTTTATTATACATTCTTGTATCAATATGACGCTTGGATGGATCCTTCAGCTTACTCTTTGCCAAACCCTATTTGTTCATTCCAGTGCTGGACAGAGAAGGGCATGGTGATGAACACTACCATGAGAGGCAAATGACTGATCTTGAATCTCATTCATTATAGAATTAGGAGCTTGAATTGGATATCGAGAAGAAGTTGATGAGGATGATCTTCTAGTGGACTGAGGCTTTGAATGGTTGTGCCTGCCCTTGTAAACTATTTCAGCAATTTGCCCATCTAAAAACCTCTCGACTTTCTTCTTTGTTAGGTAATTGGGATATGTACACTTGTAATAGCTTCTCAGATTTTCACTTCCTTTGACTCGGTTTTGACCATATTTTCTCCAATTGTATCCATCTTCCGATCTTTTTGCTCTCTAACAGATTGATACTATTCCATAATCACACTGAAAATCGTTGCTGGCTTGATTGTTCATTTGGGTTGTAGCAATCTCAAAAGTGAAACTCTGCATCGAGGAATGTTCTTGTTTAATCGCACTTTTAGGTTCTTGGAAACTCCATGGTTGCTGCTGTTCCGTGAAGAACATTAGAAAGGAATAAAGGACAATAAAGAGAGCGTTAAAAAAAATCAGCAAAACCGAATGAGACACAAATAACAGTAGCATTTTACGCTATAACATGCACGCGAACAGATTGAAAACCAAATATGTGGATAAACTAAATGAGAAGAGAGAAAGTAGTATGTTGGTTTTTCCTTGAATACTCCTATTCCATATGCATTAAGCTACTTGCACCAGAATTACAAATTCATTATATAACAACCTACATAATAAGTCTTCGCTACGTTGCCACTGAACTTCTTCTCTAGCTCTCTAACAAGCCTAACATGAATCTTTTAGTAAGCCTTCATCGGTACATTAACAAAAAGGAAAATTAAAAAATACAACAAATAGCGAATAAACAAAAATGAAACTGCCTCAATTCAACAAAATTAAGCAAGTTCGAATATAAAATTTAGCCATTTAGTAGCTTTTCAATATTTTGCTAATTACAAACAAAACAATCCTTCTATTGCAATTATCCTCTTTTCTCATTAATCAGAAACGCAGAGTCTTATAGTAGATAAAATTAACATATACGTTACCCACAGGCACCATCAACATAAAGTAAAAAAAAATCACATTAAGTGAATATAAAGACATCAGAAAGTTCTGGTTAATACCGAAACACAGGATACCGTTAAAAAAGGACATACAATATAGTTAGTTTCCAATTCGAAATCTCCAACACAACTTATCAGCACCCACAACATAGAAACGCAATTTTTTTAAAATCTGGAAACAATTATTTTTCAGACCAACATCAACCACCATTACTTACCAGTCTGAAACTGCCCAATAGCCTTATACACAGGAACCTCAACCTCAACTGTGTTTTCATATCGAATTGAATCTTTACCAAGGAAGTCAAACTGAATAGAAAAACACAATCAAAAGCATATTCCAAGTGATTATAGGCTGTAACAAGGTGTTATGCTACACTAATGAGTGATAGTTACTAGCTATTAGGAAATATAAAATATCAACATCAAAACTCTAAAATCTGCAATGAAGCAGTTTAAGGCATAAACAGTAAATGTGCTCTTTTCTGTTAAAAGTTTCCACTAGTGAAGTACTTAAAGCAATGCAATGCTCAAAATAAACTGGATGTTATATTGCAAAATATCTGGAAAGTGTTCAGTTAAACAAGAGGCAGTTAGAACATTTGATATATTAGTCGAACAATAAAATTGACTACTCTTCAGTTAAAGCTACCTTTGATAAATTAATTTCCCTCAACGCAAACACTACCATCTCTTTGAACAATACGCCTGGACCTTCTTCAATTTTGCAATGATTGCATCTGGAAAGCTTAGTTTTGCAATGACTACATGAGCATCTAAGAAATAAATGATAAGTCCATCCACTTTGCTATGCCTGAATATATAAAACATCTAAACTCAAAACTCACTAAGAAAAGAAAATTCAAACATGAAATAACATATCAAATAAGAAAGCTAAAGATGAGATAATAAAGAGTATAAGGCTCCACAAATTGATATTTCTCTGCAGATTCAATTAACAATCCTACCCTCAAGATTATACATAATAATCAAAAATATAAGAGCATTAAGTTGAGATAACCAATCTAAACTAACAAAACTTGAACAGTCACAAAACATACAAGACAGACATAAAAGAAAGGCATTAAGGGCCCTCATCAAGTTAAAAAGAAATGCATTAGGTAGAAGCATAAAAGAGAGGTATAAAGAAAGGCATTATTGTCAGGTCACATTAATCCCATATTAGGCTTCTTAGTTTTTCAAATGGCAAGTAAGTTTACATATGAAGTAAGTTGTTATCCATTCACAAAGCAATCACTCATTCCGAAAGTAGAAAGCTTTAACTTATTCTTTTTTTTTAAAACAAAATGATCAGAATCCAAAATTTCAGTTGATTAGTGCATATGTAAATGCAGTGCAAGGCATTTGTGAAACTGTCATTGAAACTGTTTGTTTTTAGGATATACTTTGATCTGAACAAAACAAACATTAGTATGATCCACCTATTTAAGATTAAAGCTTTTCAGCTCTCATTTTCTTGCAATACATAGCCATCTATTAAGATTAAAGCTTAATAAAGTTTTTAAAGCATGACATATAGGCAACAAAATGGAACTTACCACGCTAGCATCAAGATTCCAACATCATTAAGATCCACCTCCATATCTACACATAGAACTTCAATTCCTTCTGGGCTATTGAAATGACAAATCATTTTATAAGCATACATGTCATGATGGAAGTACATACTAACAAGCTTGAAATTATTGGTTTGAAAATTATTTAAAGATCAAAAGGGTTGATTATTCTGACGACAACAAGACAAATATAGATGTGGTGTTTATTGAGTAAACATGAATAATCATCAAGAAGCTCGAAACTACCAAGTTTCCACTACATAATATACAACTTTATAGGTATACAAACAAATAAGCAAACAATTAAAGATAAGTGATCAAATAGGCACCCAAAACTATACCTTTTGGATTTGTTCCGTGGTGATATTGGTGGGCAGGAGAGAAGGCAATATGGGAATCATCGGCTATGGCTGTCGTTGTGGCTGCTGCATCTTGTTTGTCCCTAAAAAACTTAGCCCTAAATGCCTGAAATAATCCCCAAATTGATAAACCCCAAAATCCAAAAACTAAAACCCAAAACGAAGGTTTTGATTGGCAGTCAATAAGCAAGTGGGTTAAAGGGAATATAATTTCCTGCCGACAGAAATCTGGGGGAGGAAGATGGAAGGTCGAAATAGCGCGCAACCCTTGTGGGGGGCATGATTATCTGCTTCACTTTGTTTTAGACTCTATGTTGATGGAAGACCCATAAGAGAATTCAAGAACTTGGAGGGATTTGGAGTATCCTACCCAAAAACTCAATCAATAAGACTATATACAACCATATGGGATGCAAAAGACTCGGCAACAAGAGGGGGACTAGTGAAAATAGACTGGACAAGAGGGAAATAGTAAGAAAACACTCGGTTAGGTTTTAAGAAAAACCAAACGACCATAATGATTTAATTAAGCCTTTCATGATGTTTTCTTCAACAAAATGTCGTGGTTTCTATTTTGAGATGTTTTATTGATAAAACGTTACGGAAAGTGTTACAAATCTACGACAATTTCACAAAATGTCGCTACAAGTTAGAACATTTCATGACGTTTTTTAAATGTCACGAAAAGTCTGAACATTTCGTGACGTTTTATAATTATTCTTATAGTGAAGTATACTGTTCATGTCTCACTTAAAATCTACGCTCCTCTTGGTGCATTTTGCTTCCGCCTCTGCTGCGTTTTGTCCTTTTCTTTGAAAGTGCTGCGCTGTGTTTTCTGCTCCTCCCTTGGCTGTGCATCGTTGTTTTGCTTCATTACGCTGTGTCGTTTTGCTTGGTTAGTTGTCCACCTGCTGCGTCATCTTTGGCTGCTCAGCAGCTGCTGCATTGTTTCTTAAGCGTGGACTGCTTCCTAGCGTGCGTTGTTGTTTTGCTTCATGCTTCCAGCTTACGTTGCCATCTGCTGCATGCTTTGCTCATGGACTGCTCTTTGGTGCTGCGTTTTAGGCGTGTCTTTATTCACCAGTTGCATGTTGTTTTAGGCGTGTCTTGGCTCCACCAGCACTCCAGTCCTCTTGCCAACCGTCCCACTCCAGCAACCCAGTTTCGGTTGGTTGCTTGTGGAATGGAAGCTGGTTGCATGGGCGTGCAGTCTTCACTTTATTCTCCAACATAAGTTTAGCTGTCCAACAGGACGTGAGATGCAGTCTTCTTCTTTGTTTTATTCTCCAAGTGCAGTAGCCTCCACCCAGATTTTGTCCACCGTCCTTTGCTTTTTATATTTCAAAGCTAAGTTAATTAAAGAGTGGGACAGGTGGCCTCCAACCTCTTACCAGCCCTCACACACTCATTGTTTACACGCCATTCTTTTTTAACAGACGTTTTTTCTCTTGTTTTTGTGTACAGCCGACACTTGCTCTCCACTTACTTTCTATTCTTCACAATTTTATGATGCTATCCATGAAATTCACGTCAAGATATCTTGCATGCATGCGAATCCATTTATAATCCATGCAAAATTCATGCAGCCATACGTGAGTGAGTTATGCTTTCATAACTTCTTTATTTTCTTCTTTTGGACTCAATTTTCCATATTTTCTTCTAGTCCAACAAACGTTATTTTGAAGAGCTTTTCTTGTCTTCTACTTGTCTAATTTTCTTCTTCTTACTCCCTGAAGACAAGTGAAAATGAATCTTCGGAAAGTGGTCAAAATATGTTAAGAAGTGAGGAAGTTTAGAGAAGAGAGAATTATTTAGAAAAAGAGAATGTATTTTACTTGAATGATTTTAGTTCAAGTACAAAGAGATATTTATAGGTACAAAAATAACTCTTCATATCTAAGTACATGAACCCTTAATGAACCCAAATAAATAGACCATACATGAACTCAAAATTATACATGGACCAATATTTAATTATGTAACTAATACATGAACATAATTAGAACTCCTAATAATGAACTTAAACATCTATTTATTTAGACTTTAAACATGCATATATCTAGATCAACTTTCAAATTAGTCTTCAACACTTCTCCTTAATTTGAAATTTTCTTTCGAACTCCAACTCTTGTCATCAAATGTTGAAAAACTTCAAATTTGAGTGATTTCGTAAAAATATCCGTAACTTGATCATTGGTCCTCACATGCTTGAGCTCCACTTCATTCTTTGCGATACATTTTCTAATAAAATGATACCTTATATCTGTATGTTTGCTTCGATCATGAAAAACTGGATTCTTGGTCAATGCTTGTGCAAAATTGTTATCAATACATATTTCAGTTGCTTCCTTTTGTGGCAAGTGAAGTTCATTCAATAGCCTTCTAAGCCAAATAGCATGACAAGTGCATGAAGTTGCAGCCACATATTCAGATTCACAACTTGACAAAGTTACAATAGGTTGCTATTTTGAACTCCATGTAATAGCACAATCACCTATAAAAAACACGAAACCAGTTGTGTTTTCTCTATCATCAATATCTCTTGCAGAATCACTATCACAAAATCCAACAAGTTTGAAATCAACAGATGATGTATAGACCAATCCATAGTCAATTGTATCTTTGATATATCGAAGAATCCTTTTAGCCGCCTTCATATGAGTACAAGTAGGTGCTTCCATGAAACGACTTATCAATCCAACAACAAAGAGAATATCTGGTCTTGTAAGTGTCAAGTATCTCAAGCATCCATCAAGGCTTTTGAATACAGAAGAATCTTCCTTAGCTCCATCATCAAAGTTTGTCAATTTAATTCCACATTCCATGGGTGTAGTCACCAGATTGCAATCAAGCATTTGGAACTTCTTTAATATTTCTTTTGCATACCCTTCTTGTGAAATAAAAATTCCGTCTTTCATTTGCTTAACCTCCAAGCCCAAATAGTATGACATCAATCCAATATCTGTCATCTCAAACTCTAAAGACATAGGTTTTTTGAATTCTTGAAACAATATTGGGTTATTACTGGTAAAAATAAGATCATCCATATAAAGACAAATGAGTATAATATCTCCATTTTCATATGATTTAATGTAAAGAGCATATTCATAAAAACAACAAACAAATCCATTATCTTGGAAGTACTTGTCGATGCGAGTATTCCATGCCCTTGGTGCTTGCTTTAACCCATACAATGCCTTTTTCAATCTCAAGACCTTATCTTCGTGACCTTTGACTATAAAGACAATTGGTTGCTTAATAAAGACTTCTTCTTAAAGATCGCCATTTAGAAAATTTTACTTTACATCAAGTTGATAGATCTTCCACTTCATTTGAGCTACAAAAGAGATCAACAAACGAATAGTCTCTATATGAGCAACAGGTGCAACTACTTCATCATAATCCACTCCATGCTTTTGCCTGTAGCCTTTTGCAACGAGCCTTGCTTTATATTTCTCTACATCTCCATTGGCATTCTTTTTGATCTTGTAGACCTATTTGACTCCAATAGCTTCGTGATCTTTAGGAAGAGTTGATAATTCCCAAGTATTGTTTTTCTCTATTGCCTTGATCTCCTATTCCATAGCTTATCTCCATCTTTTGTCCTTCACGGCCTCCCAAAAATTTAAAGGTTCACTATCTACAAAAATACAAAATAAATTACCTACATCAACAACATTGATTTCTTTTGTTTGTACATAAATACTCCTTATTTTCTGTGCTCCATCACTTATACTTTCTCCATGCATGGACGAAGAAGAATGATGCATATTTGGAGAAGCAGGTGGAGTTGTCTCTTGAATATTTGTTATAGTTTCTTGCTCTTCATCTTCAAAGTATGGGAAAAAATCATAAATGCATTGTTCTTATGTCTCCCAATCCCATGCTGCTTCTTCATCAAATTCAACATCTTTGCTCACAACAATCCTTCCATTGCTTGGATTGTACAATAGATAGCCTTTTGAGTTTTGGTCATAACCAATGAATACATACTTAACACTTCGATCATCGAGCTTGGATCTTTCTTATTGTAGCACATGAGCATATGTTATGCTTCCAAAAACTCTTAGATGAGCAATGTTAGGCTTCATTCCATTCCACGCTTGTTGTAGAGTTTGATGAAATTTCTCGTTAGAGACCAATTTGACAAATAAACTGCACAAGAAATAGCTTCGGCCCAAAATCCTTTAGGCATATTTTTTGCCTTCAACATATATCAAGCCATGTTAAGAATTATTCTATTATTCCTTTCGACAACTCCATTTTGTTGGGGCCATCTTGGGAATGTTAACGGATCGCGAATTCTATGTATTTCATAGAAATTAAAAAATCTCCTTAGATGTGAACTCGCCTCTATCGGACCTTATGGCTTTAATTGTATAGCCACTTTCATTCTCCATAAGTGCCTTGAACTTCTTAAATGCTTCAAATGCTTCTAATTTCCCCTTTAAGAAATAAACCCATGTTTTTCTACTATAATTGTCAATGAAAAGTAAGAAGTATCTACTTTTACCTATTGATAATGGCTTGATTGGTCCACACACGTCAGTATGAATAAGTTGAAGTGGTGTAGTTGCTCTTGTCATTGCTTCTTTTGGAAAACTCTTTTTTGAATGCTTGCCAATTAAACATGCTTCACATAAATGATGTGGGTGGCTGACGGAGGGCATTCCTTTCACCATATATCTATCTCCTAATGCATTGAGTGCACCAAAAAATTCAAGTATCCAAATCTCATATGCCAACGCCATGCTTCATCTTTCACATCCACCTTTAAACATGTTGCTTCGATTGTCTTGATAT
>JANSVA010000009.1:9782918-9802511 GCA_025504915.1 Erythroxylum reticulatum
GATTTCATATCCTTTTTCAAGAAGTTGCCCCAAACTTAAAATATTACTTTTCAATTTAGGCACATAATAGACATCATCAATAAGTCTATAGCTTCTATCTCTTGAAGAAATTAGAATGGTACCTTTTTCACAAATTTGAATCTTTAATGAATCTCCAAAAGAAACGTTGCCTTCTACCTTTTCATCAAGTTCCACAGATTTGCCTTTATCTCTACACATGTGATTGCTTGCTTTATTATCTAAGAACCATGTACTTTCATCCTTACTTGTATTATCTTTGAGTGTTAGCAATAAAATGGGCTCTTCGTCTCCTTGCTTGCTATCAGCAATATTGACTTGCTCCTTAACTTGATTAGGCATAGCATAACATTCCCAAGAAAAATGTCCAAATTTATGACAATTATAGCATTCAACATTAGACTTATCATACCTCCTTTCATTTTGTCTAAAATTGTAACCTCCTCTTCCTCTTCCTTTTGATTTTCCTTAACCTTTGTATGATTGATCGTTTCCATCATTATTGGCATTGTTATAATCTCCTTTACTTCTTCCTCCATAACTTTGTCCTTGACCTTGATCTTGACCACATCCACGACCATATCCTCAACCACGTTCTCATCCTCATCCTCATCCTCTTTGATTGTTTTCTCCATCATCATCTTTTAACATAACATTTTCTTTAAGTGCTTGCTCTAAATGTTCTTCTTGCCTCTTCTTGATCTTGTCTTCGTGAGCTTGTAAAAAGCCCTCTAGTTGTTTAAGTGTCAAAGAGTCTAGATCTTTAGACTCCTCAATGACACAAACCACATAATCAAACTTTGGGTTCAAGGAACGAAGAATCTTCTCTACTACTCAAACATCTTCAACTGAATCTCTATATCTCTTCATTTGTTTCACAGTGGCCTTCACTCGTGAACAATAATCTGAGATTGATTCAGATTCCTTCATATGCAAAGATTCAAAATCACCTCGCAATGATTGAAGTCAAATATTTTTTTACCTTATCAAGTCCTTGAAATGAACTTTGCAAAATTTCCCATGCTTCCTTTGAAGTGGTTGCATCGATCACCTTCTCAAATATTGAATCATCTAGACATTGATGGATGAGAGTGAGGGCTTGTTGATCCTTCTTCTTGACCTTTACTAAAGCATCTTTCTCATTTTGACAAATCGGCTTCACTTTGAGGTTGCATAAAACCTTTCTCTACAATTTCCCAAACATCTTGTGAACCAAATAGGACTTTCATATGAAGATGCCATGTTTTATAATTTTCTTTTGTAAGGTGAGGGAATTGAAATGAGTATACTCCACCATTGTTTTCCATTTCTCAAATAACTTGGCTTTGATACCACTTTGTTAAGAAGTGAGGAGGTTTAGAGATGAGAGAATTGTTTATAAGAAGACATTGTATTTCACTTAAATGATTTTAGTTTAAGTACAAAGAGATATTTATGGGTATAAAAATGACTCTTCATATCTAAGTACATGAACTTATTACCCAAATAAATAAGCCAGTCATGAACTCAAAACTATACATGGACCAATATTTAATTATATAACTAATACACGAACATAATTAAACTCCTAACAATGAACTTAAACATCTATGTATCTAGACTTTAAACTTGAATGTATCTAGATCAACTTTCAAATTACTCCGCAACAAAATATAGAGCTTCGACTCACTTTAACTTCTTTGTTTCTGAATTGTACCTAAAATCATATGAGTTAAAGTGAGTATCTTAAATGATTTCATGTCAATAATTACTAAGTGTTATGGAATAATTTTATAATCAATTAAGTACCTATCAAGGATTTATCCTAAATGCCTTAGAAAGAAGGGATTCCTACCCTTGATCAATGAAGTAATGAACAAGACCATAATCCTTAAGTTGTTCAAAACTAGAAGGAGATATAACATGATTCTCATAAAGATCATGAGAGGCATAATTTTAATACTGAGTTGAGTTAGTATCAAACTACTCATCCTCACCAAGTACGGGTGTGGGAAATGATGATCTCTCTTGAATCTTACGAATCCTAGAGGGTGTATAGCCTTACCTTGAGTGATAGTCCTAGTTATGGGGGTTAGGATTTCCTTTAAGCCTGTCTATGAAAGAGAGAGAGAGAGAGAGGGTGAGAGATAAGATAAGGGGGAAAAAAGTGTCTAGAGATAGATTAATGATTAGGTATAAAAGATTGCATAGAGAAGATCGTACTTCTAAAATATCAAATATATAAATTTCAAGTATAAATTTAACATGCTTGACATAGATAAGTAAAAGATGCACATAAACATAAAAATGGGTAGCAAAAAGGCTTTTCAATTGAGTCAAAAGCTTGTAAATAGGGGAAAAAACATAAGAACTCTAATTCCTTAATAAAATTTAAACTAAATAATCAAAAAATGATTCATACTAAAATAGACACAATTCAATGCAATTTGTAGTTGAAAGACTTTAAACAATATTTAGTTGAATGAACGAATCTTTGATTTTAAGAATTGATGCATAAATAAGAAATCTCTAATTATCATTTAGGTAAAGTGATCAAAAAGTTTGATTTGGAAAAAAGTAAAATTAATGCATGGCAACTTATAATAAGAACGGCTTAAACCAATCATCAATTGAATTAAGAAGGCTTTAATTTTAAAAAGTAATGCATACAGAAAAAAAAATCTCAATTTTCATGTAGGAAAAATAATAAATTTTTTTTATACGGATAAAATTATACTGCAAGACAAATTTATAGTCAAAAATTATAAATCATTCATTAATTAAATTAAGAATTAATTTTGAAAAGGAATGCATAATAAGGAAATCCCCAAATTTGATTTAGGAAACATTACTATAAATTTCAATACGAACAAAATTAACTATAATTAAAATCATTAACTATAATTAAAATCGATTAAGAGTCAAGAAGCTTAAATTGGTTGTGAATTGAGCTAAAGATCCTCCATTTTGAAACATTTAGTGCAATTAACATGAAATTAGACAATTCCTAATTTTATAACCTTAGTTGGCCTTATAAGCTAAATTGATGAAATTAAACATATAATCCATGAAATTGAATTCATAGGTAGGCACAAACATTTTAGGAATTGAGATGACAAGCTAAAGGAGCTATCAATTAAATAAAGAAAATAGAGATTTATGAAAGCTAGGGTTTACCTTAAAAACGGGAGCACAAATTGAGTGTCTTAGAGGAAGGAGAAACCGCCTTGAAGTGTTAGAGAGATGAATGGAGGTGGAGAGGTCGCTTGAATCTCAATGGAGAAGTAGAGGAGATGTTAGAATAGATGGGATTATGGAGGTACCTTTTAGACAATTTTAAGAGTAGATGGGTGAGGAGTGGATAGGAGAAGAATAAGAAAGTGATATTCGAAGTGGAAGCTGGTTTAGACATGAATGACTGAATATATTTTTACAAAGAGGAAGAGAATGACATGAATGTTTGTTGAGAAAAAAGGAGACAATTGTTCGTGTTTTTAACAAGTCCGATAGATTAGTTGACCAATGGGCCATATTAGTCAATCAATGTCTATGTTGGTCAACTATAGTTGGCAACCAAAAGTAATTTAAGGATAGTAATATTAGTCGACTAGTTATAGACATTAGTCAACCACTTAGGGTGTCTAGTCGACTAGTATATACAATCAAACTCTCCCTAAAATTTTAGGAAAGAAAAGATATTATAGTGTTACTACTTTTGGTTGACCATTGAGGATTATTGGTCAACTAGTGGGACTACTAAATAAGGAGCAAACTCTCAACAGAAAATGAATTTAGTGGTTTTTAGGATATTGGTCGATCAATTTTCCCCAATAAGTTTTGGTAACCCACATTAAAGCTTTTAGAGATCAAATTAAATCATAGAAAACACAAATTAACCTAAACAAAATTAAAATGCATTTATCTAAGGGAATTTTAATCAAACATCCCTAATTCTCTTCTAATTGAGCAAAATATATCCTTACTCATAGGCTTAGTTAAAATGTTGACTAGTTGGTGATTTATGTCTACGAACTATAATTCAATGTCTCCATTTTGCAGATGATCTCTAATAAAATAACACTTAATTTTTATTTGTTTGGTCCTAAAATGTTGAATAAGATTCTTTATAAGTAAAATGGCATAAGTATAATCACATTTAATCGATATCTTAGTAAGATCTAATCCATAGTCTCTAAGTTGATGTCTAAGCTAAAGAATTTGAACAAAAACTATCTTCTGCTATGCATTTGGCTTCTATTGTTGATAAAGCAACTTAATTTTGTTTCTTTCTAAACTAAGAAACAAATTCATTTCCTAGGAATCGACGATTTTTGAATCGTGCTCTTTTTATCTAATAGGATTAAATCATATTTTTTTATATATTTCAATTTATTTTCAATCCTATTGTTATGTTTAAATACTTAATTTGTGTTCATCATGTATTTACATATAGATTAAAGGAGTGAACAGAAATATATGCTATAAGGAAGAAGTTTGACAAAGTTTGGAGAGCCATCCATGGAGGAGAAACCATCAAGGGCATTCGGAGGAGAATCGGAGAAGACCTGGGAAATAACCCAGGGCCACGATCATGGTAAATATGCAACAATCATGACAGAGAGTAGATAAACTTGCCATGATCGGGCACTAAAGGTCACAATCGTGGCCTGCGTGCAAACAAACGCAGACGACCTTCTAGACTTAAGTTTTTAAGGGGCTTTTTGGACTTTTGAGGCACAAAAATTCCTAGATTTTACCCTAAATGGAACATACTACAAAGAGAGCAGAAGAGGACCTAGAGAAGTAGTCTCCAATCTCCCACTTTTAGAAAAACTCAAAGAAGAGAGAGAAACTCTCAAAATTTGCCATTTTTTGAAAGCTCCAAAAAGAGAGGAGGAATCAGCAGAGAAGTTTTTGTTATTTTCCACAAGCTTAGCTATTCTCTTTCCATTTCAATGCTTTATTTTCATATTATCAAAGCTTTCTTAGTATTAATCACGTTTTTACATGTTGTAGAATATTTAGAATGAATGTTTGATGGATTTTATAGTTGAACTTTATGAATTTTGTAAGGAATCTTTATGTTATATCAAAGGATGTTTATTCCTTCAATTTTCTAGTTTTAATCTTGGTTGTTTGAGCTTATTTATGTAATTTTTCATATATGAATTTTTTGGGTATTTAAATGTTTAATGGTTTATGTTATAGGTTTTTGTTTATTTGTGATACTCTTGATTAATTTGTGCCTAATAGTTAGGATTTATATAAATTCGTAGATTCATGATCAATTAATTTGGGTTTTTGTGTAAGTTGTGTATGTTGGAATTTTCATTTTGAAGCAATTAGTTTAGAGTTTGTAATTTAGGTTATGATTAGTCATTTGTTAGTATAAAGAGTTCTCATTTCTGTTAAGTTAGTGTTGAATATCAATTTTTATCACTTCATTTATAATTTCCAGCCTTGGTTTTATTTGACTGAGTATGGGTTTGGTTTATTTAATATCAATTGTGCTTAATATGAACATGTGTGGCTAAACTACTTAAGATTTTAGAGATATTATAAGGATGAAGGGATGGAAATTGTGAGAATGGAGTTGAATTTGTCTTAAATTGGTGCTTGTCGGATTAGGTTGGTTTAGGATTTAGGATAAATTTCATGAATTAGGATTTGCTTATGGGCTTGATCACCCTTTAGGTAACTTTCTAATCCAAAGGCTAGGGATGAGCGTGTGATATGTAATTGTCCATAGTGATTCTCGAAAGTAGTAATAGTTTAGTTAAATTTTTCAGGATCGTTAATCAACTAATCTAGGATCCCATATCTTTAGGTTACACCTTCCGAGCTTATGAGTAGGTGGCCTAAGTTAGTTGTTTCTTAATACCTAATACATCTTCGCTATTGAGCTTAGAGAACCTATTCTAGGTTATAGTGGAGATCGAGGCATTTGTAGAGCTTATTAGTTTTGCCTATTTTGGAGAAATTAATCGAGATCTTAATCGAGTCCATAGGCTAATAAGATGATGAGAGTACCTTTTATTTATATTCAAGGATCAATGAACGTCCCAGAATTCCAAAGATATCTTTAACCCACTTCTTTACCATTGTTATTAGTATTTTCTCAATTCACTTTATGTTTGTCTTTTGTTTACGTTCATTGCATATTAGTTGTCTCGTCTTCATCATTTCAGGGTGTTTTTTTTCTTCTGTTATTACAACGTTTGAAATAGCATTTGCATCCCAATTCTCTATGATTCGACCCTAGCTCACCATTTACTACATAGTTTGGTAGTTAGGAATTTATTATTTGGTAGTTAGCGATAGGCTATCATTATCTAAAAGACTACTAGAAAAATTTGCATTTGAATAATCAATTAAGTCAAAGAACGTATTTATGGGTACTAAAATCCTAATGAAATGGTTCCATATAAGCATATAAGGAATTATTAATAGCTAATAGATGTAATTCTCTCGGGCTTGATTGAAATCTATCATATAAGTAAATGCTAAACATAATATCGGGCCTACTTGTAATAAGAAAAAATAAGCTACCAATCATACCTTGATAAACCTTTACATTTACCAGCTTACCCTCTTCATCTTGTTCAATTTTGTTGTAATTCTCATAGGTGTTTCTAATGGTTTGCTTGATCCATTATGAAGCATTTGAGTAGTTATTTGGTGTACTTTGATTTATTTATAAAGATACCTTCCTTTATTTGTTTGATTTGGAGTCCAAGAAAGAAGTTAAGTTCTCACGTCATGCTCATCTTGAGCTCTCTACTCATACACTTGAAAAATTCTTTATCCATATTCTCATTAAAAATACCAAAAAATAATATCATCAATATAAATTTGAACAATTATGATATCATTCTTATACATTTTAATAAAAAGTGTTGTGTCAACTTTGCCTTTAGAGAATCTATCTTCTAAAAAAAATACATTTAGCCTCTCATACTAACTTTAGGGGCCTTTTTTAAATCACATAAAGCTTTGGAAAGTTTATATACATGGTTGGGTGCATCATGTTTTTAAAAAATGGGGGGTTGCTTAACATAAACTTCTTCTTGAATGAAGCCATAAAAAAAGAACTTTTAACATCTATTTGAAACAATTTGAAATTCATGTAGGACATAAATGCAAGCAAAACCCTAGTGGCTTCTAGCTTAACCATTATAGAAAATGTTTCCTTAATGTCTATGCCATCCTCTTGATTGTACCCTTTTGCTATTAATCTAGTTTTAGTTATTGTAATAGTACCTAACTCATCTAATTTATTTTTAAAGACCCACTTAGTACCTATAGTTTAGTGGTCACTAGGTCTAAGTACTAAAGTCCATAATTTACTCCTCTTAAATTGGTTCAACTCTTTATTTATAACAAGAACCTAACTTTCATCATTAAGGGACTCTTTTATTATCTTAGGTTTAACTTGGGAAATTAAATCAGGATGAGATAAACCTTTAACATAAGTGATTACCCCTTGTTAAATATCACCTAAAATTTGTTTAGGAAGGTGGTTCTTCTTGAATTCCAATCTCTTGAGAGTTCCTCATCATTCTTGTTTCCCTCTCTTAGTTTAATAGTAAGTTCATGAGTGATTTTTTGGTGACATCTTTTATTCCCTTTAAAGACTAGTGACTTTAATACTTTGGATATACATAGATCATCATCTTTAAGATCTTTATTAGATATAAGTGATTAAATTCATCTAAAACATATATAGGTTATTCGATAATAAGGTTGTTCCTATTAAGCACCCTATATGCTTTAGTAGTTAAGGAATATCTACGAAAATCCTTTCATTCATTTCATAAGCAAATTTTCCTAAATTATCTTTAGTATTCAAAATATAATGCTTATAACTAAAATATTTAAAGTAATTAATTTTTGACTTTTTCTCATGCCAAAGTTTATGAGGGCTTTTATCTAAAGTTGGTCCTATATAGACTCTATTTAAAATGTGATATTCGATGGTGATTGCCTCCACCTAAAAATACTTAGGAAGATTATACTCAATGATCATATCTTTAGCTATTTCTTTTAAGGCCCTTGTTGTGACTAATTTTTATAGACTTTGCAAGCCTTTATATTTTAATTTTGGTTACAAATTCTTGTGGTTTAATCTAAATTTGAATGAATTAAGGATCTTCGAGTAAGTTGGCATGAATTGTGCATGAAACAGATGTGACTAGGGAGTCACACTAGTGACTTCCATAGTCACAGATGTGACAATGAGTTACACCCTTGACCAACATTGTCACACCTTTGACAAAGTGTCTCACGGTGGTGATAATGTTGTCATGCTTGTGAACATTCCTTTTGCACTGAAATTAATGTCACGTGAGTAGCATGTAGAATGATGGCACAGATGAAAGCAACTCTAAACCTAAAGTGTCTCTATAAATAGAGAAAGCAAAGATGAAAATGTAGAGGTGAGGGGTCAAAAAAGTAATTTGGACAAGGCAACACAGAAGATAGAGGTAGAGAAAAAAATCGAAGAGAAAAGGTGGAGAAAAGAAGAGAGACAGTTGGGTGAGGAAAAACAGTAGAGAGGTGAGCTTGGAGCAGAGGCAAAAGGCGAGAGCCAACGCCAGAGAGGTGGAGCTTGGCAAGAGATCCACTACTAGGTTACGTTTGAGAGTATTTATTTGATTGTTCATCCTTATTTCATTTTATGTTGTTGTTGCCTAACTGATTTATCTTCTATCATTCTCATTTTATTTTCTACTGCATTATTTGAACTTGTTGGTTGAACTATTCTCCTTTATTAGTGGCTTTGATAGTCCCATTTTGGTTTAGTACTCTGTTTATTACTTTAAGACTTCTCTGTTACTATTAACTGTGGGATTAAAATATTTGAAGATGATTAATAGTGTTTATTCCATTATGGGCTAATTAATTGTTCTTGAGAATTAATGTAGCTAATTTAGTTGAGTATGCTTGATAAAGGGACTATTTTATTATCTTATTAATTTTTATACTTTCTAAGCTTATTAGATGTAATAGTCTGACCAAACTTTGCATCATTTTAGTATTAAACAAAGGATCACGAGAAAATTTTTAATATACAACGAGAAATTATAGACACTTAAGTTATGAATTAGAAATATAGTAACTTAAGTGGGTAATTATTAGTTAGGTTTAATAATTAATTTGGATGATAAACTTGTCAAATAAGAAAGTTAGATTAGTTTGTTATTTGAATTGATTTTAAAATCTAACTGTTAATTTTAGTATGACAATTATCTAATTACTTCAATTTAGTCATACATAGGAGATTAAATTAGCGAAATTAATTCTTAAGAGTTTTCCACACCGGTTGATGAAATCATTTTTGCTTCCAATTAAATCAGTTTACTTTTTAGTCTAACCACTTTATTTTCTTTAAAATCTTTTACTCAACAAATCAGGATAGAGTGTCTAGGATTGCAATTGTTTTTATTTTTATTAAAAGTTAATTTGAGTGTTTCACCTCTTAGAGAGATGACCCTGGGTATTCAACTACAATTACCTCGTAAACTTGCGAGTAAGATAGTCTAGGCTTTTATAACTTATTTTAGCATAACAAGTTTTTGGCATTGTTGCCAAGGAGGTGTTTAGTGTTTACACCTAATTTAATTTTGATTATTTTGCCAATTGTTTTGTCTATTCATGCATAGATTTTTTTTTCGTGTTATTTCATTGAATTGTTTTAGCAGTTTTTGTTACTAATTTAGTGTTGTCTTTATTTTGTTTATACGAGGAAGGAGATCTCAAGAAAGTGAACTCACCCTCTTTATCAGAAGAAGTAGATGCATTCATTTCAATATTAAGTACAAATAAGCCCCTATTACAAAACCCTTTTCTAAAAAAGTTCCCATTCTTAGTCAGAACTAGCTTATCAGAATCAAAGGTTAGTTTAATACTATTAAAGTCAAAAGTCAGTTTAACACTAGCTTTGTTAAGCAATGCACTAGAAATCAAGTTTCTATGTACATCAGGAACAAATAAAACATTTTCTAATGCCAATACTTTTCTAGAAGTGAGTTTGAGAGTGACTTTGCCAACTCCTTGGATGGAACTCTGCTAGAGTTGCCCATGTATATGAATTCATTGTCAGCAGCATCATTCAACTCCTTGAAGAAGTTCTTACTAGTGCAAACATGGTGTGTGGTGTGTGGCTCCTGTGCCAACAATCCACTCGACTAAATTTATAGTAAGGTTAAGTTTGGACACCATAGCAGTAATGATCTCCTTGGTATCACTAGCTTCAACCACATTAGCTTGAAGTTTACCAAAGCTCTTCTGGTTACCCCGTTGGTACCCCGTCTAGTTTCCTTTCCCGAACTGTCGCGATTTCTGTCCTTAGGCTTTCTTCTTATAATTGATTCTATCTTGACAATTGGCAACAAGATGACCTTGCTTATGACACCACTAATAGTCACCATCAATCCTTTTGTGCTTAAACTAACCCTGCTTATTGTTGAAAGACTTGTTTTTTCCACCATTCTTCTTAAAGTTATTAGCATTTATATGTTCTATTACATGAGCCTTAACAGTAGGGACAAAGGTGAGTATTTTGGTTTTATCTTGTACATGATTGGCATCCTCAATCTTTATATATCCTCTCAACCCCTGAAGCTTCATGTCTTTCTTCTTATGCCTCAATTGGTTTTTATACTCATTCCATGAAACAAGTAGTTTCTTAATAAGGATATTAGCTTGAAACAACTCATACATTTTCATACCCTCGACAATGATTTCAGTAACTAGATTTTCATACTCATGTAGTTGGTCTATAGTAGGCTTATCGTCAACATCGATAAATTTTAACTACCTAGCAATTGCATATTTTTTAGTACCAACATCATCCGTCCTATATTTCGCTTATAAAGCATCCCAAATTTCCTTAGCAATTTTATACTTGCAGTAGATATCAAACAAAGGGTTGATTATATGGTTGAGCAACACTCCCTTAACTGCATGGTTATCTTTAGTAGTCTTAAGGTTCGTATTGGCACTAGGAATCTCTTAAAATAGTACATAATCAATTTCATATTGTTGAAAGTAAAACAAAATTTTCTCAGATTATCGTTTAAAATTTATCCCATCTAGAGACTCTAATCTAGTTAGATCATGTATAATTTTTGTGGCTATAGAGATAGGAGCTGAACCTATGTGGGGAACAGTAAGTGCAAAACCTATGTTGGTCTCATTTGCAGACGACTATTAAATCCAAAATCATAAATATCTCATACAAAATAATCAACAATACAAAGAAAACAACATTGTATTCTAACTTCTACAAAAATAAATATGCAGCAGAAAAATCGCAGTAATTTTCAACAAACTGTAGCAACGAAATAAATAATTTCCAACTTAGATTGTACGACTTATCTAAAATGGATGGCGTAATGAAAAATCACTGCCTTAAGTCGAAAATTTCCCTTTTACGGTGCAGCAAGAAAACGGGATTCGACTCCAGGATGCCTTCTCTACCAATTTTGGTGCACTCCAAAGGGTAGAGTAGGAACTATCTCTAAGAATTAAGCAGAAAAACTAAGAAAAGTGTAGATTTGAAAAAGATGGGTTACACTTGCCTTAAGAAAAGAAGAGTGATGTTTTCAGATGTTATAAGCTTCTTCTGTACCTCTGTATGTATAAAGAGAATGAGGGAGAGATGTGAGGTTCACAAAGCTAGAGAGTAGAGTAGAGTGTGTCTGTGTATGGGAAAAACCAACACACAATGGGTATATATATTTATACTAAAAAATAAGAACATTGGAGGTAATAACAACGTCAATTAAAATACAAGAATATAAGAAACGTTATTAATGTTATGGTCATAAAGTGTAATAAATCAATGGATGTTGCATGAAATGTTGGTAACTGACAAATAAAAATTGTATTCAAGTTTTGGAACAAATAAAACATCAACAAATAGGCATGTCAAGCATCTACCGAAATCTAAATTTGGAATTATCATATATTGACCAAACACACCACACTGTCCCTCCAACTTAGTCTATTTTCGATTCCTAAATATATGTTTAATTATTCGGTGGATATAAATGATCAGCTACTTTTAAGTTCACCAAAAACAGGATCAAAGAAAGTGGTTCGAATGACTTGTCATATAATTAACATATTTCTTTTCATATGACTCAGATGACATCAACTTTTTTTGAGCATTACTTAGTGAAAGGCATTGCTAGATGCATTAACCAAAGCATTTAGATTTGGCTGAAGTCGACTAGTAAGTCTATAATCTTAGGTTTGCCCTATCACCATTTCACCACAATAGCACTCCTCACAAAGTGTTTATTATCTGACCATACCAATTGCCCAAATACATAGTCCTTCCCTGCGTTGCCTTTCTTACTTATTAGTGTCACCTTGAAGCTTTTCTCTTCGCCAACTTTCTTAAACACTAAGCTCTCTGGTTCAACAGAAACAGATAACCCGTTAGGCTTCTTGATACCAACTTTGTAAGTTCCTGGATAGCCAACATTTTTAACTGTTCGAGCAATGGTGATTGAGCCGGTGAATCTAGGGACTACGATAGAAGGATAGTTGAAGCTAGCAAGGTCAATGGGCTCAAAGGGGCACGTATACAAAACCTCTGCGAAAGATGAAATTTGCATTCCATTGTACCCCAGTGCACAAAGAAAGTTCAAGTAATCAGTAGCATTCAAGTCGTAAACTAGTCCTGGATCCATAGCTTGATTAGGTCTGACATGTCCTGACCCGTAATTGAATGCATTTGCTTTAAAGTAGGATGCATTGAGAATTGGCTCCCTATATTTGTTCTTTGTCCCTGCTGCTAAATGTTAGTAAACAAGGTTATTGCATATAACTGGAAACTATAAGTTTATAAGCATTGTTTGTGATCCCTATACCGAATTGTGACCAATAAAATCACCTTAGGTAAAAGGACTAGTACAATTACCAGTAGTCATTATTGCTGATCTAACTGCTGCGGGACTCCAACTTGGATGAAGAGTTTTAAGAAGGCCAACAATTCCTGAGACGTGAGGACATGACATTGAAGTTCCTGAAATCGAGTTAAATAGAACTCGTCGTGTGTCAAAAGGTTCATTTGTTGGCCCTTGTTCTTCTGTGTAGGCTGCTATAACATTTACTCCTGGTGCAGTGATATCAGGCTAAAAAAAGAGGTGATTGAATATGCAAGTTTAGAATATAATGAAAATCATCTTTAACAAATGGATTAAGATGCTATTAGTGCCTTTAGAATCTCTGGCATAATGACGTTGGGTCCCTTTGATGAAAAAGCTGCCATCACAGGGGCTGGCCTCGTACCAATTTGTGTTTTTGGGCGTGTAATATAGGCTACAGGAAACCTGATGGAATTTTGAAGTTATTAAGGAAAAATTCATCTAATAAGATGTAAGGACATCAAGATTTTGCTAGGTTGTCCTCCATATCAATCAAGAATGAAGAAGTAATATCATTTTTACTTGGTGGAATTGATGTAATTGAAGACTGCAACGCCGTCTAAGTAAGTCAGTTGTGCAACAGGAAGGACATGAGGATCAGCATTCACATCATTGCCATTTAGTTCACTATTGGCAAGAACCATCGCTACGGCACCCGCCAAAGCAGCTTGCTTACCCTTTTCCACCCTTGCATTTATGCCTCGAAGACAGACCAAGATCTTTCCTTTAGCCTTTTCCTGATCTAGTGTTCCATCTTTGCACAATAGACTGCGTTGTGATAATCATCAAAATTTAAGTTACTAAATGACACAATACATTATTTGCAAGGCTTAACACCTGAAGCATAAATAATAAATCATCTAGTTGAGTGTAAATGATTTGAATATCAATCATAACGTGCATTGTTTTGGTTCTTACGCATCTGCAATTGATGCATTAGGCCCTGTAGCATCAGCAGCACTCATAAGTGGGAAATATTTGTTGGTCGGTAAGGCTGTATTCGATAGACTTTGTCCCTATGAAACCAAATGCATTGAACTCACTGCTTAAGATACAATAATCATGGAAATGTTACAGCAAATGCAGAGGAATATATTGTTACTAAAATGACAAGAAGTGCAGTTGAAAGGGAGAAAGACACCTTGTAGCTCATGTGGTTGCCAAGGACTACAAAACTTGGGAATTCCCTATCCATGGTGCTCGCACCAACCGTGATTTGCCACGGTGCAACATTGGATACAGTACCAGCAGCTGGACCAGAATTTCCAGCAGAGCAAACAACTATAATTCCTCGCTTAACAGCATGGAAAGAGCCAATTGCGACACTGTCATTGAAGAATGGAGTAGGACTGCCTCCCAGTGACACGGACAAAACATTAACTCCATCGTCAATGGCAGCATCAAATGCAGCCAATATATCTGCATCAAAGCATTCACTACCATTAAATAGGGGATAACACACCCTGTATGCAGCCACTCGGGCTTTCGGTGAACCCCCTTTTGCTACTCCTTTCCCAAAGTTGAAGACACTAGCTCCTGCTGCAAAGTTTCCACCAGCTGTTGATAGTGTATGCGATCCATGGCCATCCCCATCTCGAGGTCTGTTATAGGAGGAATTGAGCGGACCAGCCACAGAAGCATATCCTTTGTTGAAGTACCTAGCTCCGATGAGCTTCCTTCACATATAAAATACTCTGGAGAGTTCAATAAACTATCTACAGAGGGCCTACGTACAATTTAACATGCGAGAATTGTTGGAAGCATCCAAAAATATAAATAAAGAATACTGTATCCTATACTAGTACATGGCTAGGTCTCGAAACAGAGGGTAGCAACAGAAAACCAAATATGATTTAGTAGTTTAACACAATAAGCAACATGTTCAATATTTTATGAAAAAGAAATACAAGTTTGCATAGAAAACTAAGCTCATGCGCACAGACATGAAGTTAAAGAAAATAAAACTTTTTGCCGAAGAGTGTACATTAAGCGCTGAAGAAGAGGAAGTTAATTCTTAAAAAAAATTACATAAATTGCAATCACTTGGCAACTTCAAAAATAAATTATCTTAATCACATACTAATTTCATGATGTTGGAAACATATTTTGTAGTTTAAGATTGTAAAATGGCTACATCATTTTAGGTAAGAACTCATAAACATATGATCAGTTTAAGCTGCAGGGAAAACTTAGCAGAAAATTTGTTTCCTATCTGCATCTGCACCCATTTTCTGAGACAAAAAGACTGCTAAATCCATGCACTCGATTGTGTTTTGAACCACAAAAATCCTTTAATACGTTGCATAAGCCACAATATGTCGTCTCAAATCTTCTACATGTACGTTATTTTTGTATTGCCTTACCTATTTTTATTATTCATGTTACTATTGTTTCTATTGATTGTTTATTTGTATTTATATATTTAGTTATTTTATTATTTGTTTGTTTTTTGACTTATTTACTTAATTATTTTGTTTTATTATTTCTTTGACATATGTATGCACATCTATTTTTAATTTTGTAATATTTTCATAACACATTGCATGTGGGTCTATCGAAAATAGTCTTTCTATTGGGTAGAAGCAAGGCTGCGTATTATTGGATCTTCTCAGATACTGCACCTTAACGGAATTTTAACGAGAAGTTAGTGATGATAATTATATCAATAAAAGATTTCAAATTGATTTTAATGATGACAATTATGTTAATAAAAGAATTTAAATAGGTATTAATGATGATGATGATGATAATTATTATGACAATAAAAAGTCAAGTTGACGTTTTAAATTTGAACTCTTTAAGTTCTTCTCGTTCCAAGAACAAGATAAAAAAAAAAAGGGCATATAAGTTGGAGGAAGATCCTCCTTATCCAATTCCTCCATTTCTATATGATTTTAACTATTCAATTTTTGTGAGTTTCATTTATTAAATGAATGAATTTTTATAAAATAGAGTATGAACGTAGCAACGAAAAGAGTGATCTGGTTCATATAAGTTATATTTCAATAGATTTTGTCCAAGATTTGAGGATTTCTAAATAACGGAAAGATAAGCACCTTTCTTAGAAAACTCCAAACAGGAAAGTTGATGCCAACTATTCCCAGTCCCCATCCACATAATAGTCAACTTCATAGATATGCGGGCTACATGGTGAATGCCCACTAAGATTGGACCAACATGAATCAGCTATGAGTTCATTGGCAATTAAGTAGGGCAAAATGGAAATGCAAAAGTCTAATTTAGTCTATTTGGGAGTACTTATCACAAACCAGATTAGCATTTAATTAATCTGTACTGGAAGTCCATGATTAAGAGTATGACACGTAGGAGAGTGAGTTCTGGGGTAGATACTGATTGGTTAAGTGTGAAACAGAAGCAAACCTGTTGCAGCGGAAACTGGGATCCGACCCAGTCTGACATATTCCTTTCCACTTCGAAGGAATCGGTCCATACCCTTCATCGCTGAAGCTTCTTGACTCTGGCCAGACGCCTATCACATGCGCATTATAGAGAAAAATTAAGTAGGGCAAAGAGAGTTGAAAGGTGTATCACAAAAGGAAAAATAATAGCAATGAACTCTTGCTCGTGGCTCGTAATCCAAAATGCATGTTCACTACTTGAAAGATCATTTTTCTGCTTCATTCTTGGACCATATTCAGAACCGGCATATTTTGATTTGGACATCTTCACGCAGCCAACTCATTTACTTGATCCTAATAATTAAATTATGAGCTTGAAGATGAAGTAAATTTTAGTAAAAAAAGAAAAAGAAAAAACCCATTTTGGAGTTTAAATAAAAAGAAAGATGTACAAAACAGCAGCTCGAGTCGGCAGGTCAATAAATGCACCTCATCAGTCAGGAAAAGCGAGAGTTTATCATTATCGTCTAGAAACCTAAAACTCTTGTCTTTTTCTTCGACCAGGTCATATAATGCCGGTTTTAGTCAACTTAAAAAATATTCAAAAGTACGATCAAGTGGGATAACTTAGATCTAATCTTAAACCAAGTTCCTTGGCTAAAGAACTAACTAATTCAGTTGACTTCGGAAACAGCTAAATGGAAATTGTTTGAATGTCTGGTTACGTACCTGTATCAAGGTTTCCGATGATCACATCTTCGCCGAATCTTGCCTTCTTCCAAAGTGAGTCCGAAGGAACTACGCCATCATTCTGCTCCAATCCCAGGAAGCTCCATGAATGAGTCGTATGCAATTTCTTTCCTTGGTTCAAGAACACTGACACTACACTTGGATGCCCTGTATTGGACAAGGATTACTTAATAACTCAAAGAAACAGAGTAAGGGAAGAGAAGCAAAGCAGGCTAAGCAGTTTTCAAGTACTCACTAGCTATCTCAGCTGCTACTTCTTCTTCCAAATTTGCAGCGAAACCATTGATATGCCTTGTGTACGAGTAGAAGATGGCATCTTTGGCCAACTCCCTACTGTTTCCACAGGAAGTAGAAATGGAGAGTTTTTATTTTTAAAGTGAAACTGAAACTAATGTCAATCTTATTTGAATAAGTACTTGAAAAAGTTAATACCCTCCCAGGAATGATCCAAGAAAATCGTGGTGAGCCTCCGTCGCTGGATTTAGGTCTTCCAATGAAAATTCAGCTCCTCGTGAGTGTGCTCCAAGGTACACAATATACGCCTACAGTACAAATTAAAAGAAAAAAGAAAGAATGTGAAATAAAGAATGTGTTCCATCCCAAGGAGAAATTGAAAGCTTACCTTTTTGGAGGCAAAGGATGGTCTCAGTAATAGACATATGATAAGAAATGGCAAGAGGTGAAGTACAGGTCTCATTGTGACAAGTGAATAACATGACGAGTCTGTTCCTCCCTTGCCCTTTATATATACAATATGCAACATGAAGACCCAGCTCCATTCCACGCGACTTAACCACACGTGTCTGTATTTTTCGTAACAGAAGCGCCCTCATCGCCAACTCAAATACCATTTCAGCTTGTTTAATAAACTGGATAAATTTTCAATGCTTTACCTGTTTGTATTTAGCCACTGAAACAGTCTAACTAACTGGTCCGTTGTGTTTCGATTCAGGCATCTAATTGAATCTTCAAAAACAAAATGTCATAAAGATTCTTCATTGTCTGAATCTAATTGGAAGATACGAGCCACTTCAAGAGAAGAAGCTACGAATGATGGCATGAGAATGTAAAAACAATTAATTTATAGGCTTTGAAGAAACACGGTGGCCGGTAGGACCAAAGTGCTGCCCACTGTCAGTTCCAGTTCCAAGGCCATTGCCTATGGTATCTAGAATGGGCTTCAGCCTAGACCATCGTCCAAGTAAAAAAGTAACAAAAGCCCTTCATCTGTAGTAAGATTTTATTCAAGCCATAATACACATCATCCATTAATTATACGAGCTAGGATATGAGCCACACTATTACAACAAGCGCAGAATTTTATCTTATTGTGCAGAATTCTTAGGGAGGTGATCAGCTGATTCAGTTCCTAGTGCAGGGGCGTCTCTACTGCTCAACAGCTCCATCGTAATTCAAGATACATACTCGCTAAGCCAGTGATTTGAGATGATTCCTTATCTCCTTCTTCCTCCTGCCTCTTTTAACTTTTATCCACCATGTTCCCTTTGATCTTGTCCTTTGTCTTCCGTTTCTATTTCTGTTTTCTTTAAGCTTCGCCCTTGCTCTCTTTAGCTTTCTTCTTTCTTTTTTTCCCAATCGGCAGTATTTCTTCTTAGAGGCTCCCTACAACTTCCTGCTAACTTCTCTGCTCGTTCCACCCCTTTCTCTTCTTTCCCCTTCGTGTCCCTTGCTCAACTCGTCTGTCTCTAGGGGCTTGAGCGTCTTTTCACTATTTCCTATTCTCGACCTTTATTTTCTTACATTTTTTTGCAACTGCTTTTTCTCTACAAGATGTCTTACAAGCCTCAACAGTTGGAATTTCTTAACTATATGACCTTTCCACCATTACCCCTTGCGATTGTAAACCCTCCTCCCTCTAGTCCTGGCCTCTCTAACCTCATCAAGGCTCCGCTGAATCAAGATGGAAAAGGCCAGATGTTGAACTCTTTTTCCCGTTTATCTTAGAAGCAAGTGCATGGAGATGAGTCAAATAATTCTGTAGAATACTGCCCTCCTGTGTAAAATGGAGACAGGTCACCGGTTTTTCCTGGTATGGAGGTGTTGAAAGCTGGTGCAACGTCCTGGAACTCCACTATGGTCGGGTTTGTCATCAACAAACACCTTTCATATCCTATCATACAATCGTGGGCATTAAACACTGAAAGAGCAAAAGGTTAATTAGTGGAAGTCCTCTTAGAAGAAAGTAATTTCTAGTTAAAGTTCGCCACATAATCAGAGGCTAAGAAAGCTATTAAGAAAGAGCCTTGGCATATTGTTGATGCTCTTATCTTCCTGCAAGTTTGGAAAGCAGGAGTTAATATGGAGAACATTAAGATTGAAAGCGTTTCATTGTCGATCAACATACGTAATGTTCTATTAGAATATCGGTCCACTAAAGGACTAAGTCTATTGGTTAGTTTTATTGAGAGACCATTATGTATGGACGAAACTACAACTAGAAGGATTGGTGATGTTAGAATTTGTGTAAGTGTGATCATGAATAAGTAGTTTGCTATCTCCATCGTGAGGTTAGGGAAAAATGGCACACT
>JANSVA010000009.1:9802611-9816414 GCA_025504915.1 Erythroxylum reticulatum
TTATGAGGATTCCATAATGGTCACTTATCAAGGGGGACCTCCACTTATTCGGACGCTATCTCCATCGTGAGGTTAGGGAAAAATGGCACACTTTATGAGGATTCCATAATGGTCACTTATCAAGGGGGACCTCCACTTATTCGGACGCTATCTCCATCGTGAGGTTAGGAAAAAATGACACACTTTATGAGGATTCCATAATGATCACTTATCAAGGGGGACCTCCCTTAAACAAGGTAAGGTTTGGGCACCTACGGGAAGAATATTCCGAAAAGAGGGTATAGTTTATCTAAAAGGAATTAGCCCAACCTTGTGTATGTGCAGGATCCTTCTATAAGAAAAACTAACGCATTAGAGAAGTCTAATGTAGGTTAAACCCTCCTATTATAGAAGTTATAAAGAAGGAAATACGAATGTAGCATCCCGTTTTTATACTAAGAATTAGAATCCTAGATTTTTGTAATTGAGAAATAGCAAGAGAGATTAAAAAAATATTTTTTATGCTCGTGCATAATGTTAGCATACACACACGTAAATTTGATTATTGCATACATTATAATGAATTAGTCATGTACTCATTTGATAGTTTTCAGGTATAAATGATTGTTTTAATATGATTATAATGTGAATTATGAATTATGTGTCTTAAAAATTGAGTTGGTGTGTGTAAGTATTAATTTGGAATTTTTGGAAAATTTTGAGAATTCTTTTAAAATTAAGGATATTTTTTGACTAGGAAAAATATCAAGTGGTAGAACAATTGATGAATAGTAGCAAAAATAGGAGACAAATGGTAGTGGAAATTTTTATAAATGACATTGAGATTTAATGACAAATGTCATAAAAAATCGGGAGAAAATTAGATTAAAAATTGGAGACAAATAGACTAGTTAAATAAGAGAACCAAGTGAGGCCATAGGAAGTGGACATGTGACAAGTGACAAGTGTCACTTGCCAAGCCATGAATTCACCCCCACGATACTCTCTCCTAAAGTGAAAGACTATCTTCATTTTTGTTTGTCTTTCACTGTGTTCATTTGTTCTCACCTCTTGTTTATTTCTCTTCATTTCATTCTTCATCTTTGTCACCTACGATACTAATTTTCTCACCCTCACAATGCAAGCTTTGTTCTCACCCTTTTTACTACTTTAATTTTTGTTATCTTCTTCGCTATCACTAAAAGACCTAACCCTACAACCTTTGATTGTGCATGATTGTGTATCATGGAAAGCTATGGTTTCGTTATTTTGAAGAGTTTGAAGTTTTAAACAAGTAAGTAACATGTTAATTATCATGGGTTGTATGAATATGAAACCAATACGGTGATTAAATGATAATGAGACTAGTAGTAGTCATTATTCATGTGCATCGTGAGTGATGAACAATGCATATAAATGCCTTATTTCTACATTAACCTTTCATAAGATGTTATTGAGATGATTTTTTATATAGAAAAATCATTTGATGATGTAAAAAGAGTGCAAAAAAATTTCTTTGGTAAATGGTGTTTCATGCTCTGTTTTCACTGTTGATATACGTGGATCTCTTGGGGTATTATAAAGATGGATTAAAGTGAGTAGGAGTTAAAGAAAAGGCTAGTGTAATGCGATGTCTTGAAATAGGAAGAATTAATTAGGACGGGAGAGAATTTTTAAAGAGATACGAATAGAGTATGAATGAAGGCCTAACCAGAGTTTACAGAAAAAGGAATAGGCCCTGACAGGAAGAGTTTTCAAAACTGGTGAACACCATGAATTGAGGAAAGGCAAAGAGGTCCAACCAGATAATCTAGAGTAGCAGGGAGTGGAGGTGCAATCCATAGGCAAGCCCACCCACAAGGCAAAGGAACCCACTGCAGCTGAAGAACACAATAAGGGATTAGGTCCTTTGCTGACGGAGCACATAGTGGGTATGAATCAACTTATAGACCAATTTTCCAATGCTACTGCAAGTTCCCTATATAGTGTAAGGAACAACTCGACCAAGATGTTCCTAATGGCAACCTTGAGGATCCACTGGCCCCTGCCATATGTCAAGTAGGTACACACCCGCCCTCTCCTAACTCAAAATTGGTGCCTGATAGTCCTAGTAATGTGTGGAGGGGGGTGTAGAGGGGGAGTTGACCTTGAAAAATGGTAGGAAATCTAGGAAAAAGCAAAATTAGGAGTTGCTTTCTGTTATAGAATTATGGATTTTGTCTTTTGGAATGTTAAGGGGCTGAATAACCCCAAAAAACAGTTAGCTGTACATACCTATCTTAAGCGTCTATCTGTGGCTTTTGTGTGTTTGCTTGAATCTAGGATTAGCTCTCCTTCTTATTTTAATAACATTTGCTCCTCTCTATTGCCTAGGTGGACTTTTTACAGTAATTTAGAATGTGCCCCTAATGTCAGAATAGTGTTAGCTTGGAACCTAGATAGCTACCTCTAAAAAATCCTGAGTTCTACTAATCAGTTGGTACATGTAGAGTTGACTCCCAGAACCAATGACCCTTCTCTCCTAGTTACTTGTGTTTATGGGTCTAAATTATAGGAAGAACCTTTGAATACATCTATCAAATATTAGACTCACCATGTCCTTTATGCCTTGGTTAATTGTAGGAGACTTTAATGACATTCTCTTCCCACATGAAGCAAGTCCTCTTAGTCACTCGGCTCTCACAAGTTTGAGTGGCTTTAGGCAATGTGTTGATAGCAATGAATTGTTTGACCTCAATTCCAGTGGTCCTTGTTTCACTTGGAATAACAAACAAAGTGGAGATAGTTATATTGTTAGGAAGTTAGACGAGACTCTCATTAATTCGGCTTGGAGTTCAAATTTTCCTAAATCGTATAGTGACATTCATTATCCGTACATTTCAAATCATTCCCTAGTAGAGGTCAGATTTGGTTATTCCAAACAACAAAGAGCCTTTCCTTTTAGATTCTCCGATTTTCTTTCCTCCCAACCAAAATTTTTTCAGTTAGTTAAGGGAGCCTAGTCCTTTCCTATTCAGGGGTCTCCTATGTTTTGTGTAGTGACCAGACTAAAGAGGGCCAAACAAGCCCTCAAAGCTCTTAATTCTGGACAAATTGGAGATGTTAATGTTAGAGTCCAGAATTGTCAAGAAAATCTTAATGTCATTCAAGATCAATTGAGGCATTTGATTAAGTCGAATGTGTTGCTTGCTAAGGAAGCAAAGGCCATTCATGAATTCATTAGAGCTTTAGACGATCAAGAGTCCTTCTTTAAACAGGTATCTAGGATCAAGAGGTTAAAGGAAGGGGATGGAAATACCAACTTTTTCCATAGATCCCTCATTGCCAACAGAAACCACAACAACATTCATTCTATCGTAGTAAGTAATAGGAGAAGGATAGTTGGGCATGAATAGATAAATGATCAATTCTTTCACTTCTTTCAAAGTTCTATAGGTAGCCAAAAGTCCTTTCCTTCATTTAAGGACTTTGTGGTCAATCTGTTTCCTCAAGCCTTACCTGAAAACCTCTATCACTCTCTTATAACTGAATTTTTAGCTCAAAAGATTAGAGAGGTGTTCAATTCTTTCAACCATAATAAGGCTCCTAGCCCAGATGGGTTTAATGGATTTTTCTTTGAATAAGCTTGGCACATTTTTAGGGGAGATATCACTAGAGCCATCCAAGATTTTTTCCAACATGGAAAACTTCTCAAAGAGATTAATTCCACCTTCATTACTCTCATTCCTAAAACAGCTCACCCTTTCACAGTGGTACATTATAGACCTATCTTCTGTTGCAACATGCTTTACAAGGTGATAGCAAAGATCATTGCCAATAGGATTTGAGAAATTCTTCCTCACATTATTAGTCCTAACCAAAGTGCCTTCATTAAGGATCGGAGAATTGGGGATAACATCTTGTTAGCCCAAGAAATTCTTAAGAACTACCACTTGTCCACTAACCAAAAGCGTTGTGCTTTCAAAATTGACCTCTAAAAAGCTTATGACTCCATCCATTGGGATTTCTTGATCACTACTTTAGAAGCTATAGGTCTTCCTTCTAAGTTCATAGCTTGGATCCATGAGTGCATTTCATCCCCTTCGTACTCCATTCTGATCAATGGATCACCTTCCAATTTTTTCAAAGGCAAATCAGAAATGAGACAAGGTGATCCTTTATCGCCATTCCTTTTTATTATCTGTATGGAAGTTTTCTCCAGAAACCTGAATGATTGCATAACTCGAAGTCCTTCCTTTAAATACCACTAGAGATGCAAAACCCTTAAACTCACCCATCTCTTATTCGCTGATGATTTACTCTTATTTTGTTATGCTGACATAGGTTCAGCTCAAACCTTGCCTAATTGCCTAAAATCCTTCTCTAGATTTTCAGGAATGGATATGAATCCTTTCAAAAGTCAGTTTTTACTATCCCATGACATGGATCATGTGTCTAATCAAATGGAACTAATGTCTGGCTTTAGGAAAGAGTCTCTCCCCATAAAGTATTTGGGAGTCCCTCTCATTACAGGTAGGTTATCGAGGAGAGAGTGCTTACCCTTATTGGACAAGATTGATGTGAGAGTTAACAAATGGACTCACAAGAACCTATCTTATGCGGGTAGATTACAATTAGTGATCTCTATCCTTTCTTCTTTATAAGTGTATTAGGCTTCTCACTTTATTCTCCTTTCGTCTGTCTTTAAGGAAATCAAAGCTAAACTTAGGAATTTTCTTTAGTCCGGGAGGGTGGATATCCACTCTCACTCCAAAGTTAAATGGAACGACCTTACTAGGCCGAAAAGGGAAGGGGGATTATGGATCAAACATTTGCCAACCTGGAACCTTGTCTTACTAGGAAAGAGGATCTGGTATTTGTTTTTTGATAGAAAGGCTCTGTGGGTTAAATGTGTTCACATGATCATTTTGAGAAGGAAAAATTTTTGGAATGCACAACCTACCAATAGTAGTTCTTGGAGTTGGAGGAAACTCTTAAATGTCAGGGATAAATTGGGCACCCAATTCAGATTTAGGATAGATTATGGTCGTTCCACACTCTTATGGCAGGACCCTTAGCATCCGAGGGGAATCCTGAAGAACTTCTTATCACCGTGGGAGAAAAATGGGTCGAGTTTGCATATCAAAGCAACAGTTTCAGACATTATCAGAAATAATAGCTGGCAATGGCAGGATTTTCCTAGAGTGATCTTTGGAAATTTTGAACCCCTTCAGTACCAACCAAATAGTTCCCCGGATTATTTAGAATGGTTACCTCACCCTTAAAAAAAAAAATTACACCATTGGATCAGCTTATAACCTTTTGAGACCCCCAACCTAGCAAGTATTGTGGCATAATTTGGTTTTGTTTAAAAATTGCAGCCTAAGATGTTCTTTCATTCTTTGGTTAGCAGTCCTTAACAAACTTCAAATGAGGGACAAACTTCTCTTTCTCTATACTCCTAACCATTGTTCCCTATGTTTTTCGGACCTTGAATCCATTGAGCACCTATTTTTTAAATGCACTTTCTCTTCTTCAATATGGACCCATTGCCTCAACTACTTCAATATCATCCTTCCTAACTCTTCAAGCCTTCAAGCTATCCTCAACTGGTTTCACCAAACATCTCCACCCAATAACCTATTTCCTATCCTACCGTCTACGACTGTATACCATATTTGGTCTGAAAGAAACTTAAGAACCTTTAAGGATGTAGCCATGGAGGTGGAGAATTTACAAGCCAGGGTGATATTCCAAGTTTTGGAGCTTCTCAACCCCAACACATTGGCAGGTAATTAAATCATTAATGCACTAACATTGTGATACAGTTTGTTGTATTCTTCAAATGTGATATAACCCTCCTCATAGCACCTGTTCCTCACGGATGGGCACATAGCCAAATAGAATAGCAGCATATTGTTGACATGTAGTGGTTTCATGTGTGCTTGTGTCTGATTGTAAACAATTGCTGGACGACTACTGGTTTAAAGGGTTATGGTAGGCTATTAGAGTATACTGTTTGTTGTGTTCTTCAAATGTGGTATAACCCTTCTCATAGGACCTGTTCTTCACAGATGGGCACATAGCCAAAGAGAACACCATCATATCCGAAGTCTTCTCAGGAGACATGGAACTTTGATAGGCAAATTTATCTTTTGAGTTATTTATGGCAACTTATCCTATAGAGTCTCCTGTTGGACTGTCGACACTCAGGAGACAAACTTGTCTATTGATTGTTGCCTGATAGGCGTTTTACTTAAATTAAGTATGGTTTGATCCTAGGTTGTTGATTGATGTGTTAACATGTTACGGTTTCTTGTGTGCTTGTGTCTAACTATAAACAATTGTTGGACGACTACTGGTTTAAAGGGTTAAGGAATGCTGTTGGAAAGGAGTATACTGGTAAGGAAGCCTTGTGAGTGAACTTTCTCATGTATTTTGTGTGTTACGAGATTACATCCAGATAATCTCTTATGTTGTACATATCCTTTAATTCTTTATAAAATTGAATGATTCATAAAAAAAATGATAATTTAGAGATGAAATGAAGGTGTTGATGAAGATGAAGAAGTGCAGAAAAATATGATGGATATACGTAAACGATATGTTCTATTTCTTATGTTTATGATCAATCATAGATTTTGATTTGTGTTTGAATGAGTTGAGCTGAAATGGACGTAGGAATGAAGAGGAAATAATGAGGACATAAGTTAGAAACATTAGAATAAGCAAAAGAGAAGAACTGGAGATGAAAATATGCAGTTACATAAATCTGGGTAAGTTTTGTCTGTTACGATCGAGCACGATCGTGATAGAGAGGAAACCATAGAGCAGTTGCACGATCATAACAGAGAGGAAAAATGAGGCAATCCATGATCGTGGTCTAAGAGGAATTGCACGATAATGCACAAGCACGATCATGACAGAAGGGATAAATTAGGCAATGCACGATCATGCACAAGCACGATCGTGATAGAGAGGAAGTGTCAGACAGTGCACAATCGTGATAGATAGGATTCAACAGGTAATGCACAATGGTGCACAAGCACGATCGTGGCAGTGAAGGTGCTATGCTTTTAGACAATTTTCAACAACACTATTTTCACCATAACTTCTTCTCTGAACCTCTGATTGACTTGAAATTTAGACCAAGAGCTCCTCACCACCAGATGTCATGGCCATTTGAATTCATTAGGAAATGAGTTTAGGATGAAAATGATGAAGTGTGCTGGAATTTGTTAAATGGAGTATTTTCACTGAACAGGCATCTATATTTTGGCCATATCATGATTTGTAGATATTCAAATGGAATTATTTTTTGTTTAGATTAAACTAGAAAAATATGGATACAAATTTAATGAAGGAATATACTTTTAGTTTTGTCTCCAAGAGTTTCAAAATTTAGCTCAAAGTTGAGTACTGAGTGCTACTGTAGTGAGAGAACAGTCTGAAGTAATTTGTGTATAACTTGTATAATACTGAACTGAATTTTATGAACTTTAGTTAATTAGAAACTTAAGACATCCAGAAACATTTGTTTAGAAGAAAGTATTGCTTTAATAGTTGATTTTCCTTCTCTTAATAACCATGCAAAATTGACCCGAAAATTTGAGAAAAGTTGGAATGATAGATTGATGATGTTATAACTTAGTAAATGAATTGTTGATATCAAAGTACCAAAGGCATGAGTATAATGGGAATGAAGTTGTCCATATGATAGTAGTTGTGATTCAAAATAGATGAGCAATATGTATCAAGTAAAGGTGAATAAGAATTTGATATTTTGAGAGCATATACTGCTAGAAAAGAAATGACGAGTAATTTAATCATAATATTAGAATAACCAAGTATTCATAAGGTGTAAACCTAAGAATAAGTTAGACACATACAAATGATAAGGTTTGATTGATCAAGAGATGTGATTAAGGAAACATACCCAAAATAGTCAAATTGAGCATGAATTAGACATAAGTGTACAACTGAATGTTTATGTAATTGTGCAGTTAATAATGTGTGTGCAATATGTGTATTGCATAATATTGATATACAGGGTAGAACGTCTGCATCCAGATGTTTCCGGTTCATGGAAGCAATTGATAATCTTGAGCGTATTGTGAGTAACCTAGATGGTCTTACTTACTAAATTGTTTGTTTTAAATGTTGTATTGAATTAAATTGTAAATGTGATTGTGTTGATTCTGGACATTGAATGTCCGAGGCATTTGATGTATGAATGAGATATTAGAAGTGCTCTTTATAGGTGAATCTGACAGAAATAAGTGATTCTCAATGTATATGTTCAATGTTGGACCAAGGTCCGATGTTAAATGTGAATGAGAATGTGATAGTGAATATGACTGTGTAATATTGAGCACTTTTGATTGACTGAATATATGTGCTACATTTCATTACATGAATGCATGAACAAATAATGATAGTTGTGACCTGAGTAGCCACCGAAAAAAGAGCTTAAAAATCAGGATGTGATTAAGAGCCAAAGGCTTGCTATGTATAATAAACTATGTATCTCCAATGGATAAGGGACAGTTATCAATGAGCCCGGTATCTACAATAAATATGAGACAGTTATAGGCACTCGGTCATAACTGTTGGAGTTATGTAAACATAGTATCCTAGAAAGCAAGTGTATTTATATGCAACTTAATCTTACTCTAGTTATAGCTTTGTAATGAAAATATTTATTATTAATAAAACAAAAAAGTTTGGTTTTATTTGTATAAACATAATATAACTTGTCATAAAGAAGCAAAATTCTTTTGTTAATAATATACATATACATAAAGACTATAGTGTTGCAATTCATCTCCATTTAAATAAAGGAGTTTACTTCAATGGAATGATGAGTTTCATATCATGATAGTAGTCGACTATTGATAATGGCACTATTAAATAAATCTAGAATCAATTATATTTTCAAGAATAAAGTAGGCCATTACTTTAGTCTTCAAACATACATTTTAGCATTTGCTTATTATGGACCACAATCTTGATGAGTGGTAAACTTATATGTGTTTCATTATAATTATAGATATGATCGAAATTGATTTTTACAGAGTATTATTCCAGTGTCTACATGTTGGAATTATTAATTGAAACGTGTATTAGGGAACATTCACTCAAATAAAGAGTTTATAGTAATATCATCACTTCTAAATATTTTATGGAGATTGGTGATTAAACTGGTGATAGGATTTTAATGGACTAGTTACCCATCAAGTCTTAACACCAAGATGAGATCTTGTGTATTAATCACCATATAGAGTAAAATGAGAGATCTAGAAGGAAAAACCAATATAAGGGCAAAATGGTAATTTTACCCTTTGTTGTGCAAATTACTGTAATAAGGTTCATAATAGGGTTTGCAATTGGACATCTTATTTATAATATGTATTCTTATAATATTTAGGAATTCAAGAGTTCAACTAATTATCTTTAGTGGAATGATATTTAGTTAATAAGCTAAAATTAATTATAATGAGATTAGATTCATTCTGGGTTTATTGGAGCTTGAATTATCTAAGTCCAATAAGATTCTCCACTTGGCTTCAAGGAAGGTTATCAAGCAAAGTAAAAAGTATAAATAGAGGTTTTAAAGCCCATGGTTGAATGTTGGGCTTGTACTAATTAAAGGTTAATTAGAAGCTCAAATGAACATTTAGAAATAGGCTAGACTTTGGTTTTATTTGATTAATTAGATTAATTAAATTAAACAAAATTCTTAAAGAAATGGAAGATGCAATTTTGGTTTTATTATGGCTGAATGTGCAGATGCTCATTTAGCATTGAATTGATAAATAAAGATGGTATTTATCATACTTTATTATCATTAAATGTAGTAATGATCTTATCATTAAATAGTTTAATAGTTATCTTTTAATGATGGCATGTAATGTAACATTTTAACATTCATTTGATTAAAGATGAAAGAGGTGTATTTGATAGATTATCTTCCTTCTTTCATCACTAAAACCGAAATTGACATGGCATTTTAGGTTATTGATCTTTTCATATAACCATCTTAAAACAAATGAGAAGAGTCCCATTTAATGACTTTTTTTACATTTGATTAAAGAAAGAAGTGATGCATTGGATGCTCTTCTCTTCTTTCTTTTCATGCATAACCGAAATTGACAAGGTATAAGAGAGATGTTCTTGCATTTTTGGACTCTCTCTCCTTTCTTGCATATGTTAGTTGAAATTTGCATGAGAGGTGTTTCATCTTTGACTTCTTTCTTCTGAAAAAAACCTCCTCCAAAGTTTTCTTCTGCTTTCCCACCAAAAGATCTTGTTAACCAAGTTGTCCAAGAATAACAAGTGGTATATTGGATTGGTCAAGGATACAATATCGAGAAAATGATACAATAACAAGAAGAGGATACATCGCTTAAGAGAGGATATATTGCCAAGGATAGGATAATTATTTTTCCCGTAAATATTTCCAACGAACATGTTAATTCCGTCGAAAATTTGCGACGATGTGATTTCTGTCATTATTTTTCCGTCCTCAATTCCTATTCTCCTTGTAGTGAAATCATTTAAGTTATGTTATATTAAAGTATATTTTGTGGTGTTAATATTTCAAATTTTAAAATAAGAACCAATTCGGGCTTTCTTTAAATGAAGAAACTATATGATATATCATATGACATGATATATATATGAGTTTGTTTGGTTCTCTCGTATGAACGTAGGATAAACGCGGTGTAGAAGTGACCGGAGGGTCGGGCCCTCAATTTACAAGAAGGAAAAATCAAACTAGTGAATTGTGAAGGAGAAGCGTTCACATGTTATTTTCTCTTTAGTTGACTGAGTTGATTCTTGTCTTTTATAAAGCCGTCAAAATTAATGGCATAACTGTAAAGTCGGTGGAAAGACTTGGACAGCGTCAAGATTCGTAGTATTTTCCATTCTTTAGGTGGCTTTGGCTCATATTAGGCTGTTAAAGAATTCTACAAATAATTAAAAATTTTATTATTATTAATAAAAAATTTTATAATTTAATTAAATAAAAATTAATCTATTTATTTTAATTTATAAATTTTAACTAATTTAAAATTTTGCTTAATTAATTAATAAATTGATTGATTTTTAATAATAAAAATTATTAAACCAAATTGAATAAAAATGTTAAAAACTAAACTTAAATTATTCAATTCAAAGTTTTTACTATTAGATCGATTAAATCGGTTCAATTTTTAAAATATTAATATTTATTAATCATAAAAAATAATTTAACAATTTGAATATTTTATATCTTGATTTAGACATTTTTAATGAGTTGGGACATTTATATTGGACCCTAATTTAAGTAGAATGTAAAGTCGACATCAGTTTTTGGAGAACATCAACTTGCAAATATAATATCATGTTAGTTGAAGTCCAATTTATTAAACAATGAATCAAATTCCTAACTACCTTTTTCTTAATTTTTGCAAATCGTTGGCTATAAAAAACAAGGTAGGTCTCTATTCTCGTGGTCTATGAATGTTTTATACTATAAAATGAAACAAATAACACGTGTTGCCTAAGAAGACTTGGTCCATGCCCCTCTATTTAACAATTGCTTGTTTTTTTTTTCTTTTCTACTCAACTGTCGATTGTTTTCTTTACCTCCTCTTGGTTGAAAATTTATTCAATGAATGCGACTTCCGTAGACATTATTTACAAATGATCTGATAGCATAATTGCATGCGTCTTGGTTTTATTACAAGCAAAGCAATGAAATGAGTCACTTTAAAAAATCCGTAAACAATTAAAGGCTTTTTTTCATCATCAATAACCTCACCAAAGGTTTCTCTAACCTTCTTAGTATTATTAGGAGTAATCAGTCATTTCGGTATGATCAACGGGTCATCTAATAATTAACTTATTTTTCAACTGCCTCTTGAACTGACATTAATAAGGATACACTAAAGTCATAGCAATAATTAGAAAATATTTTAAATAAATATTATTTAATAAAATAAAATAATTTTTATAGATAATTTATTAATAAATATTATAAAAAGGATTGAAATAAATTTATATTTAATATGTAATTACCATTAGTAATAAAATATAATTACATTTAAATTAATAATTAAACATGTTTATTTTTATTTAAAAGAAAAGCAATAACTAAAAATATAAATTAAAAATTGCAATAGAAAATCGAAAATAGAAGGGCAGTCAAACTATGCTAAATGAATAAGTAAATACTAGTCTTTTTTCTGATTGCTTAAACTTAAAATCAAACTAGGCTAAATAAATAAGTAAATACTTCTCTTTTCTAATTGCTTAAACTTAAAATCAAAGGGCAATGAAACTAGGCTAAATGAATTAAGTAAATACTAGTCTTTTGTGATTGCTTAAACTTAAAATCAAACTTTCACTATCCCAAGTCTTGTGCCATTTGATTGCGTCACCAGCATTCAACTTCATCACGGCATACCATAAATTCTTGTAACTTCCCATTTTGTTATTGGTCAATTAGAAACTATTTTTTCCAGATTAAAACATCTGCTTTTGACTAACAAGTATCGTTTGTATTAATTTGTAAATATTGAGCAGTTATTTTATTTTTAAAATATCAAATTAAAATTGAGAATATTTTCATTATTAAATACCTACCATTTCTTAATATTTAATTTAAGTTTTTAATGTTATAAAAGCAAATCATTTAAGTTATGTTATATTAAGGTATATTTTGTGGTGTTAATACTTCAAAATTTAAAATTATGTCTTTCTTTAAATGAAGAAATAGCATATGACTATGACAAGATATATTTATATACATTATTTTGAAAATAAAAATATATTTACTTTGTTTTGTCCTTGTTTCATATGCGCTTACGACAGGAGGGTTGGGCCCCCAATTTACTTACCAGAATGAAAAATCAAACTAGTGAGTTGTGAAGGAGAAGCGGTCACATGTTATTTTCTCGTGAGTTGACTGACTTGGACTGGGGGCAGTCTGAATTTATTATTATTTTTTTACAACAAAAAAAGTACAAAATTATAATATTCTACGAGGAAGACTAATTCCGACTATATCCTCTAAAAAAAAAGTGGCACACTCGAATAATACCCTATTAAAAATGGTGAGCCCAGTCATTATTGCATGGTCGGAAAGAGGGTTGGAGGACTCGTTCCTTTGTTTTATAATCGCTATGGAATAGTAGTATAAGGTGATCGAGTCCGCTTTGGGTTTGTATATAAACACTAGCACCGTTAGCGAAGGGACGTAATTGATTGCCCTCTCGAGACCATCTCCGTGAGTAACTTCAGACAAAATGAAGGTATAAATATTGAATATGTTGGTACACTCGCCAGATGCATGTTGTCCCTTTTTTTAACTATTCTTTTTTCCTTTGTCAGCAAAAAGTAGTGATCAACGTGACCTTCAATGGCGATAAGTCCCGCTCCAAAGCCATGAAGATTGCAGTTGGCTTTGCAGGTAATTAAGCACAAGCATCACAAAGTGGTATATATAGCTAGATATTCTTGTCCTTTTTTTGGGGTTAAAAGTTTGGTGTACAGATGTAGAATCGGTGGCTATCGGAGGGGAAGATAAGAATAAAATAGAAGTGATAGGAGATGGGGTGGACGCAGCAAAACTTACAGCGCTGCTCAGGAAGCGCGTAGGATACGCAGTGTTGGAAACTGTGGCTCCCGTAGAGAAGAAGGAGGAAAAAAAACCAGATCCAGCACCAACGCCTACACAGGCACAGGCTTTATGGCCCTTCGGCCCGTATCAATACGTTTACGAGGTCAGAGATCAGTACTCGGGCCATGACCCTAACTATTGCTCCATCTTGTGACTATGCGCACAGTAAAAACAGTGAA
>JANSVA010000009.1:9816424-9844327 GCA_025504915.1 Erythroxylum reticulatum
AAAAGAGCAATCTTTAGTAGGCGATATTTGGACTTGCTGCAGTACGCTTATGCTGTGAACTGAGGGGGCGGGGACGGATATTTTATGGCTTTACTTTGAAACACTCGTGTTACTTACTACCTTCATATGATAGATAATACAGAAAGCAGCCACTTGTAGTACTGTGTTCAGCCCGAAGAGCTTCACTGTCACTGGCAATTATGTCTTTTGATATACCTGCATTCAAATTGAATCCCTCCAATTTTGATTCTATCTAGTGGGAATAAATCCACAATTGGACAAGTAAAAATCATTAGATTCATAATTTAATTTGCAAAGGCTAGTTGGAGATCAGATCTCTTGTTTCAGTTATAATGTTCTTATTATGTTTCATTAAATCTCTTATACAGATTTATGTGAGGATTGAGACGGTGGGATAGAGGTTTGATATAAGCTAATGGCTAGTAAATTTACATAGTTTTGGGCGATCGTTTTAATGATGATAATTTTAAAAATTAAAATTTTAGAAATATATGAAAACAAAATTTAAATATTATATTAAAAATTTGATATAATACAATTCAGAAATTTATTTCTCTTTAGCATAATACATTGGTCGGTTGTATAACTTATTCAAATATAAACTGTTGAAGTTTAAATTATTAAAAATTTTATTAATTACTAAAATAATTTTAATTTATCCAAAAATAAGAAAAATAGTGAACAATTAGGAAACATTAAATATTCAAATTTTAACCGAAAATGCAATAAGAGATGCTCTCAAATTTAAGAGAAATCTCATATTTCACTCTCACATATAATAAATAATTAATCGCTAGCATAATTACATGTTCTAAAAAGTTAAATACATACAAGTAACCATCTTCACTAAAGCTCTGGGACATGTGAAGTCACCAGAGGATCCTAACACACATGCAAAATATAAAAGGGTAATTATTTCAAATTTGGCCCCAGAGTTGAGACATCTGCCACACACACCAAGTCTATGGATCGCATTCGTTTTAAACTGAAGCAAACGTTGTAAAATAAGAAGAAAAAAAAACGAAGTCTAGGACTGGAAGTGGAAGTAGCAAACCTGGAATCGTAGAAATGAACAAATCTGATAATTGGATCTGCTTGGCTCCTTTGATGCCAACTAGGAAGAGTCAGCGATCGTTGACAAGCCTCTTATTTGGCATCCAGGGAGCCAGGCAGTTTCCTTCATTCAGCCATACTTCTCTCTTTCTCTCTGCTTCTTCCTATAAATGACTGTTTCACATCAATAATTAGTCGTTTTATTTAGCTGCGAGACTACTCCTGTTACAAATAATTGGTCTTTTCTTTCTTTAGTTGATAACGCTATGAGATCAGGACTCCTTCTGTTACTACATTACCGCACACAACATGGATATATGATATATACATTTCAATGTAGTAGCAACTTAAAAGAATTACTTTCCCAGAGAATCCAATAGCTCAAGTTATAGTAAACCACGTTTTTCGCATGCAAATTAACAAGCTTACTGCATATAATTAATATCGGACATGAAAACCTTCTCATTAATAAGCAATAATGGTGGATTAGTTAGCTAGATAGACTGAGCAGTACTCACACTCGATGGAGCTTTGTCAAAAGCATTGTTTACGTTCTGTTAAGCAAATAGTTACAGTACTGATATGAGGATAGACAAACTGGAAGAAAAAAGGCAAGTTTCAGATCAGAAAGACAAAGGAATGACTCGAGAGTTACTTACGTTTGGCTACAATTATTACGAGCTGCAAGTAACCAAAACTGGATCGCTTGGTGATAAGCTGCAGAGTAGGTATTAGACAATGAAGAGAACCCTGTCTCTACCTCACACGTACACACACATCACTCCACTGCTATCTCTATCAAGCAAGATAGGTGAGTAGCAAGTGAAGAAAGAAGTACGTATGTAGGGGTGGACGGGTATGGTTAGTGGGATTTTAAAGAATAGTTTGGAGAGGGAAATCCCGGAAAAATCCAAGAGAAAAAGTGAGGAATAGAACTCAGTGCAGGCGGCAAAGACTAGACCTTTTACTTTACAAATAGTAATCAAGATTAATTATTACCCTCACGTGGTGCCAAAGCCATGTTCATCCCTTTGTTCTTTTTCTTTTACCAGATAATACAGTCACCCCCACTGGTCCACCAATCACTGTAACTATGCTACTCAACTCATACCCCTTTAATTATTAACTATCATAGAAATTAACAACAAACAATTAAACACTTGCATGTCTAATTGTTAGTCGAAAGATTTTAAGTCTCCAACTATTTGAATTTGAAAAGCTCTCTTGCAAAATCGCACACCTATTTAAAGACCAAAAAGAGTTAATTAGCTTAAAATAAGAAAAAACGAGATGTGCGTGACTCTTATTTAAAGGATTGAGTTTTTTTTTTTTTTTCCTTGTTCACGTTTTCGCTCATGCAGAAATTGTAGGCTTGTCAGAAGTATTTAATTATTTTTCCTTAAATTAAATGCTTAGAAGATCGGGATTGGAGACTTGAACTTGTATCTTCTTTACAGTTTTTGTCAACCCTAATGTTCTGGGTAATACTCTTCCTCTCTTATCTCCGATTGCCCTGCTCCTACATCGAGATAGAGAGTTTACGAAGGTGTGGTGAAGATTTTGTTGAAGAAGAAGCCTGGATTTGGATTGACTATTGGGATGGATTTTGCCTTCGTCATTTGTTTTCTCTATTGCCTACCAAGGCCTGTGAATTGTTAGAAATCACGTTGTTCAGTCCTTTAGGGTACTTTTGTTTTGCAAACTACTATCAGATTGACATTTTCTCTTGTCGGTGGTATTCCAGCTCCATAACCGATATCTTTCCAGAACTGTACCTTCAATTCAGCTACATATTTCAACTGTACATGTCTTCATGGTTCTTGTTATCCTTCGCTGAAATTATAGAAAATACCAATAATAAACAACCACGTGTATTTATCATGATTTATCTAAGATCAAGTTATGCCACATAAAACGAATATCGAGCAAGATTTAGTCACAAAAATTAAACTATTGGGATTATGATATTATTTACAAAATAACATTTGATTACAATAGATCTTGTCATTGATTAAATTTTTTCTTTAGGAAATAAAGACCATACTTTGAAAGTAAATCTCCAAATTCTCAATCTCTACCCTCCACATTATACACTTCAAAGTACTAAAATACTATGAAAATGAAAATACAACGAGCTTGGATCTAAGCTTTCAAATTCTCCGTAAGACACCAGTGTTTTGTTACATTTTCTTGCAAATTGGTGGATAATAAATTGCTTCCTTAAGCTTACCAATGTTGAGGCTATCAAGGTACTTAAGTTTTTCTCCATTCCTATGAATCTCCTGGCACTTCTTTCTTTACATATCTTATGAAAGCAGGTAACCATTGCCACTAAATAGGCCTTCTCCTCCTCTTAAGTGTTGGAATCACCTATAACTCTTGAATAAAGTCAGGTAAGCTGTCAAAGTTGATGTCTCAGTGGCATAGTTTAGTGATCTTCTTCAAAACTTGCTTGGAGATTCTAAACTAGAAGAATAGATGGTCTCTAATTTCATCCTCTGTCTTACATAAAGCACAAGTTTTAGGTAGGGGTAGATATCTTAGTCTATCCATTGTGCTGAACTTGTTCAACATAGCTAACCATAGTAGGAACTAGCACTTAGCTTTAGATTGTTATTCCATATCATATTGCTCCATTTTACCTTAGATCTAATCCCTTAGATTAGTTCCTTGGTTTTCCTATTTATTAAATCAGCCACAGGTAAGTTATGTCAATGATAGATGTCCTCATTTCCTGGATTTGAGAGTTAGATTTTCATCCAATTTCTTAACACCTTTGGAAATAGTCCTCAGTTTTCATTTTTTGGGAGAATTTACACGTTGGCTTTCTGAGGAAACGTGGAGAGATTTGTCATTGCTTATTGATTTTGTATAGGAGCCCCCAGGCTAGTCCAATTGTTAAACCATAAAAAGACCTTCTCTCCTTTCCTTATTTTACAGGTTACATTTCATTCCACTAAGCTTCTTAACTTCAATAGTGGGTTGAAGAACCAAGAATGTGAGGCTTTTGGAACCATAACCCATAGGTTGTTGCCCTTAAGTGTATAGCTATGCAACCAGTTAATCCACAATGATTCCGTGTCTATTAAGATTCTCCATATCCTTTTTAACATTAGAATTTTATTGCTGCTATATAGTTGCTAATCTTAGCCCTCCCTCTTCTTTTGATCTATATAAATCCTTCCAGCTTACTTTTGTAACTCCTCCTCTCCTCTAAATTTTTCCATAAAAATTGCTTCGTCATCCTTTCCATAGTCTTGATAAGACCCTTTGAAAGGAAAAGAAGGAAACAGTAGTATATATGCATTAAGGAGATAACAAATTTTGAAAGTTGTAACTTCCCTCTATAAGTCACTGCTTTATTCATCCATGCACTTAGTCTTTTATGAATTTTGGCAATCAAAGGGAACCAATCCCTAGATCTAAGTCTTCTAGTGGAGAGTGGGAGTCCCAGATATCAAAGAGGAGGGTTGTTTTTGGTCATTCTAGCAATTCGAGTAAAACGATGTGCATGTGAAGCACTCTTTGATATGATAAAATGGCTTTTGTGGAGATTAATCCTAAGACAAGATAGCTCCACAAATTTTTGCAGAGAGTTCATCAATACGAAGACAAAGTTCAAGTCAGCTTTACTTAGCAATATGAGGTCATCTGCAAAACATAAGTTTGATAGAGAAGCTAACTTGCATTTGGAGTGGTACTTAAAGTCGGAGGAAGTTGAGATGTTATGCTTCAGCAGAAGAGTAAAGACTTTTGTGCAAATGAGGAATAATTAGCAAGAGAAGGGGTCCCTCTGCATGAGACCTTTTAAGCCATTGATTAGAATACCAAAGTAGGGACAAGTAATGCATACTTTGATCCAATTGACGAACTTATTTGGAAAATTTAGTACTTCAAGTTTCTGCAAGAAGAAGGACCAGTGTACATTATCAAATGCTTTGAAAAGATCCACCTTAACAGCACAATTTTATAGAGAGTTTTTTCTTGCATATCCATTTATAAGATATTGTACTATTATAATGTTATCTCCAATTTATCTACTACTAAAAAATGCACCTTGGTTTCCATTGATTATGGAATTCAACACTGATTTCAATATGTTAGTCAACAAATTTGTTATAATCTTGTAAAGGAAGTTGGTACAAGCAATTGGCCTAAAATCACTAAAGAAAGTTGGATTGGAGGATTTAGGAGCTAAGAATACGTTTGTCTTGTTGATTTCTTTCAGTTGAACTCCCTTATTAAAGAATTCATGCATTACTTCTTTTAAAACTTTAGTTTTCTTTGGAGTTTTGAGATAGAAATTGCCATTAAATCCATCTGGTCTTGGAGCTTTTATTCCATTCATTTTAAAGAAAATTTTATTAATTTTCATATCATCTACCAGTTTAATTAGATTGGTAGCTGCTTCCTTAGAGATTCTAGTAGGAATAAATTGTCTTAAAGATTCCAAATAGGAGCTTGTAGGCCTCTCAGATCCTGAAAGATATTTAAAAAATTTCATTGCTTCCCTTCTGATATCATCTTGTTTATAAACCACTTCACCATTTTCATCAGATATGGAGGATATCTTGTTATAGTTTCTTCTAGCTAAGAGAGCATTAAAGAAAAATTTTAAGCACTTATCTCCTTCATTTATCTAGTTAACTTTAGCTTTTTGTTAGATTAGAGAATTATGGTTATCTAGCACTTGCAAAAAAATTTTGGGGTTCTTTTTTCTCATCATTCAATAAGCCTCAATTTCCAAGTCTATTTTTAATTGATTTTTATATATAAAGGAGTTTTCCCTAGCATTTTTAATCTCCATTTTAGTATTATGGCTTTGTAATTTAGAAGTTTAAATTTTTGTTCGATTGGTTTTAGTTTCTGCAAGCATAAAAATTCCTTTACTCTAGTCACTGCTTCTTCTAATCTTTTATTTGTGGCCTTCTAAAAACCTTTAACATTGACAAGAAAGTTATTGAACTTGAAAGGGGATTTAAATCTAACCTTTGTGAATAGATATTCTATCTTGATTGGAGTATGATCAGAGAAGCTGGGATCTATAATGAGAGCTTTGCTTTCAAAGAATAGTGTTAGCTATTCCATATTCACCATTACTCTGTCTAGTTTCTTTCTAATAAATCATCCAAAGGATTACTTGTTGCTCCATGGGAAATTGTGCCCTTCAAATTTAAGTTCAGTTAGTTCCACTTCCCTAGTTCATTTAACTAGATCCATGTTGTAATTGAGTAGATTATAGTTACCTTCAGCTTCTGATGTGTAGAGTATGGTGTTAAAGTCTCTGCAAACTAGCCAAGGCCATGAACAATATTATTTAAACCTTTTTAAGGTACTCCAAATATCATGTCTTTGGGTATAGTAAGCTTGTCAACATTTATGATGCTCCTTAAGGATTGACTAGTACTCATTTTTTTCTAACAACTAAAAGATATATGATAAATGGTAATTTAGACATATTTAATGCATTTTGCTTGCTTATTTAAGTTTTTTTATTGATTTTCATACTTAAGTCATTTATATTTTATTTACACAGTCTAATTCACTCATTTCGAGCATAAAGGAACAAATTCAGAAAAGTTTAGAGTAATTTGGAGCTACTTTGATTGATTTACTGAGTGTATGATAGTATGCATGGTCGTGTTTGTGAGTTTTGAGGTGTATTGAGTGTTTCCTATGGAGTACACCTATTTTGAGTAGTAAGAAGGTCATCTTAATGGTACACACTTGTGTCTACGCATATTTTAGCTTTGAAAAGTGTTGCATGTTTATTTGAAGAACAAAGCCATTAACATGCCTATGTATCTTTTAGAATCTAAATTTCAAATTTTAAAAGATAATATTGAGTGGCAAAAGAAAGAAAAGGCTGAGAAAACATCATAAGAAACCTTAGAATGATATAAAGCATGAAAAACAACCAAGGAAACCCCTTTAGAGCAAATTTTCATAAATCTAGAATGAAGTTTTTGGAGATTTAAAGAATTTCAATTATGTCATTCTTAATTTTTAATTTTTAGTTTTAATATTTGGTTTCTATATTATGATCTAAATTCCTTTTAGTATTTGGATTAGATGAACCACAAGATGGATCTCGTAGTGACTTCATTTTAATTTAATTTATTCTTTAGTTTTATTAAGAATTAATTATATGTTCTTATCTATTCTTAGATTACTACATGTTGATTCATATATGATTTCATGCAATTAAGATTGGAAAATTTAAAGTATGAATAGATATAACATAATTAAAAAGATTTGTACGCAAACCTAAAGATAGGTCAATATATATCTTTTAAATCAAATATTGAAGTTCATAAATCGATTAATGTGATTCTAAGGGTTTTAGTAAAAAAGAAATTTTAGTTAATCAACCTAAAATTAGGTGTTAATATTCTTGAGGACGATATTAGCATAATTGAGAAATTTCCATGGTTTAATAAACTTTTAGTTAAATTGATTAGTGAAATCATAATTGCATGAGAAGTCCAAAGAGGAATTCAAATTCTAGGTACTGGTTAATTTTTCATTCTCTTTCCATTTAAGCTTATTTGAATATATTGATATTTATTTTCTCTTATTTTAAATCTCATTTATTAATATCACCTTAATTATCGGTTAGATAATAAGGAAATAGTTATTACTAGTACTCGCAATCTTTGTAGGATCAACATTTGGTATTCAAAGTCCTATACAATAGAACGGTAGGTGCATTTACCTAGATAATCCATAAAGTAAAAGAATTAAGTTACATATAATCATTATATGAGTCCGCCAGATTTTTGACACCATTTTCATAGACTAGGATATTAGGAAACCTTAGCTTCTATTAATCTAACCATTATTTCTTTTGCATTTAATTTTTTTCTTTTCTTTTTATTTATTTAATCTTAGAGCTCTTCGTTTTGATATCCTTAATTGTTAATACATTTAATCATTTACATTTAGCAATTAATGATACGAAAATACTGAAGATACTCACTTTAATTTATATATGATTTTAAGTACAATTTGGAAGCAAAGAAATCAAAGTGAGTCAAAAGTACTACATTTAGTTTGTTTTTTGAAGATCAATACTTGCTTGTCTTCATGAAGTGAGAAAAAAAAAATTAAAATACAGGAAAAATATATACAAAGAAGATGAATTAAAATTGCTCAGCTATGCATATCCCTTGCAAGAACCATGCAGCAGGTGGATAACCAAAGCATCAATACGGCATCAACAAATGTGCAAAATCTGCCAGCAAGTGGAAACATGAGGAAGCACCAAAATGACGTAGCATAGGAGGACAGCACCAAGGAACAAAATAACAATGAGAGAAGGGAGAAACGTAGACCATGTGTTTTACTAAATGCAAAGAACATTTACGTTTCATACAAACGTGATGTATGAACCATAGATGTTTGGCCAAAGGGTAATCTGGAAGGGTTTTTGGGTGAACAGTAATGTGAGCCAACATTTTAATTTGTCACATCATGGAATAGTGGAGAGGAACTTGCGAGATAGGAGGGTATATAGCTAGGTTAGGCAGAAACAAAAGGAGACATGAATAGTGGAGATGGAACATAATCTTAATTTGTCACATCGGTGAATAGTGAGGGAAAAGAGAGAGTAGCATGAAAAAGAAAAGAGGGAGGTGCACTGAAGAGAGTCGAAAGGGTTTTCGACTAGGGACATTGAATAGGGAATGAAGCATTTCTTCAAGAGAGATTTATGAAGGGCTAGACGTCTTAACACCGGTTCAGAGGTGATATCGACGTCGATGACCCGGGTTAAGTGTTTTTTATTGTTTTGTTGTTTCTTTCTCTCATTAGAAACTGATTGTGTTATCTTAAGTTAATTGATTTGGGTATTGTGTATGGATATTTGAATTTTCATTATTGTTCGGTTATTTGTGTATCAACCCATTAGGTATTGAGAAAAAGATGATTTTAATGCATTCATTGAATTTTTTAATTGCAAACCCATCGCTGAAATTCGTGTGTAGCGATTAATGATTCGTAATCATTAGGGATAACATGACCTAGGTTAAATGATGCATCGTATCTGGATGTTTCCTTGATTAATTGGTTTTCCTAATTCATAATGCTATTGCCTAATTAAATCTAGAGATCATATCCTAGGTTATTTGGTGGTTAGGTTTAATTAACGATTGTATCTTGATTAAACACTGCTTAAGAGAAAACTCAGGTAAATTATTAACCTATGATTAATAGTTGCTAGGAGAGGTTTAAGAACAAAAAACTAATGAAATATGCTTATTTAGGGCGTAGGCCGAGGTTGAACCAAAGAATCGGGTCCCTACTGTAGGCCAAGGTTGAATCAAAGAATTGGGTCCCTACCGAATTCCCCACTTTTATCATTTTTTCATATGTTTTCTTTAATTTGCTTTCATTGGGTTAGTTTTATTTTATTTTCTTATTCCAAATTCCAAACCCTTTTTTCCTAAACATCGATTAATTTCATTTTATAAACTTTGCACACACTTTTTGTGGAATCAACCTAGACTCACCACTATTATAATAGTATTCTAGTTTTTATTTTGACTAGCGTAGCGATGCACTGTCAAATTGGTGTTTGCAAGCAAGTTCTAGAGTTCCTTAATCATGAAAGAACACTCTTAACAAAGAATACTCAAAATTGGTGTTTAGTAATTCAAAAAGGCTTAAATTCTTATCAAATGAAAAGTGTCATTCATCTATCACAATAAGCTAATGTCCTTTTAACCGAAATCCATGTTAGTCAGGCTAAGCATGCAAGTATATACTCATTCACTCATATTATGCATTTCTAATCCCGATTGAGTTCATTTAATGATCATATATTTTTAAATAATAAATGGGAAAACAAATACAAAATACACAATTAATACCCCCCACTTAAACATCGCATTATTCCTAACGTGACACAAAAAAAGTAAAAGAGTGGTCTAAGACAGAAGAAAAAAATTAACATGAATGAGGACAAACATTAAAGACTAAAAAAAATTAAACTACAAGTAGTACGAACAATAAAAATAATAAGCAAAGGAATACAATATGAAAGTTTGGTGGTAGCTGCATCAATATGGTGGGAAGCATGGCAATAAGAATGGCATCCAATATTGAGGAGTGGAGACAGTTGTGAGGAAGACAAATAGAAGATATTGAAAAGAAGGCCTGTGCACACAAAAAGATAGATTAAGTCGAGTTTCACTAAAAGAAATAACAAAAAAACTAAATTGAAAGACAAACAGAATGATATGGGTTGCCTCCCATTTAACGTTTCTTTAATGTCTTTTAGCTAGACACCTCAAATAGTCATTCTTGAAGTGGATCGCTTAAATTGATGGAGTCTATGATTTTCTTTTCAATTGCTCCTTCCAAATATGGTTTCACCCGATGGCCATTCACCTTAATTGTTTCTTTTGTTTGCGGGTTTTCCAATTCCACTGCTTTATAGGGAAAGACCTTGATAACTTAAAATGAACCTTGCCAACTTGACTTCAACTTACTTAGAAACAAACATAACTGAGAATTATATAACAGATGTAACATCCCGTTACCCATGTTAAGGTTATAATTGTGAATTATGAGAAAGTAGGAAAATGCTTATGATTCATAAGATAAATGTTTCACGCACATTTTTGCACATTCATATGATTGTACATGCATTCATTGACATTTTTGGGTATAATTGAGTCATTAAATGTGATTAGGCAAGTTTGGTTTATTTCAGGTATTTTGGAATTTTTGGTGAAATTTAGAAAATATTAATTTTTGGGCCAATTATGGTGTGACACGTGGCAATATATATATGTGACAAATGGCTTGTACATGTGGTGACATGTGGCAGATTTATTAGGATGAAAAATGTAATACATGCAAAGTGGAGACGGAGGAAGTGTTTTTGAGAAGGAAATTTTCTGTAGCCTTCCTTCTTTTGTTTATTTCTTCACCAAAAGAACAATATGTTTCCAAACTGTTTTCCCTACTCATCCACTGAAACTTGTTCTTCAATATCACCGCTGAAAATTTTGCTAAAACATCAAGTAAGTTGTGTTTAAGTTTGTTTTTGGGTGTTGTGTAAATGATTTTTTGATGGTTGAAAATGAGTTCATGCATGAATTGAGAAAGTTGAGTAGTTTCGGTGTAAATGCAGAGTTGCTAAAAATGTGCTGGAAACCTTGTTAAACCATGATTTTGATGATGACTAGTGTTAGAGATGAATACATGCATGAGAAGGTAAAGCAGTAGAGTTTTGGAGAAAAAATGTGCTAAATGACTAAGAAGATGAATTGAATTTGTGAATGTGGGAAAAATGAAGAAAATTGAAAGTTGTATATAGGAGAGTCGAATTTTGATGTTTAAGTGTGAATCTTGGATTTTTGGAATTTTGTGTGGACTGATGAGCTAAAAATGAGTTGGAAGAATTGTTTGAAAGTTATTTGAGTTAATTGGTGTGAGATTCAGCTTTTGAAAAATTTATAGTAGAGAGAGATCAAGAATAGTTGGAGTTTCAGATTTGTAACTTTTTTAAGTGTAAACTTGAATCTGATTTATTTAGAGATTGTTTTGGGTATAGAAATGAACTATTTATAAGTTAGAAGGGTTTAAGTTTGAAAAATGGTTGTGTTTAGTCTAGAGAAATTCGGTGTAGAAGAAGAAGAGAGGGAGAAAAATTATGCAAAAACATGCAGAAAATGGTGTCTTCTAGCAAGAGGGAAGTCACCCTCGTGCATAAGCATGACGGTGACATTGCATGGTGAGCTAAAAGTTAACCTTGTGCTTAAGCACGACGTGACTTTGCCTGAGGTGACTCACCCTGAACACCTTTGCTTTCTTTGGCCATAACTTTGTCATCTGACCTCCAAATGACATGAGACTTAATCTAATATATTTATAAAACATTTTTATACCTCTCCATAAAAATTGGTAGCCTTATTAATTGAATTGGAAAATATTGATTGAATCAAAGTGAGGGAATCTGTTGGAATAGTATGAACTGGAATATTTCACTGAACAGACTTCAGTATTTGCTTATTTCTTGTCTTGTAGAGCTCCGAATGGGATGATTCTTGATTTGAATTAAACTAGAGACTTAAGGATAAAAATTTTATGTAGAGAGTAAATTCTAATTATGCGTTTAAGAATTTCAGAATTTGATTGGAACTTGAGATAAGAATTTTGTTGAAGCTTAAGAATAGTCTAAAATCTTTTGAGAATAACTTTTAATATACTAACCCAAATTGAATGAACTTAGTATCATTGGAAAATAAGAAATGGTAGAACATCTTTCTAGAAGAATTATTACCTAATTTTGTCTTTTACCTTGTCAGATTAGTTATGAACAGTTGACCCATCAGTATGTTGTTAGAAAAATCTGAAGTGGTCAATTAAGTTATGATATCGATTTCATATTGTTTTATTATAGTCCAAATTATAAATACAAATGATATTAATGAGGGCTTTGATATCTGAATGATTTAATGATAAGGATCATAATAAGATATCCCGTAATTGTCATTGAATATGCATTGTGCATATTTTATATAAGTAGATGTGCATAAAGGAATACTTATATATTTGTGCAAAAGTTTGATATTTGTAAATGTTTTGTATGATATAGAGGAGCTCATTAGATGCTAATCAGACATTGTCGGATCATCCAGAAAATAGCATATTGGAGTGTACTATGAGTCAACCTAGATGAATTTCCTAGGATTGATTGAATTGTATAACTTCCAATTATTAATGGATTGTGACTTGTTTATGAATGCCGGACTTAGGTCTGAAGATTATGAGATTCTAATTGTGTAACCTGCTATATGAATTCTCAACAAAAGTTGAATGCTGGACTTAGATCCGAAGACTATGAGATGTTTGTGTATCATGCTATATGAATTCTCAACGAAAGTTGAATTTTTGATTTAGATCCGATGATTATGAGATTTCTGACTGTGCATCATACGTGACTGTTATACATAACATGTTCTATATTTGATGCATTTCACAAAATGCATGATAAGATAAAGATGTTGTGATCGAAGTAGCCAGTATGAAGCGCTTGCACTTAGAGCTTTGCTATATGATTTCTGATTTTGCACGTAGAGCTTTTCTCCGTGATTTTTGATTCTATACATAGAGCTATGCTCTGTGATTATGTTCTAACTGAGCCCAATGGGCCAGTATTTGTATATGTATCTAATAGGCACTCGATCACAACAATAATAATGAATTTAGAGTCTCATGTGCATTTGTATGTGTAAATATTTGTTCTGATTTGCAATGATTACATGATATGCCATGTTAATGTGAGCATTTCGAATATGCATGTTCCGAATGAATATTTGTGAAATATGTGATTTGTGTACATGACCTGGGTTGAATCATCAATGATGGTTCGCTCATTGAGTTCGCAAAACAAAATAAAAATTACAAAGTGACTTTTCAAGTTCAGAGGAGTTATCCAATTAGAGCAATAGGAGTTTAGCCACTACAAATGAGCATGAGTTAGGGGTCGGGATCAGTTTGCACCTGCATATGTCTTTAGTGATTTTATTTTTGATTTATGTTCTACAAGAATTCTACAAAGTGTATGTGAATCATTTAGTAACGAAATGACATTATGATTGAAGTGTTTTGTATCTAAAATGGGCCTAAGTGGTTGTTGAATTGAATTGTTAGAAAAAAATTAAGCGGGCCTATTTTGATTAATGATTTCTGCATACATGTACATTGTTTTTAAAGAAATTGAAATTTTGTAATGAGTTTTGACTGAATGATTGTTCTAGCATGTCACCCTTGTGGGGTACATATTCGGATATCACCATGGATGTCGAGTACATGTCCTGCGAGAGTGGGGTGTTACAACAGAACTTTCATTCTAGGTATACGGAACTTAACTGCAAGAATGTTATGATGAAGGTGTTTCGTTCTTTCCTTATAAATTTTGGAATTCTTATAAGCCTCACTCCGGAGTTCGTCCAATTTTGAAATTTGAAGCAAACGCTTCAATCCTCCATCATCCAAATTTAGGTTCACCATCTTAATTACCCATAGTACCTTATGTTCAACCTCAAACGGTAAATGCCAGGCCTTCCTGAAAACAAGCTGATAAGGGCTCGTTCCTAAGACAATTTTGTAAGCCATGCAATATGCCGATATTGTATCATTTAACATTGTTGACCAATCCTTCTATGATGGGCACACAATCTTCTCTAAAATCCCTTTAATCTGTTTGTTACTTATGTCCACTGGTCCAGAAGTTTGTGGATCGTATGGAGTCATAACCTTGTGGGTTATGGCATATTTCTTCATGAGCTTCTCAAAAAGCTTATTGCAGAAGTGACTTCCTCCATTGCTTATGATTGCTCATGGAATCCCGAACCTGTTAAAAATATTTTTCTTTATAAATTTAACAATAACATTAGCATCATTAGTTCAAGTGGGTATTGCTTATACCTATTTAGACAAGTAATTAACAATAACAAGTATATATTAAAATCCACAATATTTAGGAAATGGACCCATAAAATCAATATCCTAAACATCGAATAAGTCAACAGTCAATTGGTTAGTTAGGGGGCATTTCATTTCTTTTATTTATATTTCCAGTTCATTGGCATTTATCAAATTTCAAGTAGAAGAAATGAGCATCCTTAAACAAGGTGGACCAATATAAACTGCTTTGAAGAATTTTAGAAGCAATTTTCTTGACTCCAAAATGGCCTCCACAGTGGAGTACATAACAAAAGGTCAAGACACTTACCTGCTCATCCTCTGGAATGCACCTCTGAATGATTTCATCCTTATAGATCCAATAGAGGTATGGATCATCCCAAAAGTAGTACTTGTTTAAATGAAGGAATGTTTTCCTTTCTTGAAAAGTCATGTTAGGTCTCAAAATGCCATATGCAAGATAATTCACATAGTTAGCATACCAAAGCACTTTACTCACAACAAATAACTACTTATCAGGAAAGTTCTTAGCAATTGCATAATTTTTTTAAAGAGTTTCCAAGTTAGGAGCTATTTTAGACAAATGATTCATGACAACATTATCACTCCCTCTTTTATCTTTTATTTCCATATCAAACTCTTATAACAACAAAATCCATCTAATTAACTGTGGTTTTGTATGCATTTTGGTCAAAAGATATCTAAGAGTTGCATGATTAGAATGGATTATGATCTTTGACCCTAACAAATAAAGTCTAAATTTTGCCAATGTAAAATCACAACAACAATTCTTTCTCAGTGGTTATGTAATTTAGTTGTACATCACTCAAAGTTAAGCTAACATAATAAATCACACATAAAGATTTCTCAACTTTTTGGCCCAAAATAGTCTCACAATAAAATTAGAAGCATCACACATAATTTCAAAAGGTAAAGACCAATTAGGAGTCACAATAATCAGTGCAGAGATCAATTTTTCTTTAAGAACATCAAAGGCATTAAGGCATTCCTCACTAAAATCAAAATGGAAATATTATGCTAACAATTGGCATAAAGGATGACTTATCTTAGAAAAATCTTTGATAAACCTTTTATAAAATCCAACATGTCCTAGAAAATTTCTAATAACCTTAACAGAAGTAGGTGGTAGAAGCTTTTTTGTAACTTCATTTTTAGTCTTATCAACTTTGATTCCCTTTCTTGATACAACATGACCTAAGAATGTTCCTTGTTTCACCATAAAATACCTCTTTTCCTAACTTAAAGTCAAGTTGCATTCAATACCTCTTTCAAGCACACGAGTTAACTTATTTAGGCAATCATCAAAAGAGGTACCAAAAATTGAGAAATCATCCATAAATACCTCGATAAAGTCCTCAATCATGTATGAGAAAGTGAAAAACATCCACCTTCGAAATGTTTCAGGTGTATTACATAGCTCTAATGGCATCCTTTTAAAGGAGAATGTCCTAAATGGACAAGGGAATGTTATCTTTGTTTAGTCTTCGGGAGCAATCGGTGTAACACCTCATTACCATAGAGTATATACCCAAACATCCAGAGGATATTCAAGTACATATCCTATGAAAATGGTATGTTAGAGAAAACATAGTATCTTAAATGGCATCATAAAGAATATGCAATACTTAAAACCTCAACGCTTCATTTCATTCATTAACAAAAGTTTACATTGTAGTTATTGAAACAAATATTTACATTACCAAACATGAGAAAGTTTATAATCCCTTATACAAAAGTTCTATATGTCAAAGAAACTACAAAATACAATCTATAACTCCTATGATGTCAGTTGATAGACCTTTGAGCCATATCTTAATCCAAAAGGTTCCTTTAGAAAATTTTAGGAACTAGGTCTCCTGTCTCGTACCTAGAATGTCACGTTACAATTTTTGATGAATTTTACGAACTTAATGAGTGAACCATCCTTGATGATCTCACTCACGTCAAATACAAAATATCAAACAACGAACCATTTTCACAAACATTTTCCATCTCAATAAGACATAATGAATGACACACATTTCATATACATTCTTTCAGAACATATATAACCCAATCAATCACATTATCACAACACATTACTTTATCATCACAATTTTATAAAAGATTTCATAGTCATATATTTCATAATCATAAATATACAAATGCAGATGCATACGAGACCCTCGATTCGTTATCATTTTTTATGACTGAGCGCCTTTTATTTACAGATATAGATACAGATACTGGCCTATTGGGCTCAGTGAGATAAAGAAATCATGGAGCAAAGCTCTACGTGCAAAATTCTGAGTTAAAGTGCTTTCAGACTGGCTACTCTGATCACAACACCTTTATCTGAACATGCATTTTATGAAATGCATAAAATAACAGAATATGCCATGAATATCATTCACTTTTGATGCACAGATAGAATCTTATATTTATCAGACCTCAGTCCAGCATTCAACTTTTGTTGAGTATTCTAAAATCGTTCTGATGCAAACATAACACTTCCAATACATTTCTTAATATGAAACTCCTCATACCATTAAAGTCTATAATTCATGTACAAATCATAAATAGTTCAATCATTGGAAGTTAAATGGAATAAATCAATCTTAGGAAGATCATCTAGGTTGACTCACAGTACCCTACAATTTATGTTATTATTTCGATGGTCCAACAATGTCTGAATGGCTTCCAAATTGAGCATCTAAAATCATACAATTCATATATAATTCACATTATAAAGTCAATAAATGAAATACTTATTCATTTGTGCACCTATATATACATATGTCATGTTCAATGCATGCCCAATGACTATTTCAAGTATGTTTCCTTAATTCACTTCTCATGATCATTCATACTTCAAAACTCATACATGTCTAATTTGAACTTAGGTTTACACCTCAATAGTGCAAATTTATTTTAAGTTCGTCACTTAGTCACGTACCAAGGTTTATATCACAATACACTTGATTATTACAACATCATCAATCAATCATTACCAATCCTTTCTTAGTGAATTTATATGACAATGAAATTTGGCAGAAAGGAAGAACAATGTGTTAGGAGCTTGTGGTTCAAATTTCAAGTCAATCAGAGGTCTAAAGAAGGAGTTATAGTCAAAAGAGTGAAGTTATTAAAAGTTGTCAAACAGTAGTGCACCTTCACTGTTACGATAGTGCTTGTGCACGATCGTGTGCTACCTGATGTTTCCAGATAAATGTTTAAATTGTGACTCATGTTGTATCCTACACTTAGTGATTAATGTCTTACAAATGCTTAAGATACTCACTTTAACTCATATGTGATTTTAGGTATAATTTGGAAGCAAAGAAATTAAAGTGAGTCGAAAACACTACATTTGTTTTTTTTTTCTAAAGAATCACAATCTTTTGTCATCATAGAGAAAGAATGATAAATATTTTGGCAAGTAATTAATTCCAAGAAAAATGAGACATGTTAAAAATAAAAAGAAGATTAATGATAAAACAAGCCAAGTGAAGAATAAGCCAAGACGACAACGTTAAGAGCAGCAGAAGGACATGTGTTAAATGCATGCAGGCTAGGCGTCAAATGCATACGTTAAATGCATGTGTTGGGAGTTAAATGCATGTAAGCATTGCATTAAACGAAGCATTCCAGAGTAGTGAATAGGAAGGTTTTAAGATGAGCTAGTGATGTTTATTTGTCTAATAAAGAAAATAGTCCTAGAGACATTGGAGTCGCAGCTGTGCAGAGAGGGAGTTATGGCACAACTTAGCTAGAGACATTGGCAGTTGTAGGCATAAACAAGGAGTGTGAACAGTGTGCTGGACTAAAACCTAGCTTATTAATTTGTCACTTTCAGCTATAGTGTAGAAAGGAGCAGTGAGAGCTATGTGAATGCATCAAACGCAGGGAAGGAGTGTGCTTCAAGAGAGTAGATGGGCGTGAAAGAAGAGCTGCATGGACCACCATTTTTATTTGTTAAATCAATGAATAGGAGACCATAGTATGAGAGATAATAAGCATGGAGTATACAAATATTATTCTTCCTCTTCACTCTTCATTGCTGCAGTGCATAGGAAATTTGAATCATGCTTGGAGCATGAAAATAGAGATGGATGGCTAGTTTTTCGACACCCATTCAACGAAATTATCAATGCCAAGTTATGGTTAAGCTAATTTTTATCATTTTAAATTCATAATTTTTTTTGGATTGTTGTGTTGTTGGTATTGACTTGATTGGCTTTGGGATGAATGATCTTAATATATTATTTTGATTGTTTTATTTCGAACCTATTACTAAAACATTGATTGTAATTCGTAATCATTACTTTTAATTTAATCATTAGGAAAAATATAACTTAGGTTGGATAACCCAAACGTGTGAGGTTACTGCCTATATTGATTATTTTCCAATTCATAATGCGGTCGCCAAATTAAATCTAAAGATCATATCTTAGGTTATTCGGTAGTTAGTTTTAATTAATGATCGTATCTTGATTAAACACAACCTAAAGAAAAATCAAGATTTGTAGAGCATTCTATTAGTATCAGATCAACAGTCTGAAAAGAGTTATAAAAATGTTAGAATGATGGAATATGATTGATCCTGTTTAGGTTGAGATTAACCCTAGAATTGGACCTTACTTATATTTGACACTTTTCTCATTTTCGATTGTTTGTTTTAATTTTTTTTGATAGTTTACTTTTAATTTAATTTCTAAATTGTTTGAAATCCAAAACCCCCCATATATCTTCCTTGCATCAATTAATTTTATTACAGAAATTAACTGAACATTCCTTGTGGATTTGATCCCGACTCACCATAACTACAAATTTTAGTGTGCAGAATCAATAAAATTTTGCAGTGCACTCAACACTTGATGTCATATCCTCTATATCACAATTGTGCTTGGGCATGTTCATGGAACTCCCTGATGTTCCCTTTCTATCACGATCATGCACCACCTCTTATTCAAGCATCATTATAGCTTTTCTCAAAACAAATCTTTGGGTCAATTTTGCATAGCCATGTTGTCAAGGCAACTGAAGTAATTAGGAAATACATTCTTCTAAATAAATGTTCTCATATGTCTTAAGTTTCTAATGAACTAAAATTCATACAATTTCTTTCATTATTCTTAGAGTTATATCCAAAATTCTATAAACTATTCTCAAATAGTGACTATCCAAAAACTCAACTTCAAGCCAAATTTTGAAACTCATAGAGAGAAAATTGAAATTCGATTCCTTCATTATATCCATATGTCTCTATTTTAATGTAAACTTAATATAAGGCCTAAAATATAGATGCATGTTTAGTGAAAATACTACAGCTAACATATTCTAGCAATTCTTCTTTCACTTTTAAAGTTTTTTTTTTACACTTTTTACTAAAGTTAAAACAACCTCTTTATAGTTAATCAATTATACCTTTATTAGGCTTGAATCATACTCTAATTTCTCATCAATTACCTCTCCTATTATAGTTCAAAATTATTCAATTAATAGCTCACAAATCCTAGTATTTCATGCATCAAAAATCAAAACAGAAACTAGTACAATATTATGCATATAGTCCAAGTTATTTCTCAATTCAAGCACACTCAATTAAGATCTTTCTTTAGCATAAATGCAGCTTCATTATATTTCAAATCCAGACCTAATTCATCCATGAATCATTCTATATCCCATAGTTTTCATACACCAAAAGCAAGCATAGAAAACTTCCAAGTTCAATCAACATATTTCTATCATGTATCAAGTTGCTATCCTCAATTATTCATTAATGCAATGTTGGACCCTAATTTTGGAGCCCAACGTTCAGAATATCATAAGATGTGAGCGTGCGTATTACCTTCAAGGGTTATTTCAAAGAACCCTCATTCGCCATCATCCCACAAGATTGGTTTGCCCACACACTATTCAATCACAAAAATCACAATTTAACTTTTTCAAAACAATTGTAGCTTTAAGTCTCTAGTTTAATTTGAATTAAGAACCATCTCAATCGGGGCTTTATCGATGAAGCTATGCTTAAGAACCCAAAGTATGTTCATACTCCAGTCATGCTCTCTTAACCGACCCCACAATATCTTTCCATCAATCTTTCTCATATAAAAACCAAAAGATACCAACTTTTATAGAGGGTTATAAAAATGTGTTAAGAATCACTTCATTGGGAGGTCGGATGATGAAGTTATGGCCAAAAGAATCAAACATGTTTACAACCTCAACCATATTATACCTATCCTGGGAAAATTAGTATAACTTTCTATATAAACCTCAAATTAAGGTCATTCATAGACAGTTTGAAAGAGGACTTCTATATCTACATCTTTTATGTAGACTGCAAAGTGAGACTTTTCCATATAGAGGGTCAAACGCGTTGATTTACTGTAGTTGTCTAGTGTATGTCCGTTTAACAGACAAACATGTCCACCTAACGGACATAGATGGGCTTGGGAGTGCTTTCCAGACCTGAGAATGTCTGTTAGTGGGCCTATTATCTGTTTAATGGACAAGGAATGGTCTGGGGGTGTTTTTACACCTATGACGGACCACTTAATGGACCTAATGTCCGTCTAATGGACATATGTGTCACAAAACTCCCTCCGAAGCCCCCCCAATGGTGCCTACATCCATTCTAACATCATGTTCACTCATATTCTTCCCAAATTCGATTCTTCTAATGTAATATAACTTCTTAACCATTCAATTACCAAAATGATTTCATAAATCTCCTAAATCTTAACTCAAATGATTCATCTCATATAGCAAATTCTCATATTTCACCATAGCTGTCATGTATACATCCAGTGTAACATCGTTAAATTATAATGATCATATCTCTCAACTATAACATCCAAAAATTTCGTACTTTATAGCATTAGAAAGATAAAAAGATAGACTACAACTTTGATGAAGAACGTTTTGGCTAATTGTACCTAAATAAAAACATTTTTCCCCTGAATTCAGAACACAAATTTTACCCTTATGAAAACTTGGAATTTTGCACTTTACCAACTTGGAATGTCATGAGCACAACCATTGAAGTATACCCAATTTCATCTCAACATCATCCATATACAATTCATGTTTCATTAACATCATAAAACAAGAGTTTACAAGGCTTTAATGGCATTTTAAGCCACAATACATTAATGTTCTAAAATCCCCAAATTACACAAGATACCTGAATAATAATTGCTCAAAATGCAACTACAACCTTGTTTTACATAAAATACTCCAAAACAAAACACAACATGCAAATTCGAAGTGATTTCTTGACTTTCTTTCACTCGGTCTATTGCTCATCACCTGAATAGGGGAAGGAGAGTGGGGTGAGCTTGAAAGCTTGTGGATAACAAGTTTATAGTGAATAACAAGCAAAACCATTTAAAATGTTCATTGTCATAGAAAATTTTCATTGAATCATAAAATACATGGTTCTTAAATTTTCAGCCAAATTAAGAATAAAACAAATCATTTATGCATCAATCTTGTCAGCATATCATGAACACATAAACACATCAGAATGGTTTGGGTGGTTTTGTAACAGAACATAGTACATAATTCCCATAAGGGTCTTGTATAGCCGTGAACAAAACATACTATCACAATCACACAAAATGGTTTTTCGTAGTTGTGAACTTATGGAAGTACGTGAAGGAGCTTCATGCCACTAGTTGGCAGGTGGGAGAATCCTTTTAGTCTAATTGCGCTTGACAGACAAACCAGACTACCACAAACCCACATAACATGTAATTTATGACTTGAAAACCAATTGCACAAATGACACATTTTAAAAACTGGTCTTTCATGAGCATGAAATATTTCATATGCAATTCCATCATCATTTCATACTTCATCAACCAAAATCCTATACCAGTCATATAGCCATTTCCCAAATCATTCAAAAGCAACAAATACAACAATTATGAAGCAATTCGAAATTATTTTCGTATCTGTTCATAATGCATTCAAAAAATTCACATACAAAAACATGTGGTACATTTTAAAAGCATTTTAAAGAACAATAATTGCACATTTTCAAGTTAGATGGAAATCATTTAATTCCATTTATTTGAAAAAAACTTTAATGGCCTATTAACTCAATTATAAAAATGTCACCCACCTTTAATTCTTAGCTTAAAACTTTTCTTAAAAATGCCTCCACTCTTACTTCTCTTGTCTCTCTTGATTTCCTTCATCAAAGACAAAATTCCTATTCAATAGGGATTCAAATTGGAGAACCCACAAGACATATTAACTAAAATTGATCCTAGAATTCTTAAACCCATACATTTCTTAAGCTTTATAAACTAAAACCCTTTCAAAAAAATCCGAAAGATTAAAATCAAACTTACCTTGAATCTGCTCCAAATAGTGAGATTGTTGGCTCTAATGGAAGCTCTAATCCTCCTCTTCCTTTTTCCCTTCTTGAACAACTTCAAAATCACTCTTTAAGACTAAAAAAATCAAAACCTACCTTATCTTTCTTTCTCTCCTTTCTTTTCTCTCCAACGACACTCTCTCCCTCTTCTCTCTTCTAATTTCTGTTTTTTTGTCTTCTGTTCACATTTGTTCTTCTTCCTTAAAAGCAAGCCAACACTTATTATTCCAATTATGTCATTAATGAGTCTAAATTGTCCATTTTGCCCTTCCTTATATGCTTATGGTCTTATACCCTTAAGTGATCTTTCAAAAATGCCCTCATACTTATATACTCTTACTACATTAATTCAACTAAACCATATAATAGAATCCCACTAACGTTAACATAAGAATTAACTCCAAATAAAAACAATTAATCTAGCAAGACCTCAAAATTATTTAAATCATGCCTAACTCCTTCCGAAAATCCAGGCCTTTTCTGATTAGGTAATTGAAGGAATTTGATAACACTTCCTTTTAGAAAAAAATGTCTCTCATTGTCTTAAGTTTCTAATAACACCAAAATTAATCAATTTGGTTTAAAATTTGAAAGTTATATCCCAAACATTTTTGGACTGCTCTTATGCTGAAACAATATTCTATGCTCAACTTCCATCCAGAAATTGACATTCATAGAAACTGAATAAAAACTCAAATTTGTCAAACAACTTGTATCCCTATGTCTCTATTTTACTCCAAATAAAAAATCATCTCATTTTGATAACTAGAGAAAAAGTTATGGCTAAAACACCAAAGCATACTCTATAAACATGTTTCAACTACGTTTTCCAGATTTTAACTTCCAACATTTCACATATAATAGTTCCAACTTCCAAGAAAAGTTTGGGGTACAACAATTCTCCCCCCTTAAAGAATTTTGTCCTCGAAATTCTTACTTGAGTGATCAAACAAATGGAGGTAATGTTGTCTTATGTGTTCCTCAGTCTCTCAAGTAACTTATTTACTCAGATATTTTCTTCCAAATGACTATAGTCAATAGACTCACTCGATTTTTCAATCACTCATTTAGTCATTCATTTCTTAACTACTTCCTCAATATATATATATATATATATGTCAGATTAATCACAATTTTGCACTTCTTGCATTAATAGCACCAATATCAGATCATATCGATATTTCTTAGCATATTTACATTTAATACATTATGAATCTGAGACATCTTTATTAGTGATACTAACTCATAAGGCAATGGTACGATTCTTAATAACCTTATATGGACCAATACAATTCAAGCTTAGTTGCTTCTTTATCCTAACCTGAGCACATCTTGCACTCAATTTAAGCACACTTTGGGAGTACGATACTCTTAGATACAATCCATCCTTCGCTTCTTAGTTCACATCTTTATAATGTCAGCATATTTAACTCTTATGTCTATCTCACTATATTCCATACTTTTGGTGTTGATCCACCAATTTCATTCATTTTTCTTAAGTCACTTAATTCCTAATATAGATCAATCTCACTTATTAGTAACATCTTTAATCAATTCTGGCCTTCGAGCATGTTTGGCCCTATTCATCCAAATAAAGATGCAGACGACTCTTTTTGTCGTATACGCTGCACGACATTTTAATGTTGTCACTATGATAAGGATCGCAATGTTTAAGGTCAAATAGAACTATACATTAATATGACGTTCCTATGAACTCCAAAATATAAGTTTTAAGCATATCCTTGACAGTTGAAACCGTTGGAAAATTCAAACATTCAGTTACTTGAGATTATATTCTCAGCCATTAAATGTTGTTTTGGTGCATTCCTACTAGGATGCATATCATGGTTTGATATTTCTTCTTGTCTAATAATCTCTTTGCTCAATCATCTTTATTGGTACACGTACTTCTTACTTCAATCACAAAGTGTCATTCTTCCTATTCGAACCCAAAATTCATATTCATTTTCAACTTCTTAGTAAGGTTCATAATTTCTGAATCCTCAATTTGGGCTTTGTTCATGTGAAACTAATCGTAATTTTCATTGCAGCTAATAATACTTCATTTTGCCCCTGTTTCAATTCCATTCTGCACTCTTTTATTGCACTAGATTTGATAACCTCAATATCTAAATTTGTGATACATTGTTATTGAATTTCCTATTCAATGCATCTGATTACAACACTAGCTTTACCAGTGCAGTACTTATTTGTACAATCATAATCTTTCAGTACTTCTATCCATTGTCTCAGTCTCATATTCAATTCTCTCAACTTAATAATTACCTAAAACTTTAATAATCTGTATATATATATATATATCCAAGATGTTTTTGTACATATAATGCCTCCAACTTTCAAGCAATCATTATTTAAGCAAGCCAAATCACTTTATCATGTTGCTTTGGATTTTATCCTAATCTTTTATACAATATAATTTTATATTATAAAATCTCTAAATCTAGATGATATAATTAACATTGATATAATTCCTCAAAATTCTCTTTACTTTCATTACTTATACAATTTAGACATTTTTCCTCAAGTATTCAACTATTTTTCTCAACTTTTCGAATACATTTACTATATCATCAAACTTTGCTTAGATCGCTTTAATCTTCAATATCATAGTATTGTCGGGGCAATTGTTGACTCAAATAATTATTATCAAACTCCATGCTCCTCCTGATTAGTTCTCGTAATTCCTTAAATAACTAATTCCTCAATGAGGTAGCATTGTCTTACATTATTTTCAGTTTCCCAATTGACTTCCTTTCTCGAATGATTTTCTCAATTCATTCGATTTCCTCTAATTTCACATTGAATTTTTCTAATGTTTTCTTATTCATACTAGTTTCTCTATACATTTCAATTTATTTCCAAACTTAACTTCCTTTGTGGGTAACACATTCATCAAAACCCAATGTATATCTCCTGTGCATACTCTCATAGAATATAATGTGGATCTAAGTTCTCCTCATATTGGCAATAGTGTTACCAAAAATCCACTCACATAGTTGGATACTTTACATTAAACAAAATACATACATTCTCAGTAACATACTCTACCTCTTATGCTTGAGTTCCACTATGGATATGACTCCAATATTCACTTTCGATTCATTACATATCCATTGATAATTTGTTCTTTCATTGATCATCCTTAATATAAACTATTTGATCTGCTTAATCTAATCCAATGAAAATCTTCTTATAAAGAAGATTTCTTGCTACTATCATCTATACTGCTCATGTAATCTTTATCAATCAATTATCTTTATCATTGCTTATCAACCAGTTTTAGTACATCAAGAAGATCAATTTCTATCATTTCTTACATAGTCACAGTGTTCTAGTTACCAAACCCGATGAAGTAGTAGACATCATTATTTTCAAATATACTTAGGTGAGTATCATCAAAGTCATCCCATTTTGTCCATAGATTTATCTTCAACAATTCACCAATTTATATGTTACAGAAATGGTGTTTTGATCTTTATTGATCCTGGACAATATTTCTCTATAGTAGTTACCTGTTCAACATAATCACCTACACCATACTTCTATCACATTACTCTGATTCATCTCTCACATTATTCACCAATGTAACCACATTATCGGATATGTACTCGTAATAACTGGTTCACATAACCTTGAGAACTTCTACATATATCACTATCATTTGTTTCATTTTCCATACATGCAGTCGTAATCAATTTAGAATTACACATATCCATCTTGAGTTTCTGATCTCAAATTCCACTAATATATTTTTATGGTAGGTCGTAACTATTGTCATATTAACCAAACAACCACTCCAGTTTCAATTTTATCTTTTTAAGATCATAACAATTTCTGTTTTCAATACATTCTACTTGTACACTTTAATCTCATCATTTCTAGTGGTTTCCTTATTTTCCTCAAACAATCCATGATAATAAATTGACATCTTTATCACATTCGGGGATATACACCACAGTACAATATCAGTGTCAAATTCAATTCCACCAATACAATTGCACTGACTCATTATCTATCATATTTAACCATGTACAATTTCCAATTTCTAATTCCCTATAACTTTCAATTTTCTTAAATTCTAAAAAGGTATCATTCTTCTCACTAATTCTATTAGCTTGAACTATTAATAAATGCCCATGAGTGTGACTTATACACATTCGACTCAAACTAGGGATTAGTTGTTGCGGCACGCTAAGAAATGTCAAAAATTCTTGTAACTTGATATTTATTTCCAAAAGTGCCCATATAAGTGATTAAGCTTAAGTTTATTATCTAAATTTGCAACACTTTCATGGCCTTTACTATACTTTTTGACTCCTAATTCTTGATTTTGTGCTTAAATTAATCTTTGGGAGTGCGCTTTTATTTTATGCAATTTGATAGTAAAAATTGTCCCAATTGGTATTAATCGCATTTCTTAAGTTTTCTAAGAACAATTAATACTAGAAATTGCTATTTTTAATTGTAGGATCCTCAAGGAGAAGGGAGTCAACATGATGAATTGAAGGCAACAGGAGATTATAGCCTTGGGGAAGAGTTCACCGCAGCGAGCCCATCTGTTGCCGCAACAAAGAATGAAAAATCAGGTGAAACTTTCGAGAAAGGTTTGTCGCGGAGAAGAATCTAGAAAACCCAAACATATTTGGGAAAATCTCTCACTATTCTGACCCGACCCGCAACCCAACATTTAAAAACATGCTAAATTAGGTTATACAGACAACACTTCATAGATATTCATTACAAGAGAGAGCCGAGACTTTGACACACATACACTCCATCTCTCACTCTCGACCTTCATCTATCACCCATTTTTCACTTCTCATCATCGCTCTTACATTTGGTTGCTGCTGTCATGGATGCTGTCGGTGTATCTACAGTTGTGAGTGCTCCTGGTGTGATGCTTGGCTAAGAACCATTTCCTCTTGAAGATGTAGCGATGGCTTGAGTTCGATGGGCTTCAAAAGGGAGTAGTTTTACATTGT
>JANSVA010000009.1:9845206-9868018 GCA_025504915.1 Erythroxylum reticulatum
AGTCCTAAGTATTAAATCTTGATCAAAACCCTAAATTAATTGGCAGCTCACTTGTTATTTGAATTAATTGCTTTGTTATTGAAGACAAATCAAATCAAATAGTACAAAATTAACAAAATTAATCAATGAGTTTCAAATCTAGTTTACGATTCAATCTTAAACTTCACACGAATGTGTAAAATCAATCTTCATATTGTTATCGTACCTCTTTTTGAAACTATTAACCATAGATTAATAACAAGCTCAATTAATCCTAATTTTCCCTAGGTTGTATCTAATTAAAACAAGTTCTTTAATTAGGTCTAGCTATCAAACAACCTAGAATAAGCTTTCTAAATTTAGTGTGACAACCACATTAAGAAATAGGAAAACAAGTTGATCTAAGCAATAACCATATAAGCTTGAGTCATTTAACCTATGCTATGTTATCCTTAATGATGCTCGACCATTAGTTTACCATAAGTGAATTAAATGTATAATGATTACATATTGCAATCAAGATTTCAACAATCTAGTAGGCCTATCTAAATCGTTCATACATAAATTAAAAAAATTAAACACAGAATAACATATTCAATCCCAAAAGAGATTTAAAAACAACATTACTAGATTAATCAATGCCTAATCATGTTCATCAGCCTTGACATCCCCTTCTAAATGGAAAAATGAAGTTTAGCTCCTCTTAGCTCTTCAAAGGGAAATGAATTTTCCCTCTTTTGAGTTTGTAATATCTTCATACCCTTTTTGGCCTCTTAAATGCCCTTTTATAGTGCAAAATTAGGATTACGTGGTTATGCATGGTTAGTTATACAGGCGTATAAGTGACCTTGTATATTAATTTTTCAAAAATCAAAGAGTTACACGGTCCCAAAAAGATACAAAGCCAACTTACACCATCGTGTAAGTAACCTACATAACCTTGTAAGTCTCTACATAGGCATGTAGGTCTCAGGGTTGCAAAATAACATCTTCAAGCTTGTATGCGTTTCCAATGAGTTATCCATTCCCATACATGACTGTGTAAGTTATAATAACTCTAATTATTCCATTTTTGTCCCATATTCACCATAATTCATCTCCTTCTTACTCTAAGAAGGTAAACAAGATTAAACATCAATATAACAACTCTAAGGATGCAGATTTAGCTAATTTTGGTTCTTGTTCCTATAACTTGCACCTAAAACAAAATATGAACCAAAATAAGTATCTTAAGTGTAACATAACATTAATCACTACAAATTGAGGAATAAATATATCAATAATTAGGAACTTATCAAGTTCCCTCGCAATTAGCTTTTATCCCTCCTCAGTAAAACTAAAAATAAAAAATAAAAGCAAAACATTTCCTCCTTTTTAATATTTCCTAAGAATGGATAGTCAAAAGTAAAGAGGAAAAAATTTCAAAACCATTGAAAGAATTAAACATTCCATGCTTTTACTCATGATCAGTCTACAATCATTCCCTTCAAAAACTGAGCAATCTAAGGGTATACTCTGACAAGTTAGGTTTTAAAATAAGATAAATCTTCAAGTAAAATCGAACACCTTTCATGATCAAAATATTCCACAACTTTGCATATCATTTTAGTTCTCCACTACTAAAGATTCAAATGTATAATCATGAATCAAAGGAATTTTCAAGGTTGTAATGCGTTAACAGGTTAATGTGAGAAGTATTTAGATCATGTAGTTCAAAAGCCATCAAAACTAGTGAAGAAGGAAAAACACTTAATGGAGTATCAAGTGCAAAAGTTAACATCCACTTAAAAATAGGTACCATTAGTTATGATGAATGCAAAAGCTTTGTTTCATATATTAGATTCAAGCCTTCACACCACAAACCATATGAAGCATAAATAATTAGAAGAATTCACTTATAAAAATGATGATAAGCAATACACTATAATTATAAGGAGTGACCCTTCACAACAACTTCTACCTTATTTGCGTCATAATCAATTCACCCATTCCATATAACTTTACAAGGAAAGACTAATATGAATTACTTTATAAAATAAATGATTGTCCTCTTCGATAATTCTTCTCTTTTTTCTCTTTTTCTTTTTTTTCCTTTTTAAAGGCCAAAAAAATTGAAAGGAACTATATTAACAATGGAACTCATTAAAAGGCAATAAAAATCACATTCCATCAATTATAACCGACCAATATATATGCACATCCCCCACACCTATTCTCTTTTGGATCCATAAACATCAACAATCATAAATGCTCCACTAGCATTAAGGCTTAGGTTAGAAATTTTGTTAAGTTAAAGGCTCATAAGCTAATAAAACTTAAGGACCTTAACAACAGGATGAATCATATCATTGGGTAGGCTATTCAATTAATGTAGCTCATAAAAAGAAGAATGTCTATATCATTGCATGTTAATGTTGTATCAAGAAGAGAATTAAAGCAAAGTTAAGATGAACATATTATGGAGGTCATATATGAATAAACGATAATGAGACTAATATGGACGTGTCAATCTAAAGACTCAAAATCTCACTAGCTTATGTCCACCCACTAGTCACCAAAAGAAATATACATCGACCAACCATAAAAGTAAGAATACGTGCCTAACTTTACCTAAATTTTTTAGTTGATTCTATTATCTAATTATAACTATATGATCATAGAAGTAATAAAAAAGATAAAACGTTTGTTTTTTTAACATGCAAAAAAAACTTAAACACATAAGAAACAAACTTAAAACACATAATGAACAAGATCTCCTCCCCCATACTTAAAATTTACGTTGTCACCAATGTAACATTCAATGTAAGAAATGGAGAATTCAATAAAAACAGCAATTGGGAAAATGTAAAGGAAAAGGAACAAACTCTCCTTGAGTTGCCTCTTAAGTAATGCCTTTGTTTATTATCATTAGTGTGCCTCCATGTTTTTCTTATCACATAATAAAATTTTGACCTTCAAAGATCATAAATTCTACATTCTCCACTTGAAAGTCTTTAAGGTAAAGCTTAAGTCGATGATCACTCACCTTTAATATCTTCCTTGCTTTCAAACTCTTAATCTCTGCTGCGCCATAGGGAGAAACATTAGTAATCATAAAAGGATTGACTCAATAAGGACGTAACTTACGTGGAAATAGTTTATATCTACAACAATAAAGAAGCACTTTTTGACCAATAACAGAGCTATTTCTCAAGATGTAGAAAGCTTTGGTCCTCTAGTACTTCTAATTTGTTTGTACACTTTTGCTTACAATCTTCCTGTATTGAAGGGTTAATCACGTTAATCGCAAAAATAGAATGACCATCTTGAGGTTGTTTCTTAACATTGAAAATATTGAAATGAATAAATTATCCCCTATCAAATTCCATTATTAGGCTACCTTAACAAACATCTATGAAAAGGTTTCCTTAATAAGATTGGTGTTGAATTAGGGGAAATGTCATCATCTATATCCACCAGATAAAAATCTATAGGAAATATTAGTTTATTCACATGCACAAATGTATCCTCAATCAATCAATCTAGGTAGACATTAAGCAATCAACCAACTGTATGATGACAATGTTTTCTTTCAAAGAGCATAGATTTAAAGAAGTATAAAGGGACCAAGGCATAACATTAATTGATGATCCTAAATTTAGCATGGCTTGTTTAATTGTAGTGTTACCAATTTTACAATAAATTCTGAACATGCATAGATTCTTACATTGAGGAGGTAGTCTCCTTTGCAAGAATGTATAAACATTTTCACTCATCCTGATCATTTCATTACCTTTCAACTTTTTCTTGTTGGTGTATAATTTTTTAAGAAATTTTGCATACCTTAGTACCTATTTGATTGCATCTAGCAATGGTATGTTCACTTCAACCTTCTAAAATGTTTCCCAATTCTCCTTATCATTGTTTTCCTTATCTAACTTTGCTAATATGATAGGGAAAGGTTGAGGGTTATTCTTAATAAGAATTGGGGTTTTAACATTTTCCTTTGAGCTAGATGAGGCATCCTTTTAGTATTCAAGCTCATTCTCAATTTCTTCTTCACTATCCATCCTTTATGTGGTCTTTTTTTAGTGCTCAAGCTTCCTACCGCTCCTCAAAGTGATTGAACTAATTATAGGTTAGTGTATGGTAAAGTATGTCATTTGCCTGCTGAGCTTGAACATAAAAGTTTGTTAATTTTAAACTTAATATTACAGGTGAGAAAAGCTGATTCCAAGTGAATGAACTTAAAGAATGGCATACGATTGCTTATGAAAATTCAAAGTTATGTAAGGAAATATCCAAAAGGTATCACGATGGAAGGATTAAGCAAGCTAAGAAATTTAAAGAGGAAGACCAAGTCCTCTTATATAAATTCAAAATTAAAATTTTCTAGGCAAGTTAAAGTATAGATGGTCTGGACCCTTCTTAGTCAAGAGTCTTTCATTATGGCACTATAAAGGTAACCTATAAAAAAAAGGTACATTTAAGGTAAATGAACATTAATTGAAGTACTGTCTTGGAAAGGATTTTGACAAGCATGTTATAGAAGAGTTTAATGTCTTAAATTATGATGGAGTGAGTTGAAGTAGGAACATCAATCTAATAACATTAAATAAGTGCTCCTTAGGAGGTAACCTAAATTTTTAGTTTTTTTTCAATTAGTTTTATTATATGTTTTTAGGTTTTAGTTTATGTACTTTAACTTATATCTATGTTAACCTTGTTTTATAGTTATGTAGGTTCCATTTTAGTCTTTTATGCTTTAGGTATATGTGTTGATTTGTAGGTGATAACAAGTGAAAAATATGGATAAGTTAAGAAGTTAGAGAGAGTTACATGCCCATTAATATGCTCGTGTTGCTGACTATGTTGTTGGAAAATTCCTATAAGTCATATACAGACTAATCAGCATGCCCATGTTTATAAAACTAGGTAAGTTATTTGAGAAACAGTAATATATATAGCACTAACACACCCGTGTGGGAGACCATAATCATTCTTTCTATCTGTCCTATTTTTTTTCCAAAAGCTATCCACTAACAAACCCATATCAGTGGTTATATAGATTTTAGACATTTTAATTTCAATATCAACACGCCTGTCAAGTTATCACCATTTTTTTAACATGGTCTAGATGTATGTCCATATTTTAACCAATGTTAATCTTTTTCATAACATGTTTAAGATACATGCCTATGTAAAAACCCTACATGCCAATGTTACAACCCAATACACGTGTGTTCATTAAAAATTAACCCTAATTTGTTTAACATAGGGAAGTTATATAGTCGTGTTGCACTGTGTAAAATAAAAATCTTCTTTAAATCGCACCTTGTCACCCAAAATCCCTTTTTTTTACTTTCTCTCTCATTTTTCTCCTCTGGACGATGCTCATCCACTCCTTCCTTGTCTGAAAACCATCCTATAACCTATTTCTATATAAATTTCATCAAGTTAAGCTGTGTTTTGTGCTTTTTTAAAAAAATAAATAATGATTTAACTATAGATAAAACTAAATCAACATTACAATGAGTTATAGGCTATCCGCCTACTCTCATATAGAGAGATACTTTCATTTTACAAAGCTATGGAAATAACTAAAAGGAAAAAAGACATATGCCTTTGCGAAATTGCTAAGTTAAAATATAAGCACCAAGTTCTCTTCATGTCTATAGAAAGGGAATGCTGCACATTTTTAGCATGGATGCATGCTTTAATAAGGTTAAGAATTCTATTTGCAATTTGGTGTGTTTATGCTTTATTTCAATTTTCTTTAGTTTTTGAGTCATTTAGGGGAAATTAGGATAGGGAAATTAGGAGCAAGAATTCGTGTTTTTAGTGTTGATGAGTTTTTTGGGATTACCCATGTGATTGGAAAGGTTTTAAGGGCATAATTGATATTCTTAGGCTATTTTGCATGTTGAATTTGAATTTTCTAGTGAATTTTTAGCTACTTTAGATTTATTCTTCTGATTTAAATCCCTTACTGCTATTAATTGATATTTTTATGAATTCAGATGTGTAATTATTTATGTTTTTCATGTTTTACACTTTATTAGACTTTTGTGCTGTTTAATTACGTAATACTTTGGTAATTTTATTTTTGTTAGGGTTTAGTTGATTTAATTAAGGTGTCTAGATATAATAATTGCAAATTTTTTAATTAATTGAGATTAGGTAATGCTATTTGTTTGTTTTTAGGTTGTTAATGCCATTATATTATGAAATTTATGGATTAATTTAAGATTAATTTAATTTAATTTTGCTTTTTTTGTTAATCCGTAATTAATTGATTGTGGGATTATAATTTGGTGTTTGTTTGTCATGGTTTGATTAACTTATATTATTTCCCCTATTTTAGCAAATTATATTTATTTTCATATTTCAGGGAATAATGACAAAGAGAGAAAATGAAGTAACAAGGAAGAAGCAAAAGGGTGAGGGTAATTTGCAATAACCACCCCGACATACAAAGCTTGCACAACTTACATTTCATAGCACCGAATTACATTGTGTGGCTCAAGGGATTAAGGTTGAAACCTTTTAGCATCAATTAGTTATTTCTTAATTATATCTGACTTACTTAGGAAGTTTGAGAGTTGATTAGTGTTGGTAGATGGGTTAACTGCTTTGTGATTGAGGAACCTACTTATAAAGAGTTAACTATCTAGTTCCTCACCACCTTTACTATAGAGAAGTAACATTACACCTAGGGCGTTGATAACACACTGTAGAATTGAGCGCTTAAAGAAATGTATAGTATGATCTATACCAGGTTTTCACTTTATATGTGCCTGTACACGAAGGAGTATGTCACAATTGAGGAGTACGTTGCATTGCTGATATATGTTCCCCAATAAGATTTAGTGAGAAGGCGAACATTACCTAATAGTGATCTTACAATTTGACAAGGTTCAAAGTGACATCCCCTGCAATGAGATACGCGTATAAGTTAATTAGCCACACAATCAGTAGGAGAGGAGACAACACCAAAGTGTTGGGGAAGGCAGACACGTTTTACCTTTATAGCATGACGGAGAGGTTCCTATCCACCTTTGATATGCCTTAGCTTAGTTCTTCAAACATTAGGCTATGAAATTATTGCATGGGCCTATACATATATAACTAGATTAGTTTGAGGCATAGGACTACAAGAGTGGCTATCTAGGATGACATTGCCATGACATATAGTTCCTATCAATCTCGAGACACTAAGAGTAATGGGGATGGTTTGAAGGAGGTCAGGTTAGTAGGGACCATTTATATTCTAATGGTAGCTAAGGAGTTTGTAGCTGTAGATAGAGAAGAAGAGGGATTGCCCTAATATACGAGAGCAATAGCCTAGGCAGGATCCCCCACAATAGCCTTCAATAGTACCTGAGCATTAGGACATCTCCTCAGATAACAGAGGCAGTCCTAGCAAGCCTTCCGCACCTCCACATGATGATTAACTAAAGATCGCCTGGTTAGAGAGATACATAAGGTAGATTCTAAGAGTGCAATGTCCCATTAGAGAGAAAAAATGAGATCTGGAAAAGTGTGTAGGGCAGTTAGAGGCATAAGGTCAATGGATGGAGGAGGTGCTTATACTGATCTTAAGACACTTAGGTGTCATAGTACCACCTCCACCGATGAGAGTTACTACATCATCAGTGACTTCTTAATAACTGGATGCTCCAGCTACTATAAAGGCAACACTCTAAAACACTCGATACCTATACACTCTCATCACACAGACAAATCTCTAGATAGAGGCGAATCATAAGTAGATGGACGAATAAATATTAAACTTTTTATCTGAATATGGTCTCTCAGATTATCCAGAAGTCTCAGAATGTTAGATGTGATATTTTTTATCTTTGATTTTTTGTGTATTTTTCTATCTTATTTTTCTTGATAGTTAGTAAAGGATTAGCTATGTTAAATTAATATTACGTTGTTTATTTCCTTTATTTGTTCATCATGAGTATACTAAACTACATTTTCATTTCATTAAGATTCAATTATGTGTTCTTCTTTATTCTTCAATTAATATTTCCGACATGTTGATTCATGTATGATTTCTTGCAATTGAGATTGAGAAATCTAAATTGTGAATAAATATAATATAATTGAAAGGTGTTGCATGCAAACCTAAAGATAGGTTGATATAAATAATTCATATTAAAGTTAAATCTAATAGTGAAATTTATAAAATGATTAATGTGATACTAGGAGTTTTAATTAGAAAGAGATTTCAATTAATCAACCTAGAATTAGGTGTTGATAGTCTTGAGAAAAATATTAGCATAATTGAGAAATTTCTATAGTCTAATGAACTTTAGATTAAATTGATTAGTGAAATCATAATTATGTGAGAAGTTTTATGCGAGAATTCTAGGTACCATTTATTTATTGGTTTATTTTTTTTATTCTTTTCCATTCTATTTTTTCTAATTATGTTGGCTTGATTGTAGTTTATTTCTTTTATTTTAAATCGTATTTATTAATATCACCTCAATTGTTAGTTAAATAATATGAAGAGTTATTAATAGTACTCATAGTCTTAGTGAGATTGACACTTAGTACCCAGAGTCCTATATTATAAAACTATAGATGTACTTACTTTAGACAATCTCTAAAGTGATGGAATTAAGTTATATATATTCATCATATGAGTCAAACATAAAAAGAGCAAGTATTAGTTTAAGCCCAAGAACTAAAAAAAAAGGACTTTATTAAATATTTGATTACTTGCACTATTTTATTTAAAATAATAGTTATCATTATTAAATCGAGAAATTATTAAATAATTTCCTAATATGCGAGGATCCTATTCAAACTAAGTTGATCTCGAATCACTCAAAAATCAACTCAATTTGATTTAGGTAGATAACATTCTTATTAATCACATCTTATGTAACTCCCAAGTTCATTAGATAACAACACTTTGCCAAAATATATCTTATATATTTTTCGTAAACATGTATCTAAATTCATATCATCATGAGACGCATCCAAATTATAAAAATTTAGTTAAATATGATCTACCAATTTAAGATAAAATATATTCAAGTTAAAGAGGACTTGAGCCACTAAACGAGCCTCACAATTAAAAAATAGTTTTATGCTTAGAAATGGAGACAACTGTCATTTTCTTAATGTGTACTTAATATTTAATTGAGGGATTTAAGATTCAAAAATCTAGATCTCATAAAAATTAATATAATCTCATTATATTAATTATTTCTAACAACACTATTGAATTATAAAAGAATATCCTTAAAAACCTACAACTAATTTAATTTAATAATTCAATTCTTTAAAAATTAAACTAAATTCCAAAATTATTCCTAATAAAAATCTTTTGAATTTTTTAAATAATTAAAAACACTTTTCTATATTTATTAGGAACTTAAACCAATTTGATTAAAAGGAAGGGCTAAAACACAAAAATTTAAAAATAAAATTAAATGGGGACTACATACGCCTTAGTCAACACCAGACATTGACTGGCTAGATGTGTCTCCATCAGATGTGTTGTCCCCTCATGGGATGCATCCAGATTAGGGTTCTTCCACCTGCATCTACTTTTGACCTTGTTGCTGTTTGCTTCTCCTCTCACTGGTGGGTGTTTTTTTTCTTTCTTAGCTGCGTCACGTCTAAGGCTCCTCGTCTTGCCTTTTCCTCCGAGGGCGTTTAATGCCACTAGTTTTGTCTTGATAAAATTACAATTAGAAACAACTTATAACAATCCAATTCAAAATTAATTTAATAATAGCTCTTAAGAGATAGTAACGAATTAATTAATAATTAATAATTAATAATTACCATTTAAAATCCATTTTTATTTCATTACTTTTAATATAAAAAATAAATTTTAATTTTTGGGATGTCACAATTTTACTAATACTTTAATTCAAGTAAATTTAAATGCAATTTATTTTAAGCACCTACGTAATTTGACTTAAATACCTAGCACAATTTGTATAGTTGGATTCTTATTAAATTATTTGACTGAAATTATGCAAGCAACGACGTATACCAAGTGCAAGGAAAAAAAAAAGAATATATCAAGTCCATGAAAAGATAAAAAGAAATTTCAATTTTCAATAAATAACATTTATAATAAGTTTGTGATCAAAGTGACTACAGCAACTTTAAATGAAAATTCCCAAGTTTTAGAAAACGATATTCAAAAAAGTAAAAATAAAGAAGCCATTAATGTCCAAATTGTTAAAAAAAAATGGTTTCTAAAAGACGAAGTATTATATAACTACAAAATTAAAAAGTTGAAAGTTTAGTGGTTATAAGATATGAGATTAATTATTTAATTATAGCTCACCTTTTTACTTGTAGCAATATACTGATTGAAAAGTCAAAAAAAAGTCAATATATTTAATACACAAAGCTTCTCGCTTTATGGTCATTTAGGGAGGGTCATAATATACACATCTTTCTCTTAATACTTTTACAAATAAGCTTTTCGTCTTATGATCACAAAAAAATAACTTGGCTAATTACTACAAAGCTCATTCTCTGGCAATATACTGACTGGTGTGTTTATATTTCCTACTTTTAGAAAATGATATTTTAAATTTTAAACAAAATGAAAAAACCATTATTATTTTCTATCGCAGTTTATAACCCAACCAAAAATATTCCTGGCTCGATAATTGGGATAACGGCTTTTCAAGGTTATTGGACGGTGCCTAAGCCAGTATAAAAGACAAGCGTCCAGCATTTAATTTGAAATTGAAATTGGAAGTTTTAGGTTTAGCCACAAAAAGCTGCTTCCTTATACGTATATATACACACCACCCTTGGAGTTTCCGTCGGCCTTGCTAGCCGGCAGCTCGCAGCCATTCTTTCCTCTCAAGTTTTAAACTGTTCTTTCTCGCTGCCTCTTTACCCTTTGCAACACATTGAACGTAAACTATTTCACATTTGTTCTTTTATTCATTCATTTTTTGTCATCCAGGATAAGGTAAATTTAGAGATTTTTAAGGAATTTCTTGGTTCGGCCTAATTGATTATGTCATTTCGCATGGATAGATTGAAAGGACATAATCTACCTTTGCATCAAAAAATATTTAAAGCCTTTGTTAAGCTGTGGAAGTTATGGAACGCTATGCTTTTATTTTTTTAAATATATAATAATAACAATAATAATCCATTTCTTTAAAGCAAAAAAATGTACTACCATATTAAAAACATTTATCAACTCAAAATAAAGTTGAAATGTCATTCGTATCAAATAAATATAGTTAAAAAATTATACATATAACATCAAATTTGTAATATTATAATTTTTAAAAATATTTTAATTCTTTTTTACTATAATGAATATGCATAAATAGTGCTCATGAAGTTTTTGTATTTCCTAATATATGGGGAAAAAAAGTTGAAAAATTCAACATTTTTTTGTTATAATGGAAGTCATAAAAATTGCCAATACTTTAAAACTATTAATTTAGTAAAAGAGAAGGATTTCAACTTTTTCTACATATACACACACCTATTAAATTCTACAACACTCTAAATATGGGTTAGATATTATCACTTTATTAAATTAGAAGAAGATAATGAGGTAATGTTTTTGGACATTTTCATTTCTTGAAATTCTTTATTTTTTAAAAAAATTGAGATGGAATTAATAGAAAATAATGGAAAGAATTACAGGACTGACAAATAAAACAGTCGGTATGTTGTGGGTAATCTATTTTGTATAACTAGCCAAAGGTAGAAAGAAAGTCATGAGGGGAGTGCTTTCTTCAAAATGATTTTGTGCCAGCCTACCTTTAGACATTGCCTTCGCAAGAGCGCCTTGGTGGTTTTGTTGTCGAAGGAATGGATGGGGTGACCCTTCCAATGGAGAATATTTGTACAATTTGGATTAGTGATATCATCCTTAAACATATCCCGTAATGTTAACATCCAGTTGAGAAAATGAGAATGAGATTATCTTTTATGCATTTGCCAGATACTTTGCCCTTGAAGAAATTATGAATGTAGCTATGATAACCACAATGATCATTTATTAAACAAAATCCACCATAGTCGCTTGAGGAGCAAGGCCTGATTGGTAAGTTTAAGAGGAAACATGTTCAACCCTCCTTCCTTCTTGGGTAAACAAATGTCAGTCCATCAAACTTTAGATAGACCTTTTGATCCATCCGGATGTGACCACAAGAAACTCTTAAACAATCTATCAATTGTCTTGATGATGCTTTGAGAAAGAAAAATATGGGTGCTCCAATAGATATACAGCGAGTTTAGCACAAATTTAATGAGTTGGAATTTACCTGCATAGGAGAGCTTTTTGTTTACCCATAAACAGAGTCTTTGCTAAATGCGTTCTATAAAGGTTAAACTTTCCTGATAATTAAGGCGCTTGATGGTGATTGGAAGGCCTAGATATATAATGGGAGGGCTGGTGCATTGTATGCTTATTGCTTGTGCAATAAAAGGATAAATTTTGGAGGTCGCTTTGGAGAGAATAAAAAGACTCTTATGAAGATTAATAGTTAGAACAGAATAGTCCTTGAAGATATTCAATGCCTTTATAAGGGTATAGACAGAAGACATTTGAGCTTTGCAGAATAGAAGAAGTTCATCAACAAAACTAAGGTTAAGAAGAGCAATCTTCTTACATTTTGAGTGGTATATAAATTTCGGATTGATCTTCACTTCATGTTGAATGATGGCGTTGAGTATTCCATGCTTAAGATGAATAGGTAAGGAGATAGAGGATCCCCTTGTTGTAGTCCCCGAGTTGCATTTAAGAATTTGGTAGGTCTTCCACTAATAAGCATAACTAAGGAGGCAGAAGTGATGTATTGCTTTAATTAGTTAGTGAACTGAGCATGAAAACCAAAGGCTTGGAGTATGATCCATATGAAATCCTAGCTAATGCTATCTAAGACTTTATGGAAATCAATTTTCATTGTGCAGTTGTGAGCATAATTGGAGAGAGATTATCCTTTAAGGAGTTCCTATACAACGAGTATATAATCACCGACATGGCGATCCTACATAAAAAGACCTTAGTTATCAATAATTAAGGGAGATAAGACCCTCTTCAATCTTATAGCGAGTACTTTAGAGATAATCTTAAAGAGAAAGTTGGTACATACAATAGGTCGAAAATCGCCAAACGTAGAAGGATTGAGAGTTTTAGGGATCAAGAATAAAAAAATACGATTGATTTCCTTAAGGAGGATCCCTTTGGTAAATTCCCAAACATCCTATTTCACAAAAGGTTATATAATATTCCATTATTTATCGAAGAAATAATTGTAAAGCCATCCGGACTCGATGCTTTTGAGCCATACATAGCAAAGACAAGTCTTTCAATTTTGTTTTCATCAATAGGTTAGGTAAGAAGCTCAAAATCTTGGGAAGAAACTCGCTGCAAGTTCAATGGCCTCAAATCATCCAGTGAGACATTCAAATAGCCAATTGAGCCTAGAAGAGAAGTAAAGTAATGTATAGCTTCATCTTAAATGTCTTGAGGCTTCGAGACTAATGCACCAGTGGCAGATGAGATTGAGTAGAGTTTGTTAAAGTTGCGTCAAGCAGGGATGGATTTAAAGAAAAAATTGGTGCATTGATTGCCATCTTTAAGCCAGTGCATTTTTGCTCTTTATTGTAGCAAGAAATGATGGTTTCTTACAGCTTGCAAATAATTGATAGTGCCAGCTTTTCCTTTTCTATAAGTTTTGGTTCTGTAGGATGCAAGGCAAGGTTAGCTTGTATAGCTTCAAATTTGGCTCTTCTTCATTGGATAACATAGATATTGGAACCTTGTGTAGGTTTCAGAATTTTGAGCTCTTGCTTAATACATTTGAGTTTTTGGACGCAACGGTATTGCTTGGTACCTTCATAATTAAAGTTTGCTCCTAACCTAAATGCATTTGGAAAGTCAAGTTCATGCACCAGATAGTTGTTAAATCTAAATGGGAAACGAGAAGGGAGTTTCTAAAACAAGTTTCCAACTATAATTGGAGAATGATCCGAAAATAATGGTTATTTAAAGGTAGAAAAACTATTTGGAAAGGCAGTCATCCAAGCATCATTCACTAATGCTCGATTAAGTATTTTTCCATATATGCCAAGAGGAAGATTGTTTGTTGGACCAAGTACAGGTATTACTAAAGATTTTTTGATCAGTCACTTTAATATCATAAGCACAATTTTTGAAATCTTCTGAATAGTTTTTAACATTACAATGCCCTTGTGCTTCTGATCGTAAGAGGGTGAAGTTGAAATCACTACAAATCATCCATAATAAAGTGATGCAGTTGTTGAAGGCTCAGAGGTTATTCCATAGACATCTTTTCTGATATGAGTGAGTACTCATGTAGATAAAGAGAGGTTTACTTCGACATTGGCCTATAAAAAAATTAGAAGGAGATGCATGGCTTGTTTAATGGTTTTCAATAAATTGACTTTGAGTTCTTCCTTATTATAACAGAGGATGATGTGGCCATATGCATGGTGTTGATGATTAGAGAGTAAGCTCCATTATGGGTTAAGGATATGCAATTTACTTAGGTTCTGTAACTTTATTTTGGTTTCAATAAGTGCAATGAGCAACAGTTTCTTATGTAAATCAAATTCCCTAAAAGCCAAATGTAACATCCTGTTACCCATGTTAGGGCTAGAATTGTGATTTATAGGAAATTTCTGAGAAATTAAGAAAAATGCACATCATGCATGAGTTAATAGAGACATCCACATTTTGGCACATTCATATGACTATACATGCATTCATTCACATTTTCTGGGTATATTTGTACTGAGTTGTGATTTTTTGGAAATTTGTGAATTTGAAATTTATTTATATTAAAAATTTTATTGATTAGTGGAATTATTATATTTGTGAATTTTGGATTTATTTCGGAATTTATAGAGTATTATGGAAAATAGGAAAAAAGAAGATAAGAAATCAAATGAATATTTGGAGATAGTTGTATTGTAAAGATAGAGTTAATGGAGTTAGTTTCAAAAGCAACTTAGTTAGAGTTAAGCCTTAGGGAAGTGACAAGTGTCACTTAATAAGTGGCTTAAGAAACTTTGTTAAAGGTAAGTAGTGTTGTGAGAGTGAAGTTATCTGAGAGCTAGAAAGTTAAGTGCTTAGTCTAATTTTCCTTCTCTTTCATTGTAACCTCCTTCAGATTCTCTTCAACACACAGAACTTTCCATGAAATTCCTTCTGAGGAATTGCTTTGCTTTCCTTCCTTTACCATACTGCTATTTGTTCTTCTGCCTAAGAAAAACTAGAAGTGGGTTAGTTTTTATAGAGGAGAACGTGATTTTGCATGGAGTTTAGGTCTTTGGGATAATTGAAGATTTTGGGGTTTTTAACAAGTAGTGAATCAATCCTTTAGAGTTTTGGATTTATGAATGGATTTATGAAATAAATTTGATGAATTCATTGTCATCTACATGACCATGGGATTTGCATGTATATATTCATAAACACTATGTTAATGAGACTTAAATATGGATATAGTGTTATTTTAGTTTTGATGATTATTACCGATCAGATATTGTAGAAATGAGTTTTGGAGTTCGAAATAGAAATGAAATGGTGTACAAGATGAGCGTAGGAAATGAAAGTATAAAAAGGTGATATGTTGATATGCTTTGTTTCTTCACTGTGTATGTATATATATATATGTATGTGTGTGTACGTGAATAGGTGAGAGTTTTAGAGATGATCAAGGAAATAGTTTTTGAGTTGAAGAGCAATTGTAAAATGATGGTTTGAGATGTGAATGAGTGTAAAAATGAAGGTTGAGAGGAAACATGGAGATGCAGAATGAAAGTTGGAAATGTAGAAAGTTGACAGAGCATGAATAGGTAGAATATGAATTTTTGGCTTTTGATAATTTTTTATTTAAACTTGAATAATTTGGATTAGTATGAATTTATGGTGAATGAGTTGATTAAAATGGAGTAGAAAAACTAGAAATAAAAATTGAAGTGTTGGATTTGAAAAATGGAAGTCGTCTAGAAATTTTCTAGGAATGAATAGTAGTAGTGTTGAATTTTCGAGCTAAAACTTCCATGAATTTACTGTACTGATCTAGGTAGATTATGATAAAATGGTCTTCATAAAAGTTGTAGATCTTTCTTTAAGCTTTCTAGTGATATAAAGTTTATAATTTTTAGAGTTTTGGATCAAAAGTTATGGAGTTTAGAAGTTTAGTTTCGGTGAAGAAGAAGAAGTGGAGTTGCACCGTCGTGTTAAAGGCAAAAGTTGCTATTGTGCAAATGCACGATAGTGACTTTGTTGGTTTAAAGGTGAAAATTGCCATCGTTCAATTGCACGATGGCAACTCTTGAGAGTTGTTAGCTGGTGAACATGTGATGGAATTTTGGATATAAATTCTTCTCTAGACCTCAAAATGACTTAGTTTTTGAAACATTGGATTCTTAAGACATTTTTCTACCACTCTATAAAAATTGGTAGCATTTTGAATTGAATCGAGAAAGATTGATCGAATCAAAGTGTGGAATCTGTTGAAACAGTGAAATAGGATTTTCTTACTGAGCACCCTTCAGTATTTTGATTATATATGGATCTATAGGTTTCAAAATGAGATGATTGTTTATTTGGAGTAAACTAGGGACATATGTCTAAAATCATATGAAGAAGTCAAATTGTGATTCAGTCTCTAAGATATTTAATTTCTGGATGGAAGTAGTGTATAGTACACTATTTTTGAATGTGAACAACCCGATAATGTTTGAGGCATATCTTCCAAATTACTGAACCAAATTGAGTGATTTTTTATGTTAATAGAAACTTAAGACATTGGAGAATAACTTTCTAGAAGGAATTGTTGCCTAAATTTACCTTATCGTATTTAGTATGCCAAGTTGACCCTTATATGTATTAGAAGAAAAATCTGAAGTGGTCAATGAAGTTATGAAATTGCTTTTATTGGTCCAAATTATAAGTACCCTTGGTGTTAATGAAGGCTTTGATATCTGAATGATTTGATCATACGGATCTCAATAAAATACCCCGGAATTGTCATTGAACATGTATTGTGCATATTTCATATAAGTAGATGTGCATTAATGAATATTTATATATTTATGCAAAAATGTGACATATGTAAATGTGTTTTGTATGATATAGAGAAGCCAAGCGGATGCCAATCAGACGTTGTCGGTCCATCCAAGCAATAACATATTGGAGCGTACTTTGAGTCAACCTAGATGATTTCCTAGGATTAATTTGATTTGATTTATTTAAACTATCAATATTATTAATTGTTTGCAATTTGTTTATAAATTCTGGACTGGAATTGTCTGAGCAGGCCAATATTCAGGAATGTATTGGAAATGCTTTGATTGTGGTTTTGAATGCTATGTAAATTCTCAATGAAAGTTAAATTCCAAACTTAGGTCTGATGATTATGAGCTTTGTTTGAGTATCATACGTGATGGTGATATATGACATGTATGTATTTGATGCATTTCATAAAATGCATGCTCAGATAAAGGCGTTGTGACTTGAGTTGCCAGTATGAAACGCTTCCACGTAGAGCTTTGCTCTGTGATTTTTGATTTTGCACGTAGAGCTATGCTCCGTGATTCTGTTTTGACTGATCCTTATGGGCCAGTATTTGTATAACTTTGTAATAGGCACTCGGTCACGACAATAAGAACGAATGTGAGTCTCATACATATAGCATTCATATAAGACTGAAATCCATGAATGATTTGCAAAGCTGTATTGAGTGATCCTATGTTGTGCCATATTGTATGAGTTATGATGTTTAGAATGAATATTTGTGCATATGTGATGTGTGTATGTGATCCGGTGAAATCCTCAATGATGATTCACTCATTGAGTTCGCAAAACTCATCAAAAATTGCAATGTGGCTTTTTAGGTTTTCTAAAGGTCTCTAGAAAGGCCCCGAGTAAGAGTTTCAAGTCGGGATCAGTTTACGCCTACATATGTATTTCGATATGTTGTATTGATAAATGTTGTCTTAAGTGTTGTGCATTGTATATGAAAATGGTTTTTGAAATGTAAGGACCTTATAAATACAAGTATTTTTTTTTTGTAATGGGCCTAATTGATTACTAAAATTTTTATGTGTTCAACAATCTTTGTAACTTTTGTGACTAAAATTGTTTATAAATCAATCGAGCCGAAATTGATTATCGATTTTCCACACATGCGTATATTGTGTAAGAAAACTTTGCAATGAGTTTCATCCATTTACTGTTTTAGCATGCCACCCTCGCGGGGCATAGACTGAGATATCACCCATAGATGTTGGGTATGGGTCCTACGGGAGTGGGGTGCTACAATATGTCATATCAGAGCCCAGCATTAGTATCTTACATGGGCATTTTTCGACATATGTGTTAAGTTACATGCGTTTCAGTCATGTCATAGTAGGTAGTAGCAACTGATACCTAGTCCAATTTGCATTTATATGAGTCACATATATGAGTATTTGATAAGTGTTTGAATTGATAGAAGTAATGGAAAGAATGATGTTATGTCCGAATATGAGAAAATGAAAGTTTATGAATTTGCACTTTATGAAAACATGTTATAATTGATATGGTTTTATGACATGAGTTAAGTATTTGAAATACGCTTTGAGATGCACTGAAAGAGCCATTGCTTTGAGAGCTTGGAGACATTAGTTATTCAAGCGAAAATCTAGTGCAATGAAGATCATAGAATACTGAGTTAACTTTTGGGCAAATCAAAGTATTAATAGCTAATGAACTTAAAATCAGTTTCGTATGAACAGAATGGCAAAGCCCAAATTAAGGATTGAGAATTGACGAATCTTATTGAAGAAATTGAAAGTTGGTAATGAATTCGAATTTTGAGTTTGGATAGGAAAAGAATTCCTTGTGATTGTAATATGAAGTTTGTCTGCACAATAAGATGATTGAGTAAAAGAGTGTTAGAGATACCATAGATAACAACTTATGCTATACGACAGGAAGAGGCAACTACCTTTATATTTGGATGAATAAGGCCTAAAAATAGTTTAAGGCTAGAAGTGGTAGGAGATGTTGATGATAAGTGAAATTGATGTGTATTAGAAATTAAATGACTCAAGAAAAATAAATGAATTAGGTGGATTAACACCGAAGAGATATGAAATATCAAGTAGAAGATGAATTGTTTTTGACAGTATCACCTTGCCAAGGTGTACTTAGGTTAGGAAAAAGGGGAGCTAAACCTGACATAAAATTGTCTATATGAAAGTTTTGTAAGAGAAGGGCCATTAACATGAGTTTGTAACAACGACAAAGATGTCTTATATGCATTAAGCATGATATGTGAATGTGATGAGAAATAGTAATATGATTTGACTCAGATGTATTGTCGACACAGGAAATGAAAACTTGAATAATCTGAAATGAATTGAGGACGCAAACAAGATTATGTGATATCTGAATAAGTAACTAGAAAACTGATTGATTTCATTAGTGAAAGTCTTTTAAAAGAAACATTCAAGTATGAAAGCCATATGGGAAACGGAGGAGCACATGAGGAATCAGTACCACTATGTATTTGATCATTCAGGTAAGAATTTCGAGGACGAAATTTTTATTAGTAGGGGAGAATTATAACATCCCATTACCCATGTTAGGGCTAGAATTGCGATTTATGGGAAATTTCTGAGAAATTAGGAAAAATGCACATCATGCATGAGTTAATTGGGACATGTACATTTTGGCATGTTCATATGACTATACATGCATTCATTCACATTTTCCGGGTACATTTGGATTGAGTTGTGATTTTTGGAAAATTTGTGAATTTCGAATTTATTTATATTGGAAATTTTATTGATTAGTGGAATTATTATATTTGTGAATTTTGATGAATTTAGGATTTATTTCGAAATTTATAGAGTATTATGGAAAATAGGAAAAAAGAAGAAAAGAAATCAAATGAAGATTTGGAGATAGTTGTACTGTAAAGATAGAGTTAATGGAGTGAGTTTCAAAAGCAACCTAGTTAGAGTTAAGCCTTAAGAAAGTGACAAGTGTCACTTAACAAGTGGCTTAAGAAACTTTGTTAAAGGTAAGTAGTGTTGTGAGAGTGAAGTTATCTAAGAGTTAGAAAGTTAAGTGTTTAGTCTAAGTTTCTTTCTCTTTCATTGTAACCTCCTTCAGATTCTCTTCAACACATAGAGCTTTCCCTTAAATTCCTTCTGAGGAATTACTTTGCTTTCCTTCCTCTACCATACTGCTATTTGTTCTTCTGCCTAAGAAAAACCAAAAGTGGGTCAATTTTTACAGAGGAGAACATGATTTTACATGGAGTTTATGGCTTTGGGATAATTGAAGATTTTGGAGTTTTCAACAAGTAAGTAGTGAATAAATCCTTTAGAGTTGTGGATTTGTGAAATAAATTTGATGAATTCATTGTCATCTGCATGAACATGGGATTTACATGTATATATTCATAAACACTGTGTTAATGGGATGAAGATATGGATATAGTGTTATTTTAGTTTTGATGATTATTAGTGATAAGATATTGTAGAAATGAGCTTTGGAGTTTGAAATAGCAATGAAATGGTGTATAAGATGAGTGTAGGAAATGAAAGTATAAAAAGGTGATATGTTGATATTTTCTGTTTCTTCACTGTGTGTGTGTGTGTGTGTGTGTGTGTGTGTGTGTGTGTGTGTATGAATAGGTGAAAGTTTTAGAGATGATCAAGGAAATGATTTTTGAGTTGAAGAACAACTGTAAAATGATGGTTTGAGATGAGAATGAGTGTAAAAATGAAGGTTGAGAGGAAACATGGAGATGTAGAATGAAATTTGAAAATGCAGAAAGTTGAGAGAGCATAAATAGGTTGAATATGAATTTTTGGCTTTTGATGATTTTTGATTAAAACTTGTATATTTTGGAGTAGTATGAATTTATAGTGAATGAGTTGATTGAAATGGAGTAGAAAAACTAGAAATAAAAATTAAAGTGCTGGATTTGAAAAATGGAAGTGGTCTGGAAATTTTTTGGGAATGAATAGTAGCAGTGTTGAATTTTCGAGCTGAAACTTCAGTGAATTTACTGCACTAATCTAGGCAGATTTTGACAAAATGGTCTTCACGAAAGTTGTAGATCTTTGTTTAAGCTTTCTAGTGATATAAAGTTTGTAATTTTTAAAGTTGGATCAAAAGTTATGGAGTTTAAAAGTTTGGTTTCGGTGAAGAAGAAGAAGTAGAGTTGCACGGACGATGGTGACTTCAGTGGGTTAAAGGTAAAAGTTGCTATTGTGCAAATGCACGATGGCAAATTTGTTTGTTTAAAGGTGAAAATCGCCATCGTGCAATTGCACGATGGCGACTTTTGAGAGTTGTTAGCTGATGAACATCCGATGGGATTTTAGCTATAACTTCTTCTCTTGACATCCAAATGACTTGGTTCTTAAACCATTGGATTCTTAAGACATTTGTCTACCTCTCTACAAAAATTGGTATCATGTTGAATTAAATTGAGAAAATTGATCTAATCAAAGTGTGGAATCTGTTGGAACAGTGAAATAGGATTTTCTTACTGAGCACCCTTCAGTATTTTGATTATATATGGATCTATAGGATTCCAAATGAGATGATTGATGATTTGGAGTAAACTAGAGACATAGGTATAATCATATGTAGTAGTCAAATTGTGATTCAGTCTCTAAGATATTTAATTTCTGGATGGAAGTAGTATATAGTACACTATTTTTTTAATGTGAATAACTCGATAATGTTTGAGGCATTTCTTCCAAATTACTGAACCAAATTGAGTGATTTTTATGTCAATAGAAACTTAAGACATTTGAGAATAACTTTCTAGAAGGAATTGTTGCCTAATTTGTCCATTTACCTTATCATGTTTAGTATGAAAAGTTGACCCATAAATGTATTAGAAGAAAAATCTAAAGTAGTCAATAAAGTTATGAAATTGCTTTTATTGGTCCAAATTATTAGTACCCATGGTGTTAATGAGGGCTTTGATATCTGAATGATTTGCTCATAAGGATCTCAATAAAGTACCCCAGAATTGTGATTGAACATGCATTGTGCATATTTCATATAAGTAGATGTGCATTAATGAATACTTATATATTTGTGCAAAAATGTGATATGTGTGAATGTGTTTTGTATGATATAGAGGAGCCAAGTGGACACTAGTCAGACATTACTGGTCCATCCAAGAAATAACATATTGGAGCGTACTGTGAGTCAACCTACATGATTTCCTAGGATTAATTTTATTTGATTTGTTTAAACTATCAATATTATTAATTGTTTGCAATTTGTTTATAAATTCTAGACTTGAATTGTCCAAGGAGGCCAATATTCAGGAATGTATTGGAAATGCTTTGATTGTGGTTTTGAATTCTATGGATTTTTTAATGCTATGTAAATTTTCAATACCAGACTTAGGCCTGATGATTATAAGCGTTGTTTGAGTATCATATGTGATTGTGATATAAGACATGTATGTATTTAATGCATTTCATAAAATGCATGCTCAGATAAAGGTGTTGTGACTTGAGTTGCAGTATGAAGTGCTTCCACTTAGAGCTTTGCTCTGTGATTTTTGATTTTGCACGTAGAGTTATACTCTGTGATTCTATTCTGACTGAGCCCTATGGGCCAGTATTTGTATAAGTTTATGATAGGTACTCAGTCACAACAATAAGAACGAATGTGAGTCTCTTGCATATAACACTCATATAAGAATGAAATCCATGAATGATTTGCAAAGCTGTATTGAGTGATCCTATATTGTGCCATGTTGTGTGAGTTATGATGTTTAGAATGAATATTTGTGCATATGTGATGTGTGTATGTGATTTGGTGAAATC
>JANSVA010000009.1:9876733-9894293 GCA_025504915.1 Erythroxylum reticulatum
CTCCAAATAAATTCATTTATCTAACAAGACCACACAATTTATTCAAATCATGCTTAATAAATAAATAAAAAATTTTCGAGACCCAATAATAAGGCTTTAGCCACATTTCAAGTTTTATTTGCTCCTGTGTATTTCGTATTTTTGAGGTTTGAAACAATGATGTCTTATGGCTTGAAATGTCCATTAAAGATTTGTAAAACTATTATATTTTTATGTTAATGAAATATATTTCATTTGCTCATGACGTTCCAAGTTTGTACATTGTATTTTTAAGTTTTCATAGGGGAAAACTTTGTGTTCTAACTTTAGGAAAAAATTTGTATTAATCTATTCTGAATTAGACAAAGTTGTCTTCTTGAAAGTTGTAGTTTATCTTTCTAGCTTTCCAACGGTATAAAGTATGAAATTTTTGGATATCAGAGTTGAGAGATATGATCATTATAAATAGTGATGCTACATAGGATGTATATGTGGGACAGCTTCGGTAGCGCTCACACCTTTATTCCTCACGATTGCACCTTTATTCCTTACGATCACACGTGAAGGGTTTTCCATATCTGAACATGTTTGATTCTTTTGGCTATAACTTTGTCATCCAACCTCTAAATGACTTTATTCTTGAACCAATAGTTTCCTAACACATTTCTCTATATCTACACAAAAATTTATACCTTTTGGTGTTGATTTCAAAAAGATTGATGAAAAGAAAGTGAGGGAATCAGTTGGAAGAATATGAATTGGTTAATTTACTGAACATATTTTGGTATTTTTAAACATATCTTGATTTGTAGGGCTTCAAATGAGATGATTCTTGTTTCAGTATAAACTAGAGCCATAGAGCTACAATTATTTTGAAAAAGTCTATTTGTAATTCTGGTGACTGACTGGTGTGAGTACACCACCCTTGTGGCATGTGTGTTCAGATGTCACTTAGGATGACTGACACATGTCTTGCGAGTGCGGGGTGCCTAACAAATAAATATAGGGTCTCAATATGATACAATAAACACTAGGACCCTATGTGACCTCACTGTCTCATTTACATTTCTCCAAGCTAACTGATCTAATGTGTTATTATCTCTAATAGGTAAGACATGAGCTGATTTTGTTAATATGTCAACAATGACCCATATGGCATCATGCTGCCTCAGAGTTCTCGATAAACTTATAATAAAATCTACTGTAATCCTCTCTCATTTCCACTCTAGAATAGGTAATGACTGCAAATTCCCAACTGGGCTTCATGTTGTGCCTTAACTTGTTGACATGTTATACACTTGACAACATACTTAGCCTGGCCACCAAAAATGTTTTTCTAGAGTATCGTACATCTTGGTAGTACCAGGATGCATAGCATAGGCTGCTATGTATGCTTCCTCTAAAATTTCCTTTCTCAAACCATCAATATCTAGTACATATAATCTCTTATTCAACCACATTATATCATTTCTCAACTCAAACTTAGAATTTAGATTCGGTTTTATCTTCTATACAATCTTCACTACTTCTGGGTCTTTGAATTGAGTTGTTATGATCCTTTTATGTAATACCGGTCTAAGCTTCAACATAGCTAATAATGCTTCATTTTGTCCCAAACTTATCTCAACATTCAGTTCTCACAGTTGAACTAGATTTGGTAACCTCGATGCCTGAATTTGTGCTACACTACTATTAGATTTCATACTTAATGCATCAGCTACAACATTGGCCTTACTTGGATGATACTTTGTCATGCAATCATAATCTTTAAACAACTCAATCCACCTCCTTTGTCTCATATTAAGTTCCTTTTGACTTAACATATATCTCAAACTTCGATGATCCGTAAAAATCTGAAACATTTCTACATATAAATAATGTCTCAAAATTTTCAAAGCAACCACTACTACAGCAAGCTCTAAATCATAAACTGGATAATTGAACTCATAAGGCCTTAACTATCTTAAAGCATAAGCAATCATTCTGCTATATTGCGTCAAACACACCCTAACCTTTGGTGTGAAGCATTACTGTATACAACATATCCTTTAGATCCAGATGGAATAGCTAACACCGGTGCCATAGTTAATTGATATTTTAAGTCATTAAAGCTCTTTTAACATTCGTTAGTCCATCGAAAAGGTACATTCTTCCTTAGAAGCTTTGTCAAAGGGGTTGAGATCAATCATAACCCCTCAATAAACCTCCTGTAATAACGTGCTAGCCTAAGAAAACTTCGAATCTCCGACACATTTCTAGGTGCTTCCTATTTCATCACAACCTTAACTTTCTTTGGGTCTGCCTATATACCCCATTTAGACACCATATGACCCTAGAACACCATTTGATCAAGTCATAATTCACACTTACTAAACTTGGTATACAATTGCTTCTCTCTCATTATCTGTAAAATTAAGCTCAAATGCTCATAATGTTCCTATCTACTCCTCGAATACACTAAGATATCGTTTATGAATACAATAACAAAGTGATCTAAGTAAGGTCAGAATACTTTATTCATGAATTCCATAAAGGTTACTAGAGCATTCGTCAATCTAAAAGGCATCACCAAAAACTCGAAGTGTCCATAACTGGATTTGAATGCACTCTTTGGTACATCAGCTTCTACTATTTTCAATTGATAATATACTAACCTCAAATCCAGTTTAGTAAACAACTGAGCTCCTTATAACTGATCGAGTAAATTATCTATTCTCAGCAGGGGATATTTATTCATCACTGTCACCCAATTTAATTGCTTATAATCAATGCACAATCTCAAAGTCTCATCCTTCTTTATAAACAAAAATGGAGCTCCCAAAGGTAACACACTGGGTCTGATAAAACCTTTATTTAATAACTACTGCAGCTGAGTCTTAAGTTCTTTAAGCTCCATAGGTTCCATCCTATAAGGAGTAATAGATATAGAAGCGGTACCTGGGACAAGATCAATGGTGAACTTTGTTTCCCTATCTAGTGGTAATCTCGATAATTCAGTGGGAAAAATATATAGAAAATTCCTAACAATAGGATTATCTTGTAATGTCTGCTTAACTCAGGTATTAGTCACATAGGCTAAATATGCCTCACATCTACTTCGAATTAGTCTAAAAGCACTTATTGATGAAATTAATCTGGCCGACACTGCTTGACTAACGCCTCAAAATATAACCTTTTATTGAGTAGAAGATTAAAAAATAACTTCCTTAGTGTAACAATTCATCATAGTCCTATAAACAGTAAGCCAGCCTATACCTAAAATAAGGTCTATCTCTTTCAACTGCAATACCATCAAATTGACTTTTAACTCAGTGTAGTCAACCCAAATAATACACCCTTTACATACTTCTCCAATCACCCTCTACATATTGGAGTTCTCATCTCTAAGCCAAATTTCAACATCTCTCTCTCACAATGCAATTTAGATGCCAAATGTGGGGTAATAAATGAATATGCAGATCTAGGATATAACAATGCAAATGCCTCAAAATTAAAGACATGTAACACACTGATAACAATATCTAGGGAAATTTGTACCTCCTGTCTCTTAATATCAAAGATTTTAGCCTGAAACTGTGGTTGGTTACTCCGTACCTCAGTCCTAACACTAAGACCTGCTGAATTAGCTTTACCCCTATCTCTGCCTCTCTATCCTGCTCCACTGGCTCTGCTATGTTAGATAGCCATCTTTGTCACTAATCCTCCTCTCACTCTAGATTGTGCTCTTAAAGTTACTGGACAGTTTCTAATATGATGCTTTAAGGAGCCATACGTAAACAAGATCCCTATAGCTTCTAACATACTCCACCATGGCTTTTTCCACAATATTCACAGCTGGGAATCTATTGTATTTGTCTACCATTAGTTCTCCAAATGTCTGACCTTTACCACCACTAGAATGAACACAACTACCTCTAGGTCTAAACCTTGACTACCTCATTCTCAACTTTAATCGCGATGATCTATTCTGGCATTTACTAAATTTCCTGCCAAAGTCAGCTTGAAACTCACCATACATCTTAATCCTAAACTCCTATCTTTACTCTCCTTGTTCATCCTTTAGTAACTGCTCAATCTGAATTGAAGAAGATCTCGCAACTCAGTAAAACTATTCAGATTTGTAATAGCTAACCTTGTCCTGATCTCCATATTCAATTCATCCTCAAACCATCTACATTTATCTTCCTCAGTCAGGATTAGAGTAGTAGCATATCTTAAGAGTTCATTGAACCATACCTCATACTCAGCTACCGTGAGTTTTCCCTATTTCAGATCGAGTAATTCCTTCATCTTCCTGTCTAAATATATCTTTGGCATGTAATTATCCTTATAGACCTTCAGGAAGTCCCCCCCATGTTAGTCTGCGAGGTCAAGGGAAATTACTTGGAACTGTCTTCTACCATTAATAGGTTAGACCTTGAAGTAAAGAGACTGCGTAGTTGAGCCTCTCATCAGGCTCATAGTCCATTTGATTAAATACTCTCTATATGTTCTCTAACTAAACCTCTTCCTCGGAAGGGTCTGTACCTCCATAGAAGTCTACAGCCCCCTGCTTCCTAAGTTTATTGTACCTCTTTTCTCTCCTCTCAAAAGCTCTCTGAGGTATTTGTTCACACTGGGATATAGGGGACTCTCTATTGGCTCCAATTGACTCAAGATTAGTTAATTTTATGATACGGTCTCCTATAGTAAATGACCTATAACAAACAATAATAATGATCACTATATGGGTCCCTTTCTATATGCCATGTTGAATTGCTTATATATGTCCCTAAGGATGCCAAACTATTGCTCTGATATTAAAACTGTAATATACCACTCCTATACAGCATAAGCTCGAACATACCAAAAGATATTTAAGAATAGACTTTATGAAAATGGTACATTAAGACAATTAAACTAACTCATTAAAGGCATCAAACATATGGTAAGCATTCTAAATGTTCATTTTAATCCATCAATCTTCCAATTGTGAAAAATAAACTCCAAATTACTAATTGTAACCCATCAATTCTTTTTATTTGTAAATCAAAATACAAGACATTAAAAATTAACAATAATATCATAATCATTTTGAAACTTTCATACTTCGGAATATGTCAATTGAGTGAGATTTTTCTAAATCAAAATTCATGTGTGTATGCTCATATTATGCATGTGAATGAAACCATAAAAATCATATCCTAAATGAACCAAATTCATTCTAATATGATGTAATTCATGTGACTAAGTAATCTAACACTCTAACTCTCAGCAGTTTTGGAAACAGACTATTACAGTCGAGTTATATGATATGTCCTAAAATATGTTTGAGAAAGCTTCTGATTTAAGCAGTGGCTCATCAAAATTTGATGGTACGGTCAAAGTTTAACATAAACCAAATCACTAATTTTGAATTCTCTGTCCAATCATTACTTATTAGCTTATTGGGTCATCTAATTACATGCTTTATGCATATTTTCTTTGAGCTAGGTGATGATCAAGTCATGGATAAAAAGAGCTTCATCGATTGAAGCTATTGGCTATAACCTAACGGTGTAGGAGGGCAAGGAAGGTGGCAGCCAACCATATAAGGCCTGGAGTGGTGACACATCAATTGTCGAGTGCTAAACAGTGTTGTACTAGTATTCGGTCAAGTATAGAAATCAAGACCATGATTTCGGCTCATTACAGGCAAAACAACGAAGATATGTTTCAAGGAAACAATTCAAAACTTTCAAGTGTTCGTCGAACTGAGGGTGGTAAACACTATTGTGCTATAGTTTTGTACCCAGTTGAGGGTACAACTCCTACCAGAATCGACTTAGAAATAAAGGATCTTGACGGAACACGACAGATTTGGGAATCCCATCAAACTTGTAAATATTAGCCAAGAAAATAGAGGCCAGACTTACTGAGGTATATTTGGGCGGCAGAGCGAGAAAATACACATATTTGCTCAGATTATCCATTATTACCTAAATTTTTGTCTTGCCATTTGAACTAGGTAAGCTCGTTATGAAATCCGTTGTTATATCTTCCCAAACTTAAGTTGGAATTAGCAGTGGCTGGAGGAAGCCGAGTTAAGTATTTAACCTGCTGGTATATTTGACATTGTTGGACAAATTGCTTCACAATTTGTTGTAAACCAAGCTAGAAAAAAGATGTAGCAACTTTGGCACTTGTGGCTTTGACTTCATATGTCCGCCTACTAGGGAGGCGTGGAACTTCTGAAGGATCTGTGTATGGAGACCACTAGTAGCAGGGAGGAAGAGGCATTGGTCAAATTATATAAGGTCATTATGGATAAAGTACCTGCTAAATAGTTGTGGCTTGGAAGTGATGTTAAGAAGCCAATGAATTCCTGCAAGTGTGGAAAAGAAGAAATCTCGAAGTTGAGCCAACCAAGGGAAAGTTGAGACAGAAAGGGCGTGGAAGGCTGGTAATTTGACTCGACTCAAAGCATTTGCCACCCTATTTTCTCTCCTAAATTTGTAAAAAATCTCATATTCATATCCGAGAAGTTTAGTTATCCATTTATATTATTCTGGAGTTTGCACCGTTTGAGTAAGCAAAAGGTAGATACTTGGTTGATCCGTAAAAATCTTGAATTTACGTCCAAGTAAATATTGCCTCCACTTTTTAATGGCCTTAATAATAGCATATAATTCTTGGTTAATGAGTCGTGGAAAAGTAAATAGTAATGTTGATATAAGATGAAGGTTAGGTATTAGAATTGGAGCAAAATGCTTATACACACAGATAGCAAAGTAAGAGAACCAGTGAGATTTGCAAGGAGCAAGAAAGCAATGATAACTGAGGATGGAAGCAGAATCGACTTTGGAAGAAAACTTAATCAAGTAGTAGAAACTTCAACAAATCCATCTTCATTGTAGCTTCCACTATATTGCACTCCTTAGGCTGACAACCCATTCATGCCATACTTTGTCATACAAACATTTAGTTGGTTATTTGTGATAAAAGTCACAATCTTTTTTCAAGATAATTTTGCTATTTCATTGAAACCATATAGTCCAAGAAGATTGACCAGACATAAGTTCAAGTAGAATTCAACTAACAATTTAACTAGAATAAGGTTTTATGTTGAATCTAAAAGTCCAATTCTTTTGGAGAAATGTTAAATAATTCAAATTCCATTTAAGTTACTTCAAGTACAAAAGCTCAACTTTTTTTAAAAAATTATTTAATATTCTAAAGTTTAATTAAAAATATATAATTTAATATTTTAAAATAAGGAATTTTTTTAAAAAGCTCTAAATTTAAGTTTCTTAAAAAATTGTATTTTTCTTTTCAAAAAAGCTATTTTTATTAAAAAGTATTTTTAAATTTTACAGTAAAACACTTTTTTTTAAAATAACTTTTATGATATATTTTTTTTTCCCTTTCGAAAACTCACCCAAGTGCCAAGACAAGTAAAGTGAAGTCTGCTCTGTGTATCATCCCTTACACTGATTATCATTAATTTGATTATAAACATGTGTGTATAGACAATAGTATTTCATTTTTTATTTTAATTACTCATTTATCTTATCCTCCCCCTCACGGAGCAACTTCTCTACTCTTTTGTTTCTTGTCTCAATTTGCAATCCAGAAGAGGAAAGAACTGTCGGAACATTACATGGAAGGCCCATCTTCTACCTTGGGCAGCGGTGTACAACACCATGATAACTCCACTGCCCCACGGCGCTTTCCTGCGGCTGCTCAACCGGAGATTATGAGAGCCGCCGAGAAGGACGACCACTACGCTTCCTTCGTCTACGATGCCTGCCGTGACGCTTTCCGCCACCTCTTTGGTCTTTCTTCATTTCCTCCTTCCCAATTCCTAGTTTCTGCTTTCTTTCTCTTAAATAAAAATATTTTGAATTCACAATCTGATAAAACTCTATCTTCCGTTGTTCTTCTTCTACTTTTTTTTTTTTGGTTTTAAGGTACACGGGTTTCCTTAGCTTATCAGAATGAGGTTAGTCCCTCTTTCCTTTACAATATTTCATTTATTGAAATAGTTAACGCATTGGAGAATGGCCTGGGTTCTACAGACAAGGCTGCTGGGACAGATGCTTTATTATGTGTTGACAACAGGTGCAGGGCAGCAAACCCTTGGGGAAGAGTATTGTGACATTACTCAGGTGCTGCTTCGATGAATCCGTCGCTTTTATGATAATCTGATTGACCAAGTGTTTATCATTCCCCAATTACTTATTACTTGTCCCTGATGCCTACAATTTTATGCTCTATTTAGTCGTCTCTTCTGTTCTCAATCCCTCGTATTCATACCTACAAGCTTTGCTTGTGTTTCTATATGTTTCAGCTACTTTTTTCTTTTTCTTATTTCTGATGTTGATCACTGTTTTGCTAGGTTTCAGGGCAGTTTGGACTTCAACCTACTCCAGCAAGGCGTGCTCTTTTCATTGTATATCAGACAGTGGTTCCTTATGTTGCTGAAAGAATTAGGTCCAGGATTTGTTTTCTTTCTATCCTCTGCTCTATTCTTTGTTGTTGTTGTTGTTGTTGTTGTTGTTTTAAAACTTTTTCTTCACATTTCAGATTATTAAATCTGAAGCTTTTAGCTTTTACAGCTCAAGAGCTGCTTCACAGGGCATAGCCCTTGCTGATTCTCTGTCGGAAGAACTCTATGGCAGCAATACTCCTGGAAGCAGTCAGGAACAATCTTCTGACAATACATATATTCCATCTCCCTCCTCGTCAGTGGCATCAGTTTCTTTAATATCTAGCTTAAAACAGAGATTTATTGCTCTGTGGTTACAAATTGTTCGGAGATGGCCTACGGTATAATTACATTTAGGCTGCCTTTTTTAATACTTATTTTTTGCTTAGTTAATATCTGTCACAAGTAATTCTTTCGTCAAAATGTGTCATTTATATTTTTTGGCTTACGAATGGTCTCTATCAGAACAACATATTCACATAATGCCAAACTTTAGAGCTTCATAATGTTTATAACAAGTGAGACATATTTGTTGGTGTTGCATTCAGGTTCTTCCTGTAGCACGAGAATTTCTGCAAGTGATTCTTCGGACTAACCTTATGTTTTTCTACTTTGAAGGTCGATAATGAGTCTATGGATCATATGTTGTAGTTCGTTTTCTGACTAATCTATTTAGTGTAATTTCAAATTGCAGTTGTTCTTGGTCTGCAGGTCTCTATTATCATATATCAAAGCGTGCAGCTGGTATACGTTATGTTTTCATTGGAAAGCCATCCAATCAAAGGCCAAGGTGTGATTTATGTCATACTACTGTCATTATCTTAGTTATAGGTTCATGTTCTTAATGACTTAACAACCTCAGTTTTCTTCTAACCCTAGTCTCTTAACAACCTCAGTTTTCTTCTAACCCTAGTCTTAGTTACAGCTCAATAAATTCGATGACTTCACATGATCAGTTTTTGTGTGGAACTGTGTATTTGACGTCAAGGATTAAAACTCTGACAATTGGATTTTTGAACAGATATCAAATACTAGGTGTGTTTCTTCTAATTCAGCTATGTATCATTGCTGCTGAAGGTCTTCGTCGAAGCAATTTATCTTCCATTACTACTGCAGTTCATCAGACATCCTTAGCATCGCACCAAACTACAGGTTATTCATAGATATATTATGCTAAATTTCCAATCCTGTGCACTGTTAAATTTGTGTTCATATACTAGTGATATTGTAATCTGATTTACCCGGGAAAATTGCTGTTCTTTTTTTAATTTGTATATTAATTTCCTATTGTAGATGTCCTGCCACTGCCATTTTTATATTTAACATTTTGAACAGGAAAAGAATATGCACGAGATACTACCATTGGAGTCTATGCAATTACCGCATGCCAGAACTTGGATTCTAAATTTCATGAGAGAACATGTTAAATTGTTTTGTGTGAAGTGCGTACTAAATCTGAAAAGAATCAACAGGATTTTATTAGAACCACTTTGTAAACTTCTGCATTTTGCGCGGCAGCTTTATTGATTTTTGACTTGTATGTTTGTATCTTATACTTTAAACTTTGTGGCCTTTGTCAATCTTCCATGTTATAAGTTTTCTGTTCCTGTCCAGGGAGAACTCTGCCTGTGTTTAATGAAGAAGGAAACTTGATACCGTTAGAAGTTGGAAGGGGAAGTGGGGTCTCAGATTTGATGCCCAGTGTTGAGGTAGATATGATCTTGTTGTTTCTAAATTTTCTTGGAGAAGAATTTGTATGTTGATTGGTTCTAAACTTCTTGATTTTCTGTCTGTGTTACTCAGCCTAAATTTGAGTTATTAGCTAAAAAAATACTAATAAATTGGTGTTGAATAGTTTTCTAGAGAGCTTGAGCTTTAACATATTTGTAATAGAAAATCTTAAGTATTTAATTAGTTTTGTTTAGGCCCTAATTTTCTTACTATACTTGTACATTTTATAGTCCTACAAAATGGGGTCCTCTTTTATATTGTCAAATTATCAATAAACACATTCTTTCGTTCTACATGTTATCAAGCACTGACATTCCTCAGCCAACTTCCTGGCCCTTGGTGTCAAATTCCATTGGTGCCTTACTAAGAGTTATCGAAAGCCTTCAGTCTGCAAAAATAAAGGCATTATACCACTATCTTTAGCTGGTTTTTTAAACTCCTGTCATCTTTTTGAAATCAACCAATCATCGGAGTCATCTCTCACTGCCATTGCATCTAGAGTATTTATTTGTTGATGTTGAAGGGTATTGTCAGTTAATCCGAGGACATGAGCTGTGGCAGATTTGTGATGAAAAATGTTTAATTTTAATAAATTTTGATTATTCCTTATTTTTGATCATATTCATAGATCCTATCACCTAATCCTGTAAATAATGTCGTTTTGGATAGTGGTAAATTATTAATAAATACAACAGTTGAGCTATAGGATAAAGTGTCTTGAGTAGGTCCTGCTACTGGCACATTGAATTCCAATTGTCACTTGTCCTCATGTTAGCAAGAGTAATTTTGATTCTATGCTACATTGCAGGGATATGCAGCTTTTTTTTTTATATAACAACCTTTGCATTGTTTGAATATTTCAAACATTTTTGAAGCTCTATTTCTACAATGTAAAAAGGGAAACTTACTTTGAAACCTCAAGTTGTTATATTGTGGTTATATTTTTCGCCTGAATAAATACTTTTTGCATAATCAGGCTCATGCAATTAGTGGGACCAGCAAATGCACACTCTGTCTGAGCAATCGACAATACCCTACTGCTACGGCGTGTGGTCACGTATTCTGCTGGTTATCTCGTCATCTTTTTTTCATATTCTTTTCCTGTTCGTTTTGTCAATTCTCACAAGACTTTAATATACATATACATAACTAGTATTTGCACTGTGTAGGAATTGCATCACGGAATGGTGCAATGAGAAGCCTGAATGCCCACTATGCCGTACACCCATTACCCATTCAAGCTTGGTCTGCCTATATCATTCAGACTTTTAGCATGTGATTAAGGACTAGACAGTAAAGAACAGTGATGAATTGTAAGCAATCTCCGCCCTTTTTACTGGTAATGAAGGGTCACAGAGAAAATCCTCTTTCTGTTGGTACTGCAAACATGCGATTATGAGGTTATTCGACGTTGGTAATTGTAGTTATAGTTTTTTATTACGTTTTACAGAATTGGGGGCCGCTGATTGCCGGCAAGAGAATATTGTGGGTGAGTTGGAGAACTGTGTGGGGTTGTGCTCCGTGCAAGTTTAGTCCTCTGGTGGTAATGTCCAGGTTAATATGGAGCAACTTCTGGGCTTTATGGGTTTGTCTAATCGATCATTTTAAGTTTCATGTTGTTCAATTGAATTTATAACAGGGGTAGTTTGCACGAATAATGATGCCTACATAAATAGCATTGGCAGGTCATCTTTTGCATTTGCTCTGTAAATCTGTAGTTAAAAAAATTTCAAGTTCAAGTTGATTGGTCATCTCATCTGGACTAACCGGGAAGCATGTTTCTTTCGAATTGAGGTTGATGGTAATGTTGAAAACACTTGTAACTTGGGGTCACCGAGAATCGCACCCAACTTCTTTCCAACCTGAGGGCTTGCCAGCTCTTGTAGTTAACACTCAGAAGCATAGTAGTGCGAAGATTTTGTCAACTCTAGTAACAAAAAATAGAGTAGATCATAAAGGTGTTCATCTGCTCTGATCACAATTGGAATGGCCCCGTCCGGAGCGACTATGTGGAGACAGGTTACCTTCAATAAAACTCTACATTTCATTGTGATTAATTTTTAACGGACTGGGCACTGACTCGTAAATTGCCTATGTACAACAAAGTAAACAACTCATAACAACTTGAAAATTTTAGCGACTTAAATCTAAAGCTAGATACAAAGATATAAAACTAATTGACTACGAGTGATTGATTCGGTCTTTTGCTTTTTAAAAATTAAAGAATGCATTAATCGCTAGAAGAGTTATTATTTACAAATGAAAACTAAGTTGTTAGGAATAACTTGACATTACACCAAGCATAAAGCCAATCAAATATAGAACTCATGCTATTAAACAGAATCTTGCTAGAATAAAATGTATCTAATGGAACTTATCCCATTCTCGGATTCCATGTTCTAGTATCCTAAAAAAAAGTGATTGCTCCGATGGAACCTTTTTTTTTTTTTTTTCCAGGAAGATTGATGTTGGCACACGATTGAAGCAATTTCTCTCTATTCCTTATTCTTTATATTCTTTATTACTAGTTTGGTTATTATTAATAAACAACATAAAAATTCAATGTAAAAGAAAATCACATGACCACCGATAATTAAAATGATAATTCTACTCTTAGGAATAATTTAATCCTCTAAATGATTGAAGTGAGTTGAATAGGATATCTTTATTTTTTTTATTCACCATTTGGGTTGATGAATTTAATTAGATGGTTATATAAGTGAAAGATAACTACTTCTAAATGTGCAGTAAAAAAATTGAAGATTTATTTCTTATATACAAGAGTAAAACATAAATAAACATAAGATCTTCTCGATGAAATTCAAAAGCTACAGGAACAATTTACTCATTCATCTAGAAGGAGATCAGGGAGGAAGGAAGAAAACCTAAAGGGGGTTGATGAAACACCCCCTCTTTTGTCTAAATACTTATGATCTTTTGGAACATTAAAGGCTTTAATGAGCCTCGTAAAGGTCAAATTGTTAAGGACTTTTTGATGGAGAAGAAACCAGTTTTGTTAGGGCTTTTGGAAACAAGAATAAAAGCCCATAAACTTCACAATGCGATGATATTCTTGGGAAAACCAGGAAGTATGAATTAAACCATGACTATCATTACAATGGTAGAATCTTGGTTGCCTATAATACTAAAAAAATGCAGGTCTAAATGATTAGAACCTCATATTAGTTCATTGACCTCATATGCAAACTCATTGATACAAGAAATGAGATGGAGATTACAATCATTTATGTAGCTAATTTCGAATTTCAGAGAGTTAAGCTATGGGAGGAGCTTCTCTTTATTCATTCATTTATAAATATGCCTTAGCTAATAGCAAGTGACCTAAACTGTATACTAAATCCCTTAGAAGCTCAGGGAGACAGAATCAATACGTCAAATCTTGGTATAAAATTGGAGGGTGTTGTTACAAATTTACAAGTGATTGATCTTAGATTTTTTGGTTGCTTTTTCACCTAGAGTGACAAACAATATGGAAGTTATCTTATCAAGAAGAAATTGGACAAAATATTGGTTAAAAATGTATGGATAAGCCAATTTCCCAACTCCTATGCTCATTTTGGTACCCCATATGTTTTGATCACTCTATAATGGATGTGCTTAATCTTAATTCCCCAGCTTCTTACAATTCTCCTTTCAAAATTGTCAAATTAAGCAGGGATGGTTTTATAGAGATGGTACATAAGATTTGGAATATTAGGATCATAGGCCGTAAAGCTTTTCAAATGATGAGGAAACTTCACATTCTTAGAAACAAAATGAAAATCTTATAATGGTTTTATGGAGATGGTTCATGAGATTTGGAATATTAGAATCATATGCTGTAAAGCTTTTCAAATGATGAGGAAACTTCACATTCTTAGAAACAAAATGAAAATCTTCTACAAAGCAGATTCGTCCACCAACTATATCAAGCAACAAGAAGCTAAGAGAGAGTTGAGAAGAGCTCAAGAGGCTTTTTACAATCAGTCAAACAACAATGCACACAAAAATATTGAGGCTACTAAGATGGAGATGTATAATGAAGCTTTTTTTGAGAGCATGATTCATTACTTATGTAGAAGGCAAGAATTACCTAATTGAGAGAAGGGGACTTCAAAACTAAATTATATCATAATTCAATTTTGGCAAGGAGAAGCCTTAATAAGATAACTTGTCTACTTGATTCAAATGACCAAATGTTTACTAATAGTAATTCTCTAAGGAATTTAATAGTTAGTTACTTTGAATCCTTAGTTGGCGCTCCTAATTCTCTTGGTTTTTCTAATTTACCAGAACTGGCAGATTTTATTGTCCCTCCTTCTTCCTTGTCCCAAGAAACATTAATAGGGCTTCAGTAGCCCTTTACCATGTAGGAGGTCAAAGTTGTTATGTTCAACCTTCATCCAATGAAAGCTCCAGGCACTGATGGCTTCAATGCCTTCTTTTTTCAACAAAACATGGCACATTATTGGTAAGCTTTTTGGGGAAATAGTGCTGGAATTTCTAAATTCAATAAATGTATTGAGGGAAATCAATGCAACTTACATTTGATTGACCCCTATAATACCCAATGCAAGCTACCTCAATTGTTTTTGGCCAATATCTTGTTGTAATATCATTTACAAAATGATTTCAAAGCTACTTGATAATAGACTAGAAGAGAATTTGAACTAGACCATACATGATTCTCAAGGAGCATTCATCCCTGGCATATATATTTTTGAGAATATTCTCTTGGTGCAAGATTTACTGAGAGATTATAGCTCAAGTAGATCCATCAAAAGTTCTTTTATCAAAATAGATCTCTCCAAAGCATTTGACAGACTTTCATGGAATTTTATCCTTATTTGTTTGGAATTATTTAGCTTCCTTACTTTGTTTATCAAATGGATAAATGCTTGAATTTCAACCTTTTCTTATAGCATCCTCATTAATAGAACTCTAACTAAGTAATTCAGAGGGTATAATGGCATAAGACAAGGAGATCCTCTCTCCTTAACTTTTTTTCATTGCTACAGAAGTATTGAATATGATTATTTACTACAACTTAGCTAGAAGACTTGATTTCAAGTTTTATCATAAATGCAAGAAGTGAGGCCAGGTCTCACAGCAATTGACACCTTTCAATCTATGCAAGTAACCAAAAGAACTTGGAGATTATTCAAGGATAAAGAATCACTTTTCAGTAAATGGATTAATGAATACTATCTCAGGGAAACTAAGCTATGGTAAATCTCTGAAAGAAAAGGGTTTCCCTAGGACTTTACCTAGATTCTAAGAAATAAGCTCACTGTCTATCCGTTCATCAAATTTTAGATAGGAAATGGAGTAGGTACATGGTTCTAGTACAATAATTGCAGTTCTCTAATTCCTCTTTACCTCATGGAAGATACCTCTTTACTTTTTTCAAGGATACCTCTTTAGGTAAGCGATTAGCAATGTAATTGATCATCATACTTGGCATTTTCAAGTTAAGGGTGTAAATAGGCTCCGAAGTTACTTTGCTAGATATCAACCTAATCTATACACTTTAGGCAAACTTATTGGGTCTTTAAGTGGCAATGAAGACTGCTCAAAACTCGTGCATAAGAGGACTTAAGCCTCCTAATCCTCTCATTCCTTGGTATAATATTGTGTGAAAAGGGTCCTTAAAACCTATAGCCTTTTTGATTACTTGGCTTATAGATAGAAGAATATTGAAAAATAAAGACAAGATAGTGGGTTATAATGACAAGATATGTGAGTTATATGGCAATGAGCTTAAAAGGAGAAACCATTTCTACTTCAAATGCAATTTTACCTCCTTTATTTAGGCCAACATCTAACATACTCTTAATCCTTTATGTCAATAATCAAATTAAAAAAGAATATTGGTGTGGGATGATCATAAATTCAACTCACTGGGGGAAAGATAGCGTCTGCCTTAGTCATAGCCTTAATTGTGCAGTTTATACCATTTGGAGAGAAAGGAATCATAGATTGTTCAACAAGACTATTATAGATAAGCATGTCTTAATTTTCAGTCTGTATTGTTGTCACTGAATCGTTCCTTTTGATCGCAAAAAGTTGAGTGATGTCTGCTTCTGTCCAATATCCAAAGACAGTTATTATTGTCCATCTCCTCTAGCAAGTCCTCTACTTCCTCAACTATGTTCCTCATTAGAGATTCTCTAGACATTGTTATCGTGGCCCTTGTGGGTATATTAAATCTATTGTAGAAGTTTTGCAACAAGAATTCTTTAGGTAGGTTATGGTGAGGACATTTCCTACTGTAAACCCTTATCATCTTCATCAGAGGAAAGTACTTATCCAAAATGCATGCACCTACTGCTCCCATGTCGTGATGTTTGTCAGGTTTAAATAATGATACCATTCTTTTGCTCTATCCTTAAGTGTGAAGGGAAAGAGCATCATTCGAACAATATTTTTGACATTCTATTATATTGAAAAGTATCAAATATTTTCAGAAAATTGGCATTAGGATCTTTATTACCTAACCAATATGTTGGAGTTATGTAAATATAGTACCCCAGAAAGCAAGTGTATTTACTTATAATTTAATTTTCTTCCAATTACTTTTGTAATGAAAATATTTATTATTAATAAAACAAAAGAGTTTGATTTTTATGAGCATTATATATCTAGTCATAAGGTATCGAGATTCTTTTGTAAGTAATATATATATACATAGAGATGTATGGGAAACATGTGTATTATAAGAATCTAAAATAATAGATTCATAGTTGAATAATCAAGTTGGTCGCTTGATTATGGTTTAGACTATAGTATTGCAATTTATCTCCATGCAAGTAAAAGAGTTTACTTCAAGGAAATGATGAGTTTCATATCATGATAGTAGTTGACTATCGATAATGGCATTATTAAATGAATCTAGAATCAAGTATGTTTTAAAGAATAAAGTGGGTCATTACTTTAATCTTAAAATATACAACTTAAGCATTTGTTTATTATGGATCACAATCTTGATGAGTGGTGACTCATATATGTTTCATTATAATTCTTCATATGATCGAAATGGATTTTTACAGAGTATCAATCCAGTATCTACATGTTGAAATTATTAATTGAAACATATATCAGGGAATATTCAGTCAAATAAAGAGTTTATAGTGATATCATCACTTTTAGATGTTTTATGGAGATTGGTGATTAAATTGACGCCAGTAGTTGATGGACTAGCTACAAGTCTTAATACCAAGATGAGATCTTGTGTATTAATCACCATATAAAGTAAAATAGGAGATCTAGAAGGAAAAACCAACATAAGGGCAAAACGGTAATTTGACCCTTTATAGTTCGGATGACGATAATATGGTTCATATTAGAGTTTGCAATTGGACATCTTATTTGAAACATGTGTTCTCATAATATTTAGTAATTCAA
>JANSVA010000009.1:9903478-9915304 GCA_025504915.1 Erythroxylum reticulatum
ATCATATGAAACAAAGAATTTGTTTGTGGGGGGTGAGAAACACTCTTATAACCCTTTTGAGTGGGAGAGTACCCATCCTGCATTTAGAATCTCAATAGGTGAAGATACAATTCGCTGGTCTGTCACCTTACTCAGCGGAAAAAACTCCAGTTTCATCTTAAGCTTTGGATCTCTAGCAACCTGAACCCATTTCTTTCGAATACCTTCGTTTATCTCTACATTTTGCTCAACATATGAACCAATAATGTCCAAGGTTGTTTAGGGTGCAGCTAGCTAGGAAATATTGGTGTTTAGGGGTGGAAAGTTTATAGTGGTGGAAGGTATAGAAAGCTAGGGAATGATGGTATTTAGGGGTAAAATATCATTATCCATTGTTCAAAAGGAAGAACTGATGGACAATGAGAGTTTTAGACGATCTATAGCAAGTTAATGGGTGGTGCATAAGAAGATAAGCATGAAGGCATAAAGGTAAATAAGCTAAATAGTGTAAGTGTAAGTGTAAGTTGTAGAGGAGTATTATGTGAAACAACAAATAAAACAGGTGAAAGAGAAACCAGATCTCACAATGGAGGATGCTAGAAGTTGCCAAGTGTACACTCTCATACAACACAGGTGGTGGCGAGAAGATGACTCATTTTTTCTTAGTGTTCACTAGGTTGGTGTGCTTCGCTAACCACTGTTTGTGTTTTTGAATTAACTTATATCTCATAAACATTAATGACATTACATGTATGTCAACACTAAGATAGTATAAAGCAAATAATTGCTTAAAGTAGAGTTTAAAGATATAATACTTTAATGAAATTATTTTATTTACTTTAGCCAACTAAAAACATAAATATGGACAACAAAATAGGCAAAAAAGTAAGAAAATAAAAGTGTTCAGTTTGAGCAAACAAAGTGATTAATGAAACTAATTTATCATGTGATAAGCCTACATACAAAAATAATTACAAATTCGAGTTTATGATGTTATAAATCATTATTGATTGCTTTCTTGTTTGCAATAATTATGGATTAGCTCACCAAGAATATCTAATGGATGTGTCTTGGTGTATTTTGTTTGCTAATGACATTATTTTAATGGATAAAACAAAAGAATGTGTTAATGTCAAGCTAGAACTTTGTTAAATTGAGCAAGACTAAGACTAAGTATTTTGGTGCTACAAGGTTGCATCTAATATGGAGATAAAGATTAGTTCAGAAGTTATAACATTGAAAGATTATTGTAAGTATCTTAGATCCATTATCCAAAGTAATGGAAAGAAAAATGAAGACGTAGTTCACTGTATAAAATTAGAGCATCTTAAATGGAGGGGCACACTAAGAGTTTTATATGACAAGAAGATACCACTCAAGTTAAAAAGTAAATTCTACCATTTAGCAATTACATTAACCATGCTCTATAAGGCATAGTGATGGCCTATCAAATAGGTGTATAATCATAAGTTAATGATGCCAGAGATGAGGATGCTCTATTGAAAGTATAACCTTACAAAAAGAGACAACGTTAGGAATATAGTGATAAGAGACAAATTTAGGGTGGCTAACATTGTTAAATTAAGGGAGACAAAGCTTAGATGATTCGAACATGTTAAAACGAGACATCCTGATGACTTAGTGAGAAGATGCAACAAGAGTGTACTTAGGTACTTTAAGAGAAGAAGAGGAAGACCAAGGAGGAGGTGATGAGGTATAATGTAGTCCTACTAGAACTTATCGAGGACTTGCCCTCAACAAGAAACTATGGTGAGCTAGGATAAGGGTAAAGAATTTTATATAGAGAGTTCCTTGTCTTTTCTTAGGTCTTTTGAACTTTTTTCTTCGATTCTTATGTCTTACATTTAGCCTAAATAAGTTTGTTTTTAGTACTTGTCCCTTTAGTCATTTTAGTTAGTTTTTTAATTGTTTATTTATTTGACTTCTTTCTTATCTGTTTATTTATTTACTTATTTTTCTCTTTATTTTTATTATTCACCTTGTACTCTTTATTTTATTTTATATTTTTATTTTATACAAGTATTTGTTTACATTTTTAGCTTTTATTTATTAAATCATTTTATAAAATTTTTTCTTCTTATGGGTATATCGAAAATAGTCTCTCTACTAGTTATGGGTAAGCTATATACTTTTGGACCTTCTCAGACTCGTATCTTTTGTGGAATTTCTACTAGGATGTTGTTGTTGTTGCTATAATATGATAATAGCTAACATTAGAAGAAAAATAATTGCATGACTTTTCTTGGCAATGTATGATATGATAAAGATCATATGTATTCCTAGTTCTTACTTATGAGTATATGATACTAAATATGGATTCAACATGGCTATAATGTTTAAGGCATGATAAGAAATAGATTATTGGGTGAATGTAATTGATTTAAATTTATACCCATAGTTTGTATATGTTTGATCAAATGAGACTTTTACTTAACATAAATGGCAAGAAGACAAAGTTGGATAATTGAGACTATCCCTTTATGTCATATTGGTTAAATTAACATAACGAGAATCATAAAATTTCATACAAGGATATATGTATCCTTTTAATTATAAACCATATATAACTTACAAAAATTGTTGAGTTGAAGAAGAATAAATATTTAGCAAAATGATGATGATGATATTAAATTGTTAAATCTTATACATGTGACATGTTGGATGTGATAACAATTTAAAAAAAGGATGATACATGTATTTTATTAAATTATTAACGATTTTGTATGATCTCTGGTGGATAACTCCATAACTAAATTCTATAGAAGTATAAATTTAAGGAGGAATATACAATACAAAATATTGTATGATGTATGGATTTATGCAAGGAGTAACTTAAAGCACGAGATATTGTGCAATTCAATATCATTTCTTTTATAGTTATCCCTAGTGCTACAATTTACATTCAGTAATTCCAATTAAACCAATTAGCTAGATTTTTTATTGAATATGAAATGTTAGGACTTTATTCAAAGTTATAGATTTAAAGGATGTGATACTTAGTTGAAACGTGCATTATCCACTAAATTTACAATTAAATTGGATAATAATAGATTGTGAGAGATTGAAAAAGTTGGATACAATCTTACAAACTCATTGAATAAATTTTTTGTTTCAATATATACTTATAGGAGAATGGTTCTCATGATAAGTAGTTAGAGTATGATGAAATTTGAAAAGTTCAAATCTTATGACAATACATCCAATAAGAAATAGTGTCTTTATTGATACATTTGATATATAGTTAAAAGGCTACGAGTGTTTGAAAGATTCACTTTTATGATAAATTTAAAGATTTTATTTTAAAAATAATTGTGAATTTATCATGTATACAAGAAAGTTAGTAGGAGTATAATTGTCCTTTTTAGTAAGTATGTAGGGATATAATACTCATAGAGAAAATAATAATTCATATTTTTTATTACTGAAAATATAATTATCTAAGAACAATTCATATTAAATATGAAAAGGTAACAACTTAATTCTGAAAATTATATCAATAGAGATTGATTGGAAGTTGTTAATCTATTATACTCTAAGTAGATAATGTATTAAAGGTGTTTAGTATTTAAGATATCTGATACTTATTAAGTATTAAAGATATCAATTGTTATATGTATGAGTTGATATTTGGGTTCAAGGTTATATAAATATTGACTTTAGAAGTAAATCTTAATTAAGGTATATTTTACTTATAGCAATATTATTTTTAATATTGAAAAGGTTCTAATCAAGCAATGGTCACTAATTAAGCCATAACACATTTTTCAATTATTGGAAATGATTATTTAAATCACTAGGTTATTTAATTAACTTAGTATAATTTGTTGTATTGTTCATGTAGCAATGTATTGTAGAACATTAGAGCTATTGAGCATATAAAAGGAGTTAAGGTATATTTAGGAAATTTTTCTTAATTATGATGATAATTAAGATGAAAGTAGTAAGATTTAAATAAGTGCTCATTATAGAAAATCTTATAGAATTCTCTCATTAAACCACTTTCCTAATAGTAGCATTTATTATATGGTGATATGGTATAAGCTACTTAAAGGAGGAGCTTAGTGCAAATGAGAGATTGTTAGTTTATGCCCTACAACCAATCGATTAGTTGTAGTTTAGTGACATCATTATTTAAATGAATTCTTAATCTTAAGCATATTCAAATGTATATGATAAAGTCCATGGGGTAAATATACACTACAAATGAAATTATGATGAGATCATAATTATGAGATCCATATTACATTTATGTATTATCTTTAAATTATTCTTAGTCATTTTTTAATAGAGACTAGACATTAATAGAGTGTAAAAATACTAGCATAAGTTATGCTTCTTCCTTATAAAGGAAGTAGTCAATCTCATAGACTAAAGTATAGATATACTTAAACAAATATGTCGGTGCTTGTTAGAGAATAAGTTCACTGAACTAACCCTATATAAGAAATCTATTTAGACCATCACTTCTATGTCAATAAAAATTCTAATTATGATGATTCTATAAGTGATCATTTGACTTAAGATCTCCAAAGTATCTTGTATAGGGATTGCTATGTTTTGATGCTACCTATAACCTATTCTAGTTAAGGGTAGCTTAGTCGATAGTCATTGGATATAACCAATCGGTAGTTAAGAGATACGACAAAAATACAATTAAACTTCGGAATAAGGTAGAAATTATAATTCAAGTTTTATTATAATTCATGTGTCAATCATTTTATAGAATTTAAACTGATCTTGACTTTCGATAAATCAAAAACAAAAAGGTTTCATATTTATTCCACTGCATAAAAAATCGAATCATGTCTTACTTTTTGAATAGATTTTCCTTCAAAAGAAATAAAAATTACAAGTGATTACCAACTTTAAGATTTCTTTTTAAATAACAAAGTATTAAAATATAAGTAAGCAAACTTAAATAACTTAAAGCAAAAACATAAATTTATACATCCCTTTTAATTTAACTTATATGTTCCACATCAAAATTAATGTATTTAAATTTTCTAACTCACTATAATTATATGTATTTTTATATTATTTAGAATACTCTTTATTGTATAGTATTAGTTTTTTATTTGATAATTTGTTTGAAGAGTATGACATAAAACCAGTAATTAAAAAGCCCAACTAGTTCGATCGGTTCAACCGTAAAAGCTTTAAACTGTCTAACTTTTCAATTTAGTTTTCAATTTTTCAGCTCAATTTACTTTACTAACTCTTGTTATTAAAATTTGGTCAGTTTATTAATTAATATGTTAATTTTCATAAATTAATAAGTTCTTATAAATTAAAATAAATCATTTAATTTTATTTAATAATCTTTTTCAATTAAAATTAAAATTATTTGATGGGTAAGGACAATTTCTTTAAATCATATTTCAAATTCTTTAATTTTATTCAATCTTTAGTCAGTTTTATGATGATTTAATACAGATTGAACCTTTTAAACCTTCAACCTCTTATTTTATCGATTTAAAAATTAGACAGTTCAAAGCTTTTACGGTTGGATCGATCGAACCAGTTGGGCTTTTTAATTACTGGTTTTATGTCATACTCTTCAAACAAATTATCAAAGAAAAATCTAATACTATACAATAAAGATTATTCTAAATAATATAAAAATACTAACTCTTGTTATTAAAATTTGATCAGTTTATTAATTAATCTATTAATTTTCATAAATTAATAAGTTCTTATAAATTAAAATAAATCATTTAATTTTTATTTAATAATATTTTTTCAATTAAAATTCAAATTCTTCGATAGGTAAGGACAATTTCTTTGAATTATATTTCAAATTCTTTAGTTTTATTCAATCTTTAGTCAGTCTTATGACGATTTAATACAGATTGAACCTTTTAAATCTTAAATCTCTTGTTTTATCAGTTTAATTTTCAATTCTATCTTTAAAACATTGCATAAAACAACTCATTTATTTTTCAATCCCCAAATTGCTATTTTATTGGAGTGAGATAATTAAATTAAAATTGACTGAGAGTATTTGATTAAATAAGAAATTAGATCCACTTAAAATCTCAAAGACAACAATTTTATACCAAAAAAGAAATTTACTTTCCCAAGAGACAACAATTTTATACGAAAAAAGAAAGAAAATGAACGTTAACATACCATACGAGAGGAAAAATGAACGGAAAAGAACTCTTAAATGGCGTCGTTTGAACTCCAATGGATGGTTGGCGTTGAAGTTTAGGGTTACGATATGATGACAAATAGTAATAAGCGCCGTTGAGTTACGTTGGAGCAAGAATTCACTCACTTGACCTCATACTTGTTTGATGAACTTAATAATGCAAGGTATTCTTCTCACGTTCCGAGATGTACCATGGCTTCCAAGGCTTTGTCAGTATCTTGTTTTTAAAGGTTTAGTTTTGTGTCTAATTTCGATTGATTTGAGGAGTTTTCTGTAGTAATAGCGTGTTTAAGTCTCTTTGCGTTTTGATCATGTCATCTTTACAGCTAGTTAGTCTGCTATAAGTAACTAAGCTAGTGTCTGAGGATGACTACATCTGGTAACACCATCCATCTTCAACTTCCTGAGGGACTTGGGTTATCTTTTTCTTACAGATATTGGATGGTAAATGTCGAATCTCCATATAAGCACCTTTTTGGTTTATTCCTACGTGTTACTGTGATAACTCCACCGCTATCAATACAAATTCAACCAATGTTTCTTTATGTTGATTGAGATTTTTCTATGTCAGGTAAACATTTCTATTATTTTGCTTTTTCTTTAATTCCTGTAATTTATTGGTGGGTCTGGAGATCGTCGCTCATTCAGGTAATACTACTTGAAACTTCGAATTTTAGTAGAAATGTATACAGCCTATAAAGTGACATGTGTAGAAAATTGTCTTATGTGCGTTATTGTTTTATCCCATTGGGTTTCATGACAATATGTTGCATAACTGATTTGTCTGGAGTTTGTCTGGCGTCTTGCTCTCCTTGTAGAGCTTGTAAGTTGAAAAATAAGTCCTCATACCCACATTAAGTCATAGCTAAAAGATTTGGCAAATGAGTTCTGATATTTGTTGGAAATTCTTTACCGAATAGCGGAACTTATGTTTCACTATGGTAGATAGTCTGCTGTTTTTGGTGCTAGCGAGTGGCCATTAAAATGTGAGCATTTGTAGTTTTTCCTCCAAGTCCTGCCAATTGGGCTTGGGGATTTAAGACAAATGCCGATATAAAATATGTTTTGGAGTTTGTCAGGCTTCTTGTGCTGCTACTGGGGTGCTTGGAGTTTGGAATATTCTCCTACATATATCCTGTTTTTCCAACGGAGTTTGTCTGTGGAACCATTTACATGCTCATTCTTGTTTTGACCAAGAAATAAATACACAATCAATTTCTAGTATTATTAATGTAGTTGCATTTTTCTTCTGCATTATGTTGGATTTCATTCTTATAAGCTTTTTGAGGCTTTTGAAGAACAAGCAACGCAGGGTTAATTCATTTTGAATATCACCCTCATTTTTCAGTTTTATCTTTTAAAATAGACTCGGGGATAATTGATATTCAGTGAAAAGATCTGTTTAACAATGTGATGAATCCATGGAATTTGATATGACAATAAACTTTAAGGATGGCTAGATGATATTACGTTGAGGAATGTATTTTCCGAGGAACTTCCATCTTTTAGGCAGGTTGATTTGTTCTCTGTGTTCTTAATTTGTTACCATGGGATACTTGTATCCAATTTGTTTTGTCATGCTATGGTTTAATTTCTTAGTACATTTTGGTGACTCTGTATGGTTGGCACAATCTAATGTATAGTTCTGGCGTGACTGGAATGCTAAAGAGAAGGTGATGCACTTGTAATCTCATCCATCCCACCAAGCGTGTTTCAAGAGTGCTTCCCGCAAAAGACTTTTTGTGTGATTGAACATGAATATGTAACCCTGTACATTTATGTTAAACGATTATTGGTTGGGCATTTTTATTATTGAATAGTTTAAGTGTCTATCAATTCTGTTCACTCAAGGTGTCTCTTTAGTGGTCAGTATATGGTTTTAAGTTTTAACTACACACATGTATATACATTCTTTTCAGCTGGTAGTGTTTTGTTTCTGTTCAAGTCATGTGAATCAGTTTGAAAGTTATTTGTTGATCTAGAAATAATTTCTAGTAAGAAGATTGTATACAAGCGGTGAATTATTGGTGTAAACTCTAGAGTAATTTGCCTGGATGATCAGCTCATATGTTCTTTTCCCAGTTGACAATTTTTGTTTGCTATTCTCTCCGCTTGATTTTTAACTGTTTATGACCATTATAACGTCCCTGGCAGGACAAATTTTGAAGCGTTTTATGCAATTTTTCTCGGAAAATGAGCATTTTTACTTAAATGCGATTTTTATTAGATTAAATCCATGTTTCTACAGCTTGAGAGAATGTATATTTGATTGGATTGTTCTTTATGGTATTCAAGAGTAAGGGGAGAGCTTGATCGTTTTAACATAAAAGCTCATTTAGACAATTTCCCATACGGTTTTATAAAATGAAAATGATGATTAAATAAAGGATAATTATAACAAAATTTTAATTTTTTTTTGTCAATTTTTTAATTATAGTTTAAAATTTAAAAAGTAATAGTAAAATATTTAAATATTTAAATATTTATTTTAACTTGATGTTAGTGCCTTTGTTATTTTAGTTAACACGGTAATGTTACGTGTCCAAGGATTTCATTAATTAGATACAATAGCGTAATTGATAAAAGTAATTAATAAAAGCGAGTGAGATTATTGAAATGACATTGATGATACTAAAATGACATTTCAAGAAGATTATATCACCTCTCTTCACGTCGCTGCCTAAAACTTCTCGTTTGAGAACGAGAATCGAAGGAGATAAAGCTCTGTGCTTTATAGTCCATAATGTCCAGCGTGCGTTGAAGTTCTCTTTTGGGTTTCATTTATTGATTGTTGGATTATTAGGTATTGTCAGGTTAAGTCTACGTTTGAGAGATCTAGAGTCTCAATGATTCTGCAACCCAGGAACGGACAATAACTTTTAGGTATCTTCCAATACCTAAAAGTATACTTAAGGATTCTATGGAATGGCTCTTATAAGCAAATGGATGAAAATATAGTGATTTTATTAATACTTAGCTACAGCCTCGTAGGGACTTCTATAAGCACCAAGCTAATCAGTCAACAATGACACCTCAAGCTATCAGTTGAGACAGTACAAGAGCAAAAAATCCCTTCTTCTGTCCTACCTTCTCCCTTATATAGTACCCTCTTTCTCCTCTAGTTAATTCTTGGCTAACCGTTAGCTGACTCACCCTTCCCTACCTTAGTGAGTTTCCTAGAGTATGTCAACATGGGTTTGTGGCCCATGTGCGGTCCCTTCTCTCTCTTTCTCCTAGAATAAGTCAGTATGGGTTTTAGACCCATAGTGCTATCAATTCCACCCCTACAGAATCTGCCTTGTCCTCAAGGCAGAAGGAAGGGAACTACTATTGCAGTTGAACAGTAGCTGTCCAAGAGACTTCTTCAATAGGTTTCTCCTTCCATAGTACAAGTCATTCATCAACTTACTCCTGATTTTTCTGGACAGTCCGTTCAGCTAGGATTGTTTCAGGTGCAAGAGGCTCGATAGAGTCAACCTCTAGGCCCGAAGGAAGAGTGGGCTCGGGCACATGATTTCCAATCATCTTTTTCAGCTTGAAATGTGAAACACTGGGTGAACTCTTGACGTGTCCGGAAGAGCAAGCTTGTAAGCCACAGTCCCAACTTTAGCTAGCACTTGAAAAGGGCCATAAAATCGGGCTAAAAGTTTAGGACAGATTCGCCTCGCTATGGAAGTTTGCCTGTGAGATCTAAGCTTAACATAGACCCAATCACCTACCTCTAAGTGAACATCTCTTCACTTAACATCGGTTGCGGATTTCATAACTTCTTTAGCCCTAACAAGACGGAATTTGAGTTGTCTCAAAGCTTCATGCCTATCAATTAATAAACCATTTACAGCATCAATGGGGGACTCCCCAATGAGGAAATGAGAAGCTTTAGGAGGAGGTCGACCATACACCACCTCGAAAGGGGTTGTGGCGGTTGCGGAGTGGAAAAAGGTGTTATACCAAAACTCGGCCCAAGAGAGCCAATTATGCTACTGTTTTGGTTGTTCAGATACAAAACACCGGAGATAAGTATCAAGACACCTATTGACCACCTCGATTTGTCCATCCGTTTTCGGATGATAAGAAGTGCTCATCCAAGGAACCATTCCTTGCATCCTCCAAATCTCCCTCCAAAAGTTACTAACAAAAATTGGATCCTGATCACTTACAATTGACTTTGGAATGCCGTGGAGTTTAACCATCTCCTTAACAAAGCAATCAACCATAGCTTTGGCGGTAAAAGGATGCTTGAGTGGGATAAAGTGTGCATACTTTGATAATCTGTCCACAACTACTATAATAACGTCAAACCCTTGACTCTTTGGCAACCCTGTGATAAAATCCATTAAGATATCCTCCCAAACTGAATTGGGAATGGGAAGAGGTTGAAGTAACCTAGCTGGAGCAAGAGTTTGATACTTGTGTCTTTGGCATACTTCACACTCCTTCACAAACTGCCAAATTTGCTTTCACATTCCAGCCCAATACAGACATCCAGCTATCCTTTTATAGTTTTAGTAAACCCGGAATGTCCTCCCGTGGGAGTAGAATGAAGCTCTTGCAAAAAATATGGAATTAGGGAGGAAGTTTGAGGTAACACCAACCTATATCCTTTGAACAATAGCCCTTCTGACAAGTGGAAATCAGATTCTGCTGTGGGGTGAGTTTTGAGTTGCTGCAGAATGTCTGATAGCCATGGATCATTTTGATATTCCACTTGTAACTTAGCAGCATCGACCCAATTAGGAGATGAAATCAGATGATGAAAGTCTAGTGCCACTAGTGCACGTGATAAAGCATCGGCTGCCTTGTTGTCAAGTCCCGGCTTATAAAACACCTCAAATTGGAAGCCCATCAACTTGGACAACCAATGATGTTGATCAGGAGTATTCAGCCTCTGTTGTAGTAAATGCTTCAATGTTTTGTGGTCGATATACACCTTAAATGATCTCCCCAAAAGATAATGCCTCCAATGCTGTATGGCTAGCACCAAAGCCATAATCTCTTTCTCATACACTGATTTAGACTTAGCAGTAGCTGATAGGGCCTTGCTAAAATAAGCAATGGGCCTATTTTCCTGCATAAGAACAACCCCCAATCCAAAAACCCAAGGCATCACACTCCACAACAAACTCCTTAGAGAAATCGGGTAGGGTGAGGACCGAAAAGGAAACTAGGCAATTCTTCAATTCTTCAAAGGCCCTTTGAGCTTCGAGACCCCAAGAAAAGTTATCCTTCTTGGTGAGTTCAGTGAGGGGCCGAGAAATCTTCTCATAATCCTTGATAAACTTCCGGTAATACCCCATGAGACCAAGGGACCCTCTCACCCCTGTCACATTCTTTAGAACAGGCCAATCTTTGACACTTTGGATCTTGATAGGATCCATTGCAACCCCTTCAGCCGAAATAACATGCCCCAAATAGTCAATGGATTGTTGCCCAAATAAGCACTTCTTCCGATTAGCAAAGAATTGATATTCAATTAAGAGCTACAAAGCTTGTTCCAAATGTTTGAGATGCTGCTGCCAACTTCTACTATAGATCAGGATGTCATCAGGAAAAACTAGCACACCTTTCCTTAGAAGTGGTCAAAAAATCGAATTCATGGTAGATTGAAATGTAGATGGAGCATTCATAAGCCCAAAAGGCATGACTAGGTATTCATAATGGCCTTCATAAGTCCG
>JANSVA010000009.1:9917391-9940794 GCA_025504915.1 Erythroxylum reticulatum
ATCTATGGAACTAACAATGAGTCAACAAAAATTCTGCTTGTTTATTCATGCTCCAAAGAGCTGTATTTAAACTAGCTGGAAATGTAGATGGAGCATTCATAAGCCCAAAAGGCATGACTAGGTATTCATAATGGCCTTCATAAGTCCGAAAGGCAATCTTATGCACGTCCTCATTCTTGATTCAGATTTGATGAAATCTGGACTTCAAATCAATCTTAAAAAAATATTTGGCGCCATGCAATTCATCAATAAGCTCATTGATAGTAGGAATTGGGAACTTATCCAGAATTGTTACCTTGTTTAGAGCACGGTAATCTACACACATTCATTATGAATGATCCTTCTTTTTAACAAGAATTATCAGGCTAGAAAACGGACTGGTACTGTGTCGGATAGCTCCCATTGCAAGCAATTCCCTGACTTGTTGTTCAATCTCATCCTTATGGTGATAAGCATACCTATAAGGACGGACGCTAACTGGGTTGGTTCCACTAAACAAATTAATGGCATGATCGTGACTCCGCGAAGAAGGGAGTCCCTTCGGTTCTTAGAACAACAACTGACTTGCTTGCAAAACAATGGTGAATTCTTGCATCCGGGCTAAAAGTAGGGTGGTATTAGTCTCTGAAACCAACATACCAGCTCCATCTCCTTGCTGATCGATTTGGGAGTCCATGGCAATGGACTGAAGCATTCCTTGTAAGGGAGAAAGTTGTTGGGGCTGATCACAGCCCTGCCCTCTCAAGATGACCACCTCCTTTCCCTGCTCAAATCCCCATTTCACGGTTTTCTATTTAAAATCCACTCTCACCTCTCCCTAGGTTTCCAGCCATTCTGCACCCAAAACCAAGTCTATTCCACCCAATTGAAGAATATATGCATCAATCCTTAGTTCTACATTTTCTATTAACACCACAAGCCCCCTACACTGACCCTGTGAAAAGCATCGTGTTCCATTTCCCAGCTTCACTCCATAAGCTTCGGTTGGAGTAACAGTCAATCCCAAAGTAGCCACCAATTCTTACGAAAGATAGATGTGACTTGCCCCACTATCGATGAGGAGTAAGATTGGAACTCCAGCCAATTTTCCCTCAATTTTAAGAGTCTCGGACTAATTTAGCTCCCCATATTTAGCTGCTTGACAAACTATCTCCTATGCCTCTCCCATGTCTGATTCCTCTAGGTCTCCAACACCAATAGGTGATCCCTCTTCTTCTTCGATTCCCTCCCAAATCAGTAGTTGCAAATGCTTGTCGGGGCAGACGTGGGTAGGACTGTAATGCTCGGAGCTGGTGTTCTTTCGACGTCATGGATGTGACGCCACTGCCTTCTACTGCCATATGAATCGACTTCCCATGCTCCACCGAACTCGACCCAGCCTCGGGTGTTTGGTGTGCTGCTTGACATTGAAATCCTTTTCGCATTTCGGCGTGCATCGCCGCTAATGCCTTAGAGAGATTGTCGACACCTTTGTGTAAATTGCCCAGTTAGACCGTATGGTCCAACAACTTCGTCTCTACCGCGTTCATACGAGCATCCATTGCTTCTCACTTCTGTGACACCATTCTTGTTTACATACAGTGGGCCTCTCAATGAAAGCACCGATGATAAGCAAATGGATGAAAATATAGTGATTTTATTAATACTTAGCTACAGCCTCGTAGGGACTTCTACAAGCACCAAGCTAATTAGCCAATAATGGCCCCTCAGGCTATCAACTGAGACAGTACAAGAGCAAAAGATCCCTTCCTCTGTCCTAACCCCTCTCTTACATAGTACCCTCTATCTCCTCTAACTAATTCTTAGCTAACCGTTAGCTGACTCACCCTTCCCTGCCTTAGTGAGTTTCCTAGAGTATGTCAACATAGGTTTGTAGCCCATGTGCGGTCCCTTCTCCCTCTTTCTCCTAGAATAAGTTAGTATGAGGTTTGGACCCATAGTGCTATCAGGTTCGAACTAAGGAAGATGTAAAGCTAAGATTAGTTGGAAAAAAATTTGTAGACGAAAGGAGCAAGAGGGATTGGGATTACACTCTTCAAGGGAGCTCAATAAAACCTACCTAGCAAAGAATCTATGGTGGTTGTGTAGCAGAAAGGGGGACTTATGGGTGAAATTGATTCATAATGTGATCATCAAATACAAAAACATTTGGCCATTGAAGCAAAAACAAGACATGTTGGGGATACTCAAGGAAATCCTAAGCACAATATAATGGATGCAAAGCCAGATGCTCCATAAAATTGGGGATGGTAACAACTTTTTTTTTTTAGTTTGGCTACTGGCACTGTAGGGGACCTTTATACAAGATTGAGTGAGTTACAACATCTGAGAATGGTGGTGAATTCCAAAACCAAAGTGAGCATTTTTATAAGAAATAACCAGTGAATTTGGCCTTATCATAGTAGCAGGGGCTGAACTCATCCTAGACCAAGCACTAAGATGTCAACAACGAAACCAAGCCGAAATCAAGTAGACAACTAGAAAATTAGGTCAGCTTTACAACAAAACTTGCAAACTCTTTCTACAAATTGATCAACAAACTAGAGTGAATTGGGCTGCATTAGTTTGGGATAAAGATATTAGACCTGCACATTCTGTTATCTTTTGGTTAGAAGGATAAACTTAAGATTAACATTAGTTCTTTAGGTTGTGACCTGTGTTGTGTTGAATTAGAAAGTTTGAAACATATTATGATCAAGTGTAGTTACACAAGAAAGATTTGGAGAGGGTTGTAAGCAACTTTGAATATCTATAATTCATCTAATTTATAAGTGGAAATAATCAATTAGTTGGTAAAAGTGAGGATGAAAAACCAAGCGGAATACAAAGCACTTAAAATAAGTTAAGCCTCAATGGTCTACCAAGTTTGGAAAGATATCAATTACATGATTTTCTAAAAACAAAATAGAAGTGCAAAGCAGATTTTTCAAGAGGTTACCCTCCAAACCCCACTTAACCTCTTAGTGATGGGAATTGCAGATATCTTATGTAGGAACACGAGGAGGAGATGAGCATTAGACTTAGCTGATCATAGAGATCTATATGACCTTGTAATCTAGCTCTTTTTGTATTATAATACTAGAGCAGTTACGTGTTTAGTTTGTAAATAACTGTTTATTAATAAATCAATTGGTTTTTGAAAAAAAAAAGAATATATCTAGAATATAAAATTGTTAGACTAATGTACAATAATTATATTAATAAAAGTTATAATTGATTTTTTTATAAATGATTTTTTATTATTATTTAAACTATTATAGTATGATAAATATAATGAGAATTAATTAATTTAAGAATATAATTTTATATATTAAAAATAAAATAAATTAAAATTTAATATAGATAATAAAATTTAATATATTTTTATTTTTATTTTTATTATAACTATTTTATTAACACAACTCTTGTTAATTATAACCCTAATTTTGTTGTAAATTTAAAGCCTGAAAGCACATGGTTTAATTTTAAAATTAGGGTTTAGTCTTGGCCGTTGTTGCCGTTTCTTCAGCCACCGTCTCTGAAGCTGCCGTCTTCTTATATTCACTGTAATTCGCCGTCTCTGTCTTTTAAATTTAAATCTTCTCTTGTTTCTTGTTCAAGTTATTAGCTGTTCTTTCATTGTTGGCGTGTTGGTCTTTATTTCTTATCTTTTTGTAAATGTTCCGGTAGTTTTTATTTTCCACTTTTCTGAAGTACTTGGCGTCGTGATTTACTTCAACAATTACAAGTCTCAATTGCCGATTTAATCTATTGCTGTATAAGTTGCATCAAACTTTGTAATTTACTTGCAAGCAGAGTGAGCAGTAAGTTAAAGTGGAAAAGATGACTAACAAGGGGAGTAACAAAGAAGAGAAAAAGTTTTCAATATGGGATTTGCCGGACGTTCCTATGGGAGAAGTGCCGCCCCATCTCCAGCTTCAAAGAACTCGTGTTATTTGCAACCCGGATGCTCCTATCCACGTATTGTTTACTTATTCTTTCATATTATTGGTTGTTGATCATCTTGGGTATTTTTGTGCTTACCCTGTTTGGATTTTAATATGTTTTAGTTGTTCCCATTTGCTTATGCAGACTGATAACATATCATATTCTGGTGCTTATGCATCAGTTGGAGTTGATAATAGTGTGCAACCAGATAAATTCCGTCATAACTTTAAAGTTGAAGTTGTTCGACTTAATAAGGATGACATTGAGTTCGAAATGGTCGGTATTGATGCTGCAATTGCAAATGCATTTCGAAGGATTCTCATATCCGAGGTATGTATATTCCCCTTCTTTTGACGACTTTAATGCTGTAAATTCTCCAAGTCCACGTTTAGTACCATATAATGCTGGTGTCTCGTTATTTAACTCTTCCTCGCTTATTCATGGGCGTCAAGTGCCACCAGGAAATTCTTATAACTTTACTGTATATTTTCTTTGTCACACAATTAACAGTTTTACCAATTATGTCAGTATTTTGTTTTGCAGGTGAATCATTGAAGTTTTATAATTCAAGAATCATGAGCAATTCATTGCTATCCTTGACAACAATTATATTAGCTCCCATTTACATAAACTATTCTTGCTAGCTAATGGAAATGAGTTTTTGTATTTTTTTTTTTTCCTTTGGTTGGTTGTACAGCTTCCCACAATGGCTATTGAAAAAGTCCTTATAGCAAACAATACCTCTGTTGTCCAAGATGAAGTGCTTGCCCACAGGTTGGGTCTCATTCCAATCAAAGCTGATCCTAGGTTGTTTGAATATCTTTCAGGTTTGATTTATGTCGCCACTAGCTACTGTGTTTGTTCCACTTGCAGGAGAAGAAACATGTTTTAAATAACCTTGCATTGTCTGGGACACTTACTGGTCTTCCTTTCTCTTGTGTTTTCTTCTGTAGCAAATGATACCCCAAATGAGAAGAACACCATTGTTTTTAAGCTCCATGTTGGTTGTGAACAAGGCAAACCTCGTCTTAAAGGTACAAGCTAATGCTTGATACTTTACATGTGCAGCTAGCCATTAATGTTGCGCTATCTTAATTTGTATTCTTTTCTATTTATTTATGTTATTTCTGATGCAGTATATTCTAAGGACCTTACATGGTTACCAAATGGGAGTGAGTTAATCAAGGAATCAGAAAAACAAGAGTCTAAACCCAGTACCTATACTTCGTTCAGCTGCAGCCAGGCTTCCCAGCCTGAGTTCTCAAACAGTCCCATTTGTCCAACAGATGATGAAATTATAATTGCTAAACTCGGCCCTGGGCAGGTGGGCACTTTCTATTTTGTTCGATTAATTCATGAGCTTCATATCATGATGTTAGAGTTCAATCTTGCATCTCTATTAGCATTCTGTTAAATTGAAAGTAAGTAGGAGAAAAGGAGAGGAAGAAGGTTTTATGCTATTTGACTATAAATCCCATTTCCACGCACAAATTATTAGGGCTACATTTTATTAGGATTGTGTAAGTTACTTAACACTATGTTAAACATTCCTCCCCGAGCTAATAAGTAAATAATTCCTATTTTTATTGTGTATATAAATTGAACTAAAATAAAACATGCTAAAATATTTTATTTTTTCTTCTTTTCTTTGTTTTTAGTTTTCTTTGAGTTTTTCACCCTTTTTTTTTTAAGTTCTCTTCGGATCTTTTTTTTTAAAGATAAGGAAAGCAGAGGAAGAACTTACATTAAGGTTTTAGGTGGTTCGGCTGTAAAGCCCACTTCCATGTACTTAAACTATTAGGACTGCATCTTTATTAGGGTTGTGTAAGTTACACGGTACAGTAAAATCCCTATTTATAGGATTAAGTACATATCTTACTATAATTATATTTTAAATTAGGATGATACATATAAGATTCTTATATTGAATAATAAATGTCTAAGATGTTCAACAATTTGAAAGTCAAATCCATGATTGAAATGGATTCTAAATGTTTGTTTTATTTTCAGGAAATTGAATTGGAAGCACATGCCGTTAAAGGTGTAGGTAAAACACATGCAAAATGGTCCCCTGTTGCTACTGCTTGGTATCGGATGTTCCCAGAAGTGAGGAGATTTCTTCTGCTTGCAGTACCCTGATGTTGAATTCATTCTTCGCTTCTTTTATACCATTTTGGGATATTTTGATCTTCCGTCTCCTATTCCCCTTTCTATATAGGTTGTGTTGCTAGAAGATATTGAAGATGAGATGGCTGAAGAACTGAAAGCAAAATGTCCTGTTGGAGTATTTGACATTGAAGATGTTGGAAAAGGTGATGTGATTTTCTTTTTTTTTTTTGTTCTTTTGCTTACGTTGAAGAAAGTGGAAGAGGAAAACCATCTCTTTTCAATTTGGTTTTACTATTTCCAAAGCTTTTCTTTTCTTTTTATTTTCAAGAACTGCGCTTCATGATTATAAGAGAACCATCCTCTGTGTTGCATGCGGGGGAGTGAACAAAGAGACTCGTTCATTTTTTGACTGAAAATAGCCATGGCTAATACATGGGATATTATTGAACTTCCAACAATTTTATACTAGAAGACTGAGCAAAGTACCCAATTATTCCGCAACGATTCCTATAACCTTTAGTTTAATTAGGGCTGCATTGATGTAAATACCACTTTCAAGAACTTGGTGGCTTCCTTGCGGTCTCAAAACTTTTTCTCATTATAGCCTTTGTGTTCCATTGGGCACACATTTTCAGAGGTGGCTACTGCATTGTATTCAACTAGTTTGATTCGAAGAGGACCACTGGCGATACTGCCTTCTTTTACGTTTGTACTGACATGTCCTGGTGTATGATTTCTGAATAGATAAGAGAAGGGCAAAAGTAGCTCGATCACGAGCTTGCACGCTGTGTAGGGAATGCATTAGAGGAGAAGGTTGGGATAAACGTGTGGCATTGCGTCGAGTTAGAGATCATTTCATATGTAAGTAATGTAAGAGATGCAGATATATTTGCCCAATTTGATATTAGCTCATTCTTTGTTTTCTCTCTCTAGTTACTATTGAATCCACAGGAGCATTACGTCCTGAAGAGCTATTTACTGAAGCAGTAAAGATTTTGGAAGACAAGTGTGAACGTGTAATCACTGAGCTTTCTTGATACTATATGTTTTCATGGTTGCCGTGAGAATCTACGGATTAATACTTTTATATGTAGTTGGTAAGTGCTCTGTATTTATGCATTGTGACTTTCATATACGACCTAAAAATTGGCTACAATGTCTCGTGTAGTGTATTTTGAACTTCAATGTTTATAATGAAATGCAAAAGAGGTATTAACATTTTGAAACGTATAAATTGGTCTTTAATGTTTTTAAAATGTTTAAAATATATTTTAAGTGGATGAAAATTTAATGGGTTAATTCTCTATTAATTAAAGACTGTCAATATTAATGTGGTATTATTTTTTAATTTTTAATAAAAAAGTGGGCCTCATTGTGTGAATCCTATTGTTATGTGACAAGTAGGATACAATCAAAATTTTATAAAAGTAGGTTCTAATATTATGTGATGGTGAGATTTATTTTTCAGTTAATTAAAAAATAATTAAGTGACAATGATGTTTATTTTTATTTAAAAATATATAAATAATGTAATGTTAATATTGACGTAATATTTAATTGGTGAGAAGATGATTTTATTAAAATTTCCATTCATTTGGGTGATGTGATGCCTTTAATGAAAGTATGTCATGATGTGAAATAAAAAATGAAAATTTCACTTAAAGCGTATCAACATGAGAAAAATAGAAGGTAAAGATTGAACTACAAAATTGTTAGATCTTTTATTAGTAGTCAGGATGATAGTGATGTTAAATGTGGTAGTATTCTTACTCAAAGAAAATGTTACACTTGCTGTTAGGAAAAGAAGACATTTGTTTTTACACCACGAACAACTCTTGTAGCTTAGCTTTTAATTTATAGTGCCTTACAATTTAAAGAATTAACTCATAATGTGGACATGACAATGGTTAGATGGTGATATGATTTAAGTCTAGCATTCAATACGACCTAATCTTATTATTATCAATGCATGGATGATGTTATTACCTCCTATGATCTAGGATATAAAACTCCTTCAATTAATGACTGTAAAGGTAAACTTGAAATGACAAATAAAAACTTCACTTAAAGAGTATCAACATGAGAAAAATATAAGGTAAAGTTGAACTACGAAATTATTAGTAGATCTTTTATTAGTAGTCAGGATGATAGCGATGTTGAATGTGGTAGTATTCTTACTCAAAGGAAATGTTACACCTGCTGTTAGGAAAAGAGGACATTTATTTTTTTGTACCACGAATAACTCTTAGAGCTTAACTTTCAATTTGTAGTGCCTTATAATCTAAAGAATTAACTCATAATGTGGACATGATAGTGGCTAGATGATGATATGATTCAGGTCTAGCATTCAATATGACCTAATCTTATTATTATCAATGTATGGATGATGTTATTACCTCCTATGATCTAAGATATAAAACTCCTTCAATTAATGACTGTAAAGGTAAACTTCTAAGTAGCTCTATCTATAAAATAAAAAATTATTTGGATAAAAGAAGAATAATTTAGGCTACTTATGGGTATTCAATCATGTGTAATAATTAGAAAATTAGAAGAAATTAAATATATTATTAATTTTTTTAGTTTATTTTGCAAATGGGACGATATTTTGAAGTCTATTTTTGCATCTGACCTTGCTAGGAATATTGATTTTCTATTTCAAATATTTAATGAAGTTGTAAATGAAATTAAGCTAGAAAATATTGTTTAGTTTATTACTAATAATTTTGCTTATAAAGAAACTAAAAGAAGATTACAAAGCAAGTATAATTCTTTTTATTGGACTCCTTGTGTTGTATATTGCATTGAACCGATGTTGCAAAATATAAGAGAGGTTAGGTTTTTTCCTATTATTGACGAGATTGTGCAGAAGCTAAAATAGTGATCAAGTTCATATACAATTGTGTATGAGTCTTGAATTTGATGAGAAATGATTCGTAAATGGTAAGAATTTGTATCGTTGTGTTATTACAAGATTTGCAACTAATTTTTTATCACTTTAGTATTTTATTATGGTAAGAAGGAGTTACGTAAATGTTTATAAGTGATAAGTGAATTACACCTGAGCATGCTAACTGTAATGCTAGATTAGAAATTTCTAAAATTATACTTGAAGATAATTAATTTTAGTTCTAATGTCAATTTGTTATTGGAGTTTGTAAGCCTTTAATGAAGGTACTTCGTCTGGCTGATGGTGATGAGAAGGCAATAATGAGTTATTTTATGATGCCATGGAAAGGGCGAAGGAAGCAATCAAGGTCAATATAAATTTTTTTTTTTTTGGACGCATCTTACCTTACAGTCGTTAATGAGAGATGAATGTAACTTTACTCTCTATTATTTACAGTTAGGGCATTTTTGAATCCCAGTGTCTATTTTAAGCTAAGTTTCAGAAAGAAAGTTGAAGTTAATAGAGAAATACTATTAATTATTATAGCAATTGTTGCCCATGATATGATACAAGATCTCTTAAGCTAAAAAATGAAGGTTTATAAGGATGTTTCTGGTGATTTTGAGATTATAATTGTTATTTGTCTAAGAGACACTTAATCCAAGTATATATATATTTTACTTTTGTTAATTATTAAAAATTAATCATTAGTTTATTTTGTTTATAATGTTACTTTCATTGTCATACAATTGCTTGACAAGATTAATTTCAAAGTAGTGTTCTAGAATTGCAAAGGTTTGCAATTTGAATTTTGAGTCAATGTGTGAGTATAATAGGATGTGAAGGGAGCTGAAGTATATTTAAAATCGTCCATTTTAAGAAAAAGAATAGTTTGGAGCACAAAAGATTGAATGACTTGTTTTGTCCAATTGATTGACTTTTTTTGAGTTAGTTAACGTTGAAATAACATCAAGTGCACGACGTAGCTATAGCTAGCATCGACAATTATGGGTTGATCTCACGAGGACTATGAGTACTAGTAATTACTGTTATCCTATTATCTAATCTACTGATTTTTAATCTAAAAATATAAAACTAAAGTGAGTAAAATAAATGGGCAGCAAGATTGAATCAGAGAATTAAGGAAGCATTTAGTAAACTCTCGATATCAAAAAATTAGTATCTAAGTTTTAAATTCCTTAAAACCCTTAACATATTGATTTTTTATTAAGCAATTGTTTTATTGATTTATTGGATTTTGGAGGTTCCTATGCTATGCTAATAGTTAACCTTGAGTCAACTAACAACTAATCATAAGGTTTTCAACCGAATTATTCAGGTTAAAGTTTATAGGATTGCTTTACTGATTTGTGAATCTCTCTATTAGGTTTGACCATAATCTAGGAGATTTGTGTCATCCTATCTCTAGGGTTGTGATCAACTCCTTCCAATTATAGTAGAGCTATTCATAAACAAGATTTCTCAATCTCTATGTATGAATAAGATTATGATCTAATATTTCGAATCTATTAGAACATAAATAAGACACATAATTGGATCACAATATATCAATCAAACCAATTGTGTTAATAAAAGAATTAAAACATTGTTAAAGTATAAACATAAGATTCATCTAGCCTAAACACTAACAAGATGTTTAGTTACACATGATTCAAAATGAAATCAGACATAAACTGAAAGAAAAAGAATAAAAAATACAAAATTCATAATTCTAAATCTCCTTTTCAATTCTATCAAATGTTCTTGCAAGGTAGAAGTTTGATATTGTATTCCGATGGATCTTTCGACAATTTCTTCATGTTTTCTACTTCTCTGGATCAAAATTGTCACTTCTGGACGTCCTCCACATGTGGAATCATCTCCAAAAGGTTACTCCCCTGATTTGAGGCCAAACACATTCTTTTATATTAAAATTTATGGGGACGTGCATCAAACTGTGCATAACCCAAAATCTCCAGAATTTGTGAATCCGCATGGCTTGATAAAAGTGCACGGCCTGTTGCACGCCCGTGTATCCTTTTTGTGCTTTGAATCTTCATTTTATGTTGTGTTTTCATCAAAATTCTTCTCCTTTAAGTCCGTGAAGGCAATTATACTCTGTAAATACACTTTGAGCAAATTAAGTACCAAAGATACAACAAAAGTATAAAATATCAAGCAAATATATATCAAATATAGGGTGTAAATATGATCAATTATGCATCTATCAAACATCCTCATACTTAAGCTTTTGCTTGTCCTTAAGCAAACTATAATCAAAATTATAAAATTTACAACATCAATCGTTCATTAGTCTTGACTTGTTCATTCACACTATAAATTATCATATCATATTGAATCAAATTAACATATAATTAGGATCCAGTTATCCTAAAATTAACTTCCTAAATCAATATTAATAGTAATCATATAAAAAATCTCGTTGAAATCAAAAGTATAAACTTTTACATCCTCACCAAGATTTCACTCATTGCACTATAGTGTTTAAGGTGAAAAGTACCAAACTCTCAATGAATGCATAATAGAACTCTTACCATATGCTTGCAATATTATCACATCTCCACCATTCATATGAGTTAGAATCAAAAATCAAAAGGTCTTTATATAGGTGGTAATGAGTTTTAGGTACGGTATGATTAAGATAATAAAAATGAATAAATTGACGGAAATTTACTTAAAAAAAGGTCCAAAAAACTTGTGTACGAATATACTGGTCCTTTTATTACAACTTTATTAATACTATATACTAATTCACAATCTTTTATTATTTTTATGCTTGCTCTCTATTTTTTTTCAAAGCAAATTTGAGCACTCATCATGTACAAAACTTAACAAAATAATGGACTTTTCAAAAATTTCAAGTGTCAAATAAATAAATAAAATAAACAACCTTTAAGGTTCAAAACAATAAAAAGGTCTTTAAAGAAGAATAGGGTAAAGGTTAATATGTGGGTTTAATAAATGAAAAAGGCTACAACTCAGACTTGGCTATTCCTAAAGGATAAAATTATGGGTATGATAATTATCAAAGAAATGGGCTAAAACAATTTGTTGAATCTAAATGCCTTTATAACTTTAATGTCTCTAATTTAATAAATATGATCTCAATATGCATAATGAAAGCAAGTTCTAGAATCATTATACTATACACAATATACACATGAAAGAAATAAATGAGGTATTTTTTTTAAATTTTGCTCTCAGGCTCAAAAGCTCATGAAAAATATGGGTATATGTGTGTTGATAGATGCATCATTGATCATATTTTTACCTCATATTTGATATGTTTTTGCTTGATATTTTATGCCTTTATTGTATATTTAGTACTTAATGTGCTTCAAGTGTGTTTATAAGTTATAATTGCCTTTATGGACTTAAAAGAGAAGAATTCAGATTAAAACACAACATAAAATAAAGAATCAAGGATCAAAAGTGATGCACGACCGTGCATAAGTCTGTGTAGAATTGCAATTTTCATAGTTTTTGGACGTACAGGGTCTAATATACGACTGTGTACCAAATAGTGTAAGTCATAGAAACCTTATTTTTCAATATATAAAGATGTTTTTGGTTGCTAAAGAAAGGGGAGACTTTGGGAGGCAATTTCTATACATAGAGAACGTCCAAAAGGGATGTTTTTCGTCCTAAGAAGTGGAAAACACGAGGAAATCATCGAAAGATTCATCAAAATACAAAATCAAGCCTCTATATCATAAGAACATTCGATAGAAGATAATCAAGGAGATTTAGAATTATGAACCTATTATTTTCATTTCGTTTTTCTTTCGATTTATATTTGATTTCATATTCGATCATGTGTAACTAAACATCCAGTTAGTATTTAGGTTAGATGAACCTTCTATTAATACTTTAATATAATTTGATTCCTTTATTAATGCAATTGGTTTGATTGATTATTGTGATCTAATTACGTGTTTTATTGCTAATACTGAGAAATCCTAGTGTGAATAGATCTACCATAATTAGGAGTTAATTGCAACCTTAGAGATAGGATGACATAAAATTTCCAAATTATGGTCAAACTTAATAGAGAGATTCATAAATCAGTAACACAATCCTATAAGATTTAATCTGAGTAATTCTGTTAGAGACCTTAAGATTAGTTATTAGTAGACTCAATGTTAGCTACTAGCATATCATAGGAGCCTCCACAATCCAATTAATTAACAAAGCAATTGCATGATAAAAGATTAATCTGTTAAGATTTTAGGGAGATTCGAGTGTAAATACTAATTTTTGATAATGATAGTCTTCTAAGTGAATTTCACTATCTCTATGTTCATTATTATTTCATATTTTATTTTATTTGTTTTAGTTTTAGTTTCTTTTTATTAACAATATAAAATCAATTCTTAGGCTAGATAATAAGGGAAGGGTGATTACTAGTATTTATAGTCTTTATGGGATCGACTCATACTTATCGATACTAGCTACAGCTATACCGTGCACTTGTGATTTATTACAATATTGACTATCATAAAATAGGTCAATCAAGTTTTTGGCACCATTGTTGGGGGTTTTGATATTAGGAAAGCCTAAATGCTATTACCCTAGTCATTTTTATTATATTCTGTTTTATCTTTATATTTATTTTCTTTTACTTTAAAATTTATTTTGTATTTATTTTATTTTGTTTTGTTTATTTTATTTTTTGGATTATTAATTTAATTATCTTTTGAATTTCCCAACTTGATCTTGAGTTTGTGGATTATTGTAGGAATTACAATTCATTGTCATATCCACAACTCAAATATGAGACTTTTAAGGGAGCCAAAATATGTCTTCGTGATTTATGACTTTATGGGAGAGCGAGGTATTCTCATATGTTTTCAGAAGCTTCACCGATATTTAGGCCATATAGTGACATTGGTGGGAGTTATCAATACAATCATGAATGTCGAGTACCAACATATAGATGGGAGCAACCTAACATTGGTAATCAACCTCATAGTGCAATGTATGAGAACAACTATAATTTAGAATGGAGCAACTTTTATACTTATAGATGGAACGATTACGCTCCAGTTGGATATTTAGGACACTAAGCACCTTTATGTAACAAGCCAACTTTGGAAGATAAATTAATGGAGATCCTTGCTAAAATGAAAACTGATCGACACAAATTTGAGAGAAAAGAAAAGATAAGGGTTAGGTTTCAAAAAATGTTTCGAGAGGAAAAACAAAGTGTTATAGCCTGATTAATGGAATGCCTTATTGAGAGAGTAGCGAGTTAATGTGAATTTAATGAGAGAAATTCTTCACTTACATATGGTAAGTATAATTTGAGCTTCCAACCGTCTCAAAGTGAAGAAGAAACAAAAGTCGATTTCATGAATGAAGATACAGTTCAAGAAGGTGAGGAGGTAATGACTATTATGAAAAATATGATGATCGAGTTTATTCAAGATCCAAACATGAGCAATCAGGAAACGGAGGCTTGTAGACATAATATGGTGAATCAAATTGATCAACTGTTGGATATATTATCTGACAAGATGCAAGGAATTTTAGCCAGTTCTACTGAAACTAATACTATTGACCAAGAGGGAATCATCCTTAATAGTGAAGATAAGCTCTCAAAAGAAGAAGAGGAAGAGGAAGCAAGTATTACATATAAATTGATGGAACTCCTTCTTGACATGAAAACTGAGCGATGTAAATTCGAGAGAAGAGAAGGCAAGGTTTGGCTTCATGATTGAAGTGACATTACAAAAAGAGCTTTTGGATAAAGAAGAAGAAGTCTCTGTCTAAGAAGGAAAAGTAGAGGATCGACATAGGGTAAATGAAGAAGATGAGCTAGAAACATTTATCTAAGAAGAAGAAGAAGAGTGGATAGAGGTAGTTGAGGAAGAACTAGTGGAGGAACCAAATAAAGGAACATATTGTGTAGTAAACTTCCTTCAAATTAACCATTGTTATTTTCCCAATCACACCTTTCCCAGGCCCTATTACAACCATACAGACCTTTGCTTGATATTTTATATTGTTATTGTATATTTGGTACTTAGTGTGCTTCTAGTGTGTTTATAGGTTATAATTACCTTCATGGACTTAAAGGAGAAAATTTTGGATGAAAAAATGATATAAAATGAAGAATTGAAGCTCAATTATGCGTCAACCATGCAGAATCAAGATTTTCAGAGTTTTTGGACATATATGGTTTGATACATAGTCGTGTACTAGATTGTGTAAGTCATAAAAACCCTAGTTTTCAATATAAAAAGATGTTTTTGATGGCTAAAGAAAGGGGAGACTTTGCGAGGTGATTTCCAAACATAGAGAACATCCAAAAGGGACGATTTTGGTCCAGAGAAGTGGAAAACATGAAAAAGTCATTGAAAGATTCATTGGAATATAAGATCAAGCCTTTACATTGTAAGAACATTCAATAGAAGACAATCAGAGAGATTTAGAATTATGAAACCATTATTTTCATTTCGTTTTTCTTTCGATTTATGTTTGATTTTGTATTTGATCTTGTGTAACTAAACGACCAGTTAGTATTTAGGTTAGATGAACCTGATGTTAATACTTTGATATGATTTAATTCCTTTATTAATGCAATTGGTTCGATTGATTATTGTGATCTGATTACATGTTTTATTGATAATTTGATTTCATACATAGAGATTGAAAAATCCTAGTATGAATAGATCTATCGTAATTAGAAGGAGTTGATTGCAACCCTAGAGATAGGAGGACATAAATTCTCTGAATTATGGTCAAACCTAATAGAGGGATTCATAAATCGATAACACAATCTTATAAGATTTAACCTAAGTAATTCTGTTAGAGATCATAGGATTAGTTATCAGTAGAGTCAAGATCAGCTACTAGCATATCATAGGAGTCTCCACGGTCTAATTAATCAACAAAACAGGTGTATGATAAAAGATTGATCTGTTAAGATTTTAGGGGATTCGAGCTTGTATACTAATTTCTGATAATGATAGTGTTTTAAGTGAATTCCATTATCTTTATGTTCATTATTGTTTCCTATTTTATTTTATTTGTTTTAGTTTCTTTCTATTAAAATATAAAATCAATCCTTAGGCTAGATAATAGGGGAAGGGTGATTACTACTATTCATAGTTTTCATGGGATTGACCTATACTTGTCAGTACTAACTACAGTTATGTCATGCACTTGCAGTTTATTACAATAATGACTGCCACAAAATAGGTCAATCATGTGTAAATAATATACAATTTTCATCCAACTTGATTATTTAATTGAATACTAAAAATATGACTTAGAAAAGCAATTTTATTCTAACTATCATTCTTTTGCATGCTAATTCAATTAATATTCAACAATGAAATACAATATTTATGGACATATTTCATCTAAGTCAAGATAAAGTTGTATAATGTTCTCAATATAATAATTTATTAAAAAGTGAGAAGGTACTTGATATTTTCTTAAATATGATAATTATGTTCTAATTTTTGATCCAATAGTAGACCACATCCTTGGAAAATATAAATGAGAAAGGGATAAAAAGATAAAAGAAAATAAACATAATAGAAACAAAAATTAACAAAGAAACATGAAAATAACTTATCATTAAATAAAATCTATCCAAACTCATGATTTGCCTCCTATGTAGCACTTCTTTAACTTCTTTATGTTGACGTAACATGCAGGTTGACCTTATCCTGAGTCTATGATAAGTGACTTCTTTCCACCTGTTTCTCCGTATAAGGGCTTTGTAGCTTGTAAGTAAGTCACCTGTTGCAAAATAATAATGACATAATTTATCAAATTAATAAATCCAATTGCATGCATTAATGCCCTTTTTAATAACAAACTGTTAATGAAAGAAGGAATAATAAAACTCTCTGAATTGTTTGTTGACTCGAACAGTTTGTCTTGGAGGAAGTGGGAACTCTCCGTACTTAAAGTCACTACCAATGCCTTATCAGTAGTTTCCTTACTTCTTCCTCTACTAGTTCTTCCTCAACCTCCTCTATTTGTTCTTCTTCTTCTTCATCTTGGAAAAAGGTTTCTGGCTTATCTTTTTCAATTATCTCGTGACACTTCTTTACTTCTTCTTCTTGGATGGAGCCTTCTTCGTCTTTTTCTTCAGGAAGCTCTTCTCAGAATGTCCCTCCATTTATGAAGCCATCCTTTGTCTTTTCTTCACTCTCGAATTCACGTTGGTCAACTTTCATTTTAACCAAGAGTTCCATTAGTTTGTTTGTAATACTCTCTTACTTTTCCACTTTCTCTTCTTCTTTTACCGGGAGCTCTTTTCCTTTGTTAAAGATGTTTGCCACTTTAAACTTGGTAGAGTCTGCTTAAGTGGACGAGTTCCCAATTTTGCTGAGTTTGAACCCATTTTCTATTATTGAAATATATCTTTAATTTTCTTCACCCCTTATATTAATAACTAAAATGAAAAAAAGGGAATGTTAGCCTATCTAGAAAAAACTATTGATCTCTATCAATAGACTCGTTAAAGACTTGAACTGTATTAAGCAAACACCCTTACATTTTATCAGATATTACCTCCACTAGCTGGTCTATCCGATTCACCAAATTTTATACACGAGCCTCTATTTTTTGATGCCATATGATTGATTCTTGAATGAAATTGGTTATTATATCTTCCAGAGTTGACTAGTTAACTAAAGGTTCTTGGTGTTATAAATATTCAACTGGAGTGTAATCGTTCCTTCCATAGGTGTAAGAGTTACTCTATTCTGAATTGTAGTTGTTTTTATATAGTACACCTTGAGGTGGATTGTATATATTTGTTCGCTATCACATATAGGTCGGTGCTCGACATTCATGATTATAGTAAGTACTCCTGCAAATATAGCAACATGGTGTAAACATCATTTGAGCCTCCAAAAATATGTTAGAACACCTCTCTCTCCTATACGATGATGTTTCATATTGCAAAGACATATCATGGCTTTCATAATATTGTCTATTCCATCCTTCCATTTTAAGTTATAGCTATGGCAATGAATCGTAAATCCTACAATAGACCACAAACTAAAGATCAAGTAGATAAATTCAAAAGATAATTAAGTTAATAGGCCATAAATGTAATACAATATAATAAAAATGAAATAAAATAAAATAAAATCACGAAAATAAATACTAGAATAATAGCATTCAAGTGTTCCTAATATCAAAGTCCCCGACAACTATGCCAAAAACTTGATTGGCTTTTTCTGAGTTATTCAATGTTGAAATAACTATAAGTGCACAACGTAGTTATAGCTAGTATCGGCAAGTATGGGTTGATCCCACGAGAACTATGAGTACTAATAATTACCATTATCCTATTATCTAGTCTACAAAATTTGTTATGATTTTTAATATAAAAGAAAATAAAATTAAAGCCAGTAAAGTAAATATACAGCAAGATTGAATAAAAAATTAATGAAGTAATTAGTAAACTCTCGATATCAGAATATTAGTATCTAGGTTTTGAATCCCCCTAAAACCTTTAACCTTTTATTATACAATTGATTTATTGATTTATTAAATTGTGAAGATTCCTATGGTATACTAATAGATGACCTTGAGTCTACTAACAACTAATACTAAGGTTTTCAATCGAATTACTTAGGTTAAAGTTTATAGAATTGCTTTACCAATTTGTGAATCCCTCTATTAGATTTGATCCTAATCCGAAAGATTTATGTCATCCTATCTTTAAGGTTGCAATCAACTCTTTCCAATTATAGTAGATCTATTCATAAATAGGATATCTCAATCTCTATATATGAAATCAGATTATGATATAATATTTTGAATCTATTAGAACATAAATAAACCACGTAATTGGATTACAATATATCAATCAAACCAATTGCATTAATAAAAGAATCAAAACATTGTTAAAGTATAAACCTAGGTTTATTTAGCCTAAACATTAACAAGATTTTTAGTTACACATGATTGGAAATGAAATCAAACATAAACTAAATGAAAAACGAATAGAAAATAGAGGATTCACAATTTTAAATCTGTCTTTCAATTCTATCGAATTTTCTTGCAAGTTAGCAGTTTAATCTTATATTACAATGGATCTTTCAATGATTTCTTCATGTTTTCCACTTCTTTGGATCAAAATCATCACTTCTAGATGTTCTCTATGTGTGGAAACGTCTCTAAAAGGCTACTCCCTTAATTTGAGGTTGCACACGTCCTTTTATATTGAAATTTAGGATTCTGAAGAGATGCATGGGCTGATGCACAACCATGCATCAGATCCTGGATAACTCAAAATCTCCAAAATTCGCAAATCTGCATAGCTTGAGAGAAGTGCACTACCTGTTGCACCCTCGTGCATCCCTCCTGTGCTTCAAATCTTTGTTTTATGCCATGTTTTTCTTCTCCTTTAAGTTCGTGAAGGCAATTATACTATGTAGACACACTTGGAGCGAATTAAGTACCAAATAGACAACAAAAGTATAAAATATCAAGCAAATATACATTAAAAATGAGGTACAAATATGATCAATTATGCATCTATCACTGATACAATTTAAAGCTTTAAAAAATATATGTTGTTGTTGTTATTGTTATTATTATTATTATGATGATGATGATGATGATGATAATGTTGGATATAATTTCTAATTTCTTAATAATTTAATTTTATTTGTTTACTAAGACTCTTTATAGAATAAGTAGTTTTGTAAATCTAATTTACCTTGACCATATTGATCTTTTGATAGATTGAGTTTTGATATAATTATTATTTATTATACGATGAAATTGTAACATTTTAAGTAGTTTATATTGTCCTTAATTTTATAATTGTATGATGATTAAATGATCTTTTTCATATTAATTGTAGTTATTATTTATATACAAAATATGTGGAAGTAATATTAATAAAATAAATTATTTTTAGAGATAAGGTTAATGTAAAATTATAAATTATACAACATAATATATTGGAGAACTATTTTACAATTTTAATAAGTATTATCTTATAAATTTAAAAATTACTTGAAATGATACCGATTAGTATTATTGTACTAGAACTAAATCTAGTAGCAGTACTTGTATCGTTAGAGTATTCGTTACATTATTAATAGCTAGAGGATGAACCATACCTGAACCACACGGGAGTGATAAAGCGAACTTCCAGTGCACAAATAGAGATTTAGTTCCTCATTCGAGAAGGATTAAGTTTGGTTTGCCTGGTAATTAAAAATCTTTATTGAATTGGACGAACAAAGTTGAACTTGAAACGAAACTATTTACAAGCTAATAAACTTTTTGAGGTTTGTCGGTGTATGACGCCCGAATGGTTGGACTACCAGCAGCTTCAGTATTCGCCAATGGGGCACATACAGCTTCAGTAAAAGCTAATAAATGTATAGGAGACAATTTTACATGGTTACCAAAACAAACGCATGGAATCGACAAATTCTGTGATTGGCAATACAACCCTTTACCGAATTTCAGTCCTCCAATTTTGGACTCGCCATGAAACCAGAAAACTCCAATCACTGCCATTCATTATCAAGTTGAACATTCAATCTCCGAAGCCATATCGAGTGGAGTATCATATGAAAAACATCAAATCTCTTGGGAGGATCATTGATTACAAAATGTTGTTGAACCTGCTTCACTCTATCCTTCAGTCTTAAGTATTCATCTTGAGTTATTCCCATTAAAATTTTCTTGAGATTTGGCAAATCAATAAGCGAAACCTGAATGGAAAATGAGTCCCAATTCAGGACGTCGCTAAAGGGGATGATGTAGTGTTGTGATAAGAGAACCGGAACACATTCGACATAAATTGCTTCCACGACTCTAGGACTAGCAACTTCATGACCACTTGGGCATATGCAAAATTTGCTCTTCTTCATCATTTCGTTGTAATCAACACCCTCCGGAAGTTTTTCATAAACCAGTACATCTTTATCTTTCTCCTTCCAGTGCTCAAAAAGTGCTGGCCTAATTTTACCATGAGCTTGACCTGCAAAGAATGCTAATATGGTACGATTTGCTGCCAGTAATCCTCCAGTTAGGCCTGTAACTTGCCCTGTTTGTAGATGAATTTCTGGAAATGATGCATCTTTCTCCGGTTTGAAGCGCTCAGAGGTATTTGCATTGCATAATACTCTGATTGAATTGTGGAACAATTCTGGCACGTACCACGTCACCCACGGAGCCTGTGACAAATGAAAAAAACCAATACCAAACTCGGTATTATTTTATCAATTATCAAAACTTTCCACTTTTAAGTCTAAAACTTGATGACAGTATTCGATTCATACCCAGTTGTGGCAAGAGAGCATGAAGTGATCAGCTCCAAGGCTTCTGTTCCAATAAGGATATTTGTTAGAAATCATCCTAACGTAATCAACCACACTTCGTTTTAGCCCACCTTTATCCTTGGTCCTCTGATCATACAGGTAAGTACGAATCTCGACAACGCTAAAGGGAAGAAAATATACTTGAGCTTCATCAGCATCATAAGTTCTGAAATGGGTATTGGTTTCCATTAATGAGAAGAACAAGCCTTCCGTTGAGAAAATGTATTTGCAGGGACCATTGTGAAACAGAGGTGGCTCCCCCTCTTCGTAAACGAAGATTTTGAACAAATTCTCCATCAACAGGTAACTCCTGGACAGATTTGAACAAGTTCAAAACACGTCATTACTAGTTGTTCATTGGGTGTAACTATGATCTATACGTGCATAACAATCGAAAAGATTAGTAAGGGTGAGATCATATCTTACTAATGCACCGGATAATAATATAATGACGAACTGTAAGCTTGTGGAAGTGAAGCTATAGAGCTTGAAAAATCTCCTAAGAACAGCGAAGACAAAATCCAATCTTTTCATTTGATTACTACTGAAATCTCCATTTTTATTTCTCCTATTCTCCGGAAAAATCTCTGACTTTAAACATGCTCAACAGAGGGTATGGATTCATACCGGTAAAATAAACAAGCATTCCTATATACACCACCTTGTGGAGCAAAGCCCACATCTCTGATATCTGCTGTACAATTGGTGTCCTGTGAAGCCTCCTTTATCAAAGATCTGGCAGTGGCAAGACTTTCTTCAACCCTTCTCAGCTTTCTATCTCCTTTCCAGGAGTTTTCTTCCTTCAAACTTTTATTTCGATTTACAGGGACGTTCTGCTTCTTCTGGTCCTAAATGCATTAACAGAACAACTCTCACTTTGGTAAGGAAGTTCTACATATGTTTGAAGCACGCGTCCAACAATACTTCCAAGGAAACCAGAAAAGATTAAGGAAACGCTTTATAAAAATTTCTCACAGAATTAAGATAGATTAACGTTGCCAAAATCGCAAAAGAATCATAAGACATTTGGAAGAAGAGTAGAGAGGTAGTTACACAAGAATAATTCAGCCCAATGTTGCTATTCCATACCAAAATCACCAGAACAGCAAGAAATAATGATGCTAAAGCACAGAATGCCACTTCAGGATGCCTTCTGCATAATTGCCTCATTCCTTCAACTTCCTCTCTAACTTTTCTCTACGATCTGTTCTTGCACGACCACTATAATACCGGGTCACATTTACTGTCTGAAATTGAGAATGTCTTTGTAGACCTGTCATGTATATTGAAGGGAACATTCTGCTCGCTACACTACTGACATTCCGAGGAAAACTGATTAACGTAAGCATGCTATATTTAGAAATAAACATGTTTATATTTATTAGAAGCTAAGCTTTGACATGATGTATTATTCATTAAATAAGCTCCAAATTTGACTTCGGTTGCCTGCGAGTATCAACTATCAACACTTCCCTTGAGGAAGCCTACCACTACAAGATGATAACCATTCTCTGTATGTGCAATTATTAGAAACTCCTAAGAAGAAGCAAGGCGTTCTGCATCTTAAGCTGTGCCCAAAGTAAGAATATTCTCTCAGACATTCCCTTCCTTCCGGACCCGAATCCGGATCGTCACCTGCAACTTCACCATGAACCACGTACAGTCTCACTTCTCCTTCATCTTGTACTACCCCATTAAACTTAGCAGTTCTGAATTTTTTCCTTCCTCCTACTTCTCAGCCATTCCTCCTTATGTACTCTTCCTAACGGAAGATAAATGCAAGAAGTTACAATTCTTAAAGAATCAGTGGAGCATCATAACCAATCACCAATCCCACTATCTTGTACATATATTCATTGCCTTTTCCAATAGAATTGAAGTTTCTCCACTGACATTCTCTGATCATGTGGTATATCTCTTAGCAGCCTTGGTTTATAAAAAAGTATACTTTCTTAATCATGTATACGGCTCTAATCAAGCATTTTAAAGCAAAGTGATTTAGGATAAACTAAAGAACTTCCATTTTTTTATTAACTCTCGTTGGCTAATCCTAAGGTATTTTTGTTGACAATTGAATCAGGACCTAATCGTCATTTGTGTTTTGCAGAGATGCTAGTTTTTTAGTTTGTCCTAGTCTTT
>JANSVA010000009.1:9948012-9959878 GCA_025504915.1 Erythroxylum reticulatum
TTTCATTGAGTTTATAAACACATATTTCTTAGGCTTTCAGCCAAAATCCACGAGTCACAAAACATGAATGCATCAAACTTACTAACATAACATGAGAACATAAGCACATCAGAATGGTTTGGGTAGATCCAAAAACAGAATGTACTACACAATTCCCATAAGGGTCTTGTGTAGCCATAAACTTAGAGGAGTCTATAAAGGAGCTCCATGCCACTAGCGGTTAGGTGAGAGAAGCCTTTAACTTAGTTAACGTGCATGTAACAAAACTTAGGGGACCACCACAAACTCACATAACACATAGTTCATGACTTGTAAACTTGTTTCCCAAAATGACACTTTTTTAAAAGCTTGCTTTTCATAGACATGAAGTATTTCGAAAACATGATTTCATAAACATGTATTTTTTCATAAATCACTTGCAAAGTCTTTTTATAAATTATCACACAATCATGTAGCAACATATAGCAATTTCACAAATCATTCAAGAATAATGAATGCAGCACTTATGATGCCATTGAAATCAATAAACGTCTTTTATTTGAAGAAAACCAATAGTGGCTTGTTTACTCTATTATAAACATGTACCCACCTTGATTTCCTTGCTTGTAGACTTGCTCAAAAATGCTTCTTCTCTTGTTCCTCTTGCCTCTCTTGATCCCTTGCTTCTTTTGTCTTTCTTGATTTCCTTGATTCTTCACCAAGTGAAGAGATCCTTAGCTCAAATGGAAGCTCTTCTCTTCCTTTACCTTTTTCCCTTCTTGAATAATCTCAAAATCTCTCTCGAAGGCTTAAAAAATTGAAACCCTAGCTTGTTTTCCCTTCTTTCTCTCTTTCCTTTTTTTCGTGCTTCTCTCTCTTCTCTCTTTTCTCATCCACGCATCTAGCTTCTTCTAGCATGCCCCCAATTCACGTTTTCTCCTTCTCTTAAATGTAAGACTACATTTTGTTCTTGTCCTTCTAAAAATACCCCTCCTCTCCTTTGGTCTTCCTATTTTGCCCCTTCTTTCATTTTCCTCCTACCTCCTTTAATCTTCTTAAACACCATATTAACTCTAACTTAATTCAAATCTTTCCTTATATGCCTTATGCTCTTTTATGCTTAAGTGCCTTGCCAAAATTACCCTTGAACATCTTTATAATCTTAATACTTTACTTTGATTAACCCATATCATATAATCTTTCTAATATCGACATAATAATTAACTCCACAACTTTCATAAAGATCTTATAATTGATGTAAATCACACTTATTCATAAAATTTTTTTTAAGGGCCAACAACAATATACCTCTTCTTCCTCATCCCCACGTTTTGCCACATGGACTGCTTTTATGAGGCGACAATCACAAGATCTATGGCCTAGTTGATTGCACTTAAAGCACTTCCCTAAGATAAGCCTAGCATAGTGATTAATAATTTTCGGTGCTTTTTTTGTTTTAGTCACCTTTTGCTTCCCTACAACTTTCTGTTCTTGGGTTTTGCTCTTTATGATTGTTCTGCTTTTATCAATGGTAGTTTTAGAGGTATCTCCATCATGATTCCCACCACAATTTGTTCCATAATTCACATTGTTATTTTTATGAGGGTATTATGGTATGTTCCTTTCCTGCATCAATTGTTCGGCCTTTAAAGCCAAATTTCTAGCTTTAGACAAGGTTCTCACTACTTGTACCCCAATTCTGTCTTTAATGGTTGATTTCATGCCCTTCAAATATCTAGCTACCTATTGTCCTTCAATTTCTCTCAAGTTATTCTTAGTCGTTAGCTTGGTAAATTTTGCATAAAATTTATATACTGATTTTTGACCCTGCTGACACTTTTGGTATTCTTAAAATAGAAATTGCTTATAATTTGGAGGGAGAAACTCGTTGTTCAATAACTGCCTCATCCTTCCCCACACTTTGATAGGTGTTTTGCCTTCACAGGACCTCCTAAACTGTAATCTCTCCCACTAGACAGAAGCTCCCCCTCTTAATCGACATGTAACTAATTTGACCCTCCTTTCCTACAGAATCTCCACTTATTAAAAAAAAAAGGTCCATGTCTGCTATCCAATCCAGGAAACTCTCGATATTTAAATTGCCATGAAAATAGGGAATATCCACCTTCAATTTGTATTTCGTTTCTTTTTTATCATAGTTATCCCTCCGATAACTAGCAGGTCTTCTAGGAGGTTCTTCTGAATATTCTTCTTCTTCTTCTTCTTCTTCTTCAAAATCACCTAATAAACTAATATGTTGCCTATGCTTATGAACTTAAGGAACAAGTAAAATTGTAGGCTCCTTGTAAGCTGCTCTGCCACCAAGCACTCTCCTGCCATCATTCTGGTTCCTGTTGGCGATGTCAAGGCACTCCTCTAACTGAATCGGGATCTCTTGTAGGCGATCGAAGTGCTCCTTATGACGTTGAAGCCTGACATCAATCTGATCAACCTATATTGCCAACTCATCAATCTCTACCCGATCATTTAGGGTCTTAGCCCTCTAATCACCATCGAAAGAATCGTCGTTAACTCTACCTGGACCGCCTGACATCGAGTCGTCAAGCAACCTGCTCTGATACCAAACTAGCACAACGAGAAAGCGATAAATTTCACACAAATAGAAAGAACTTTCGATTGTATTTAAACTCATAATATTTCAATCCCCTAAGATGTCCCTAAACAAGGATTTAAATAGGATAGTAATCCTAATAGAAATACAAAATAGAAAATTACGAAAATACCCTAAAATAATACAAAATTAGGAAAACAGTCTATAACTCGCATTCTAGAGGAAAACGACATCAACTAGGTTTACACTCTAGTTGCTACGTCGATCACGTCATTATCCATAAGTATTACTTAAAGAAATTGTTTCTATAATTTGAATAAAGACTCTTATATAACATCTGTAATTAAACCATCCATCTTTTGCACTAGTCGTTAAGCCATTAGTTTGTCGTGGTGTTTAAATTTTTTTGTGATAGAAAAATTACAATTAGGGTTTTATCTATTTGTTTGAGCATTGATGGAAACTATGTTGAAATTGGTTCCAGTTTTTATGATTATTTATTGCATATGAATTGAAATTTGCTAACATTTTGATTCAATTTCATATTTCCTATATGGAGATTAGAAAATTATATGTATGGAGAAATCATAATATAAATAATAAGATTTGTGTAAAATCTTAGAGATAGAATTACATGAATCCTTTAAGTTAGATTCAAATCTAATAAAGAAATTTATAGACAAAATTAATGCATTCTTAAGGGTTTTAAATAGAAAGAAACTTCAATCAATCTACTTAAAGGTAGGTGCTACATTTTTTCAGAAAGACTGTGTTTATAAATTTGAAATTTCTAATGGTCCAATAAATTAGGTTTAATAACTGAATTAAGATAAATTTAAGTATAGAAAGGTTTTAGAGGATTCTACTTTGGATCTTATTTTATAATTGATTATCTCATTATTGTTATTTTAGATTAGTAATTTTAGTTAATCATTATTTTTAAATCAATCATTCTTTTGTTAAATTAGATAATAAAAAGACATTTATTACTAGTACTAATGTTCGTAAACAATATTCATATTTACTAGAATGTATTATTAAAATAATATATGCACTTACCAAGTTAATCTTTAATATTGACTGGATCATGAATACCAAAAACTCAAAAATAAAGATAAATATTTCCATACCAACTAGATGTTATGCTTTATGTCATACTACAATTAAATATTGAACGGAAGCCCATCACAAATATGATTTCATTTTAAGAAATAAAAATGACTATTAAAACAAATAAATCTGTTTTGGCTTACTTATTATGAAGATTATTTTGGAAAATATGAAATATTATTGTCATTAAAAGTTCTAAAATATTCAATAAATATAATTTTATTCAATTTATTTAATATGAAAAGGCAATTTAATCAAAATTTAGAAACTATAATATAATTTAGTATGTATATTAACTATTTAATTTTATAAATGCATAATAATTCCTAATGATTAAAAATTTGAACAATATTTTAAAATTTTAATTTTATTTAATCTTTAAATAATTTTATAATGGTTTAATATGTGTTGAATATTTTAAGCCTTAAATTTTTTATTTTAATGTTTAACTTCCGATTTAGTTTTCAAAATATTATAATATTAATTAAAAGTTAGAGAGTTTTGATATATTTCTTGAGTAATGGTATTCACATTTTTGCCTTTAATTACCACCATGTAGCTAGATATGTAGGAAGGCCATACATATTATTCACAAGAAGACCTGCTGGAACACTCGGTTTCTATATCTCTATTTCTGATTAACCACACAGTTATCAACGTTGGAAAATGTAGAGCATAACTATAAAAAAACATTTCCTCTGATGTCAAAGTTACATTATTAAATGTCAACCCAACGTTGCTTCATAAGATCCTTCCTCAGGTACATTCTTATCTGCACTCTTCCATTATCCTCCCACTCTAACCTCTAACATTAACCACTAAACATTTTACAGTAACTAAAACGATAATATTTGGACCATAAATTGCTTTTTTTTTAGGATTCACCTATAACAAGATATCAACAAGTTAGCCAAAAATGTGATACATATGTAGGAACTATTTTTGGACCTGTGTGAATGATCTTCTATTAGCTCTATCCAATTTGGTCTTGTAATCTCAAAGATCATGAAATTGTATAGCTATATTTTTGTTGAAATATGAAAGTTTCAGACCAACATTTTTTTCATTCTTTTGCATGGATGTTAAGTTGGTTATGTTCTGTTTTTTGATGTACAGATTCTAGAATTTTCTTTTTGGTGAGGTGTAAATATGGAGCTATAAACATCTTCATTTTTATTTTTCCTTCTTGTACATATATAAAAAGAATCACTGTATACGTGAATGACATGAAGAGAAAAATTTTTTCCAGCTATTGCGTTTCTTCTTCTTCCTTATAGTATCAATGACAAAATACTAAATCTGTTATTCTTACTCATATTTTGTTCATGGTATCAGAGCCAACCTCTTGAATTTGTGAACCATACCATTTTAAAACTCAAATCTTACCATACTCTTCGTTATGGCTAACATCGATCAAGTTGTTGATCCCTTATTAGAACTACAAATGTTATTCAAAACTCCGACAATCCCTTATTTTTGCAAGGATCTGATAACCCTAGAATGGCTCTCGTAACTGTCTTACTCAATGATAGCAACTTTCTGACATTGAACAGATCTATGAAAAGAGTGCTAGCATCTAAGAATAAACTGGGATTTATTAATGGAGGCTTAGTGGAACCAACGGATGAACCCACTCACTCAAAATGAAGAAGGGTGGATGAAATGGTCAGTTCGTGGATAATCAGTTCAATGCAGAAGGATATAGCCGAAACTTTTATTTACTCTACCTCAGCTAGAAAACTTTGGAAAGAACTAGAAGAGTAGTTTAGTGAAAGTAATGGCCCTCAAATCTACCAAATCCAAAGACAGATCTCTTCTATAGAGCAAGGTAATTCCTCTGTTGTCATGTATTACAGTAAGATGAAAAAATTATGGGAAGAGCTGAATGTCCTTCAACCCATTCCTCAATGTTCTTGTGGTGCTATAAGAAATTGTACTTGTAATGCTACTGGAAACTTTCTGGATATTATATCCTAGACCAAACTTATTCAATTTCTTATAGGTTTAAATGAAAGTTATGACAATGTTAGGAACCAAATCTTGGTTCTAAAATCTATGCCTTCAGTCAACACAACTTATTCAATGATACTGAGAGTAGAGAAGCAGAAGAATGTATAAACAGACTTTGCAGAAAATACTGAAACAAGTGCCATAATGATTAAAGGAACACGTTTTGGAGCTGACGCAAATAAAATTACTTCATATAAGAAAAGGGAATTACAGAAGAAGGATGACAGAAACTGTGAATATTGTAAAGGGGAAGGACATACCAAGGATACATGCTTTAAGCTCAATGGATATCTAGATTGTTATAAACAATTAAGGAAGGACAGAACAGTAGCTATGAAGGGACGAGTTAATATGGTCAATACCCCTTTTGAGGATAACTCTAGTGATAATATGAAAACTTCAGCAATGCAGTGCCCACCAACAGTCACAGAAATGCTTCAACTAGAAATCGCTAGAATTCTGAAGGGGAAGCAAATGGCATCAGCGGAACAAGTCAATTTTGCACAGATTAAAGATTTTGCAGGTAATTCTATTCTGGCACCTACACCTAGTAAATTTAAAGATGAATGAATTGTAGACATTGCTGTAACTAACCATATATGTGCATTTAAACACTCTTTTACTTCACAGAAAACCTGACCAGAAAAATCCTTGTCCATTTACCTGAAGGAACTGTCAAACAAGTTAGCTCTTATGGTGATGTGATTATTCATAACAATATCAAACTGAAAAATGTTCTATATATCCCTGATTTCAAATACAACCTACTGTCAGTTAAGAAACAAACAGAGAGGGAGTTCTTGTGCTGTAGTTTTTATCCAAAGTTTTGCATTTTTCAGGACCTAAAGACTAATAAGGTCCTTAAAGTGGGCAAGGTGAAGGGAAACCAATATATTATTGAGGCCAGTTCATGCACACCTGAAATTATCCATAGATACCGCAATTTTCTTAATTCAGTACCTAGTAGAGCAAATGTTTGCTACATAAATAATGTAGTTGATGTCAGTATTTCTACTTGGCATCAAAGATTGGGACATCCCTCAAATGTTGTACTCAAACATCTACCTTTTATGAATGAGATTGAAACTTCTGTTGAATGCAGTATTTGCCCTTTTGCAAAATAGACTAGACTACCTTTTACATAGAGCAGTAGCAATGCAGATGTTATTCTTGAGTTGATTCACGTTGACATATAGGGACCATATAAATATTCTAGCATAACAGGAGCACATTATTTCCTTACTATGGTAGATGATTTAAGTAGGTGTACGTGGACTTTCTTGATGAAACATAAGAGTCAAATTGCATCTATTTTGAAGAATTTTATTGTCATGGCTAAGAATCAGTTTGAGAAATCAGTCAAGAGAATTAGATTTAATAATGGCTTAGAGTTTATAGGAGAGAAGAGTCAACAGATTCTTAAAGACTTCGGAGTTATACACGAAAAAACCTATGTATACATACCACAACAAAATGGGATAGTAGAAAGGTTCAACTAGCAAGATCCTTGATGTTTCAATCTAAAATTCCTATAAAATTCTGGAGGTAAGCCATTTTACATGCCACTTTTCTTCTAAACTGATTACCTACAGCTGTCTTACATTGGGAAACACCCTATGAAATTTTACATAAAAAGGAACCCTCCTATGATAACCTTAAATGCTTCGGATGTCTGTACTTTACAACAAACACTTTACCTTACAAAGACAAGTTTTCACCAAGAGCTTTTAAAGGTGTTTTCTTGGGGCATTCACCAGGGAAAAAGGGTTTTAAGCTTTATGACTAGACAATAGAAAATTTGTTGTTTCTAGGGATGTCATTTTTCATGAACACATTTATCCTTTTGCAACAAAGGAGGACCATATCATTAAAAACCTAAACACTCAAATTCCATTACCAATTATACCTAACAGCACAAACGAATTCATAGAGGAGGATGCTATATGTGATAATCCTATTGAGCAAATACAAACACAAAATTGAGAGTGATGAGGGTCAGATGCAAACTAGCAATTTATCCTCACCTATACCCATACCCAAAGTAGCTCCCATTAGACACAGTACAAGAATTAAAAAGACTCCAATTTGGATGAATGACTATAAGTCAAGTGTTGAGCATGATATATCAAACCACCAAAGACCCCTACATATTAGTAAACCTACCAAATACACTCCTCTTACCTATCCATACACTATACCGAAACACATATCAGATGCATATATATGTTTTGTTGCAAATTTTTCTGAAATGCAAAAGCCAATGTCATATCAAGAAGCAAAAAGCAATCCAAGATGGGTGAAGGCTATGAATGAAGAAATTGAGGCTCATTGATTTACCTGAGGAAAGAAGCCTATAGGATGCAAGTGGATCTTCAAAGTGAAACTAAAGGAAAATGGAAAAGTTGACAGATTCAAGGCAAGATTGGTAGCAAAGGGGTACAATCAAATTGAAGGAGTAGATTTCCATGAGAGTCTTTCACATGTGGTTAAGGTAGTAACTATCAGAATTTTTTTGGCCATTGTCGCATCAAAGTCATGGAGCCTTCACCAACTTGATATTAACAATGCATTCTTACATGGTTATTTGAATGAAGAGGTGTTTATGGTATCGCTAGAAGGATATAATAAAGCAAAACCAACTCAAGTTTGTAAACTAAGGAAATCATTGTATGGCCTCAAATAGGCATCTAGACAATGGAACACAGAAATGATGATGAAACTGTAGGAGTATGGTTTTAAACAATCATGTCATGATATTGCCTTTTTATCCTTTCTAAATCCAGTATATTTCTAACTTTGCTGGTATATGTGGATAATATTTTGATTACAGGAAATTCTGAAGGAGAGATTGCAGCAGTCAAATCATTTCTGCATGATAAGTTTACCATCAAAGATCTTCAACATGCAAGATACTTCCTTGGTTTAGAGATCACAGGATCTAAAAATGGTATTTATGTTAACTAGAGGAAATATGCTCTAGACTTAATCCAAGATGCAGGGTTGATGGGAAGTAAACCTACTGCTACACCATTGATGAAGGGGCATAAGATGAGTATTGATGATGATCCAAAGATAGAAGATCCATATTCATATCGAAAGTTGGTGGGAAAATTACTTTACTTAGGATATACAAGACCCGATTTGGCTCATGCTATACAACAACTTAGTTAATATGTACATGATCCTAGAAAGCTATATTTAAAAAATGCTTTGCATGTTCTGAGATACATCAAGAACAGATCCTCCTTAGGGCTGTATTTTCTAGCAAACAACTCTCTAAGACTAGAGGCCCTTTGTGACGCAGATTGGGTATCTTATGCAGACAATAGAAAATCATTAATAAGGTACTGCATATTTCTGGGAAGTTCTCTTGTTAGCTGGAAAACAAAGAAGCAAATTACAATATCGAAATCCTCAGCTGAAGCAGAATATAGATCCATGGCATCAACAGTGGGTGAGCTGCAGTGAATATCTTACATTCTGAGAGATTTTCAAACTCCAGAATCATTTCCTATACCCCTTTCACTGTGACAATTAGGCTGCATTACATATAATAGCCAATCTAGTTTTTCACGAAAGAACGAGAAACTTGGACATTGACTGTCACATTGTAAGGGAACAGTTCAAGCTGGGTTTCATTTCATCGAGAAAAATTTCTTTATCCCAACAATTGGTAGATTCTTTCAAAAAGGTTCTCAGTGCTCCATTGTTTATCAAGCTAGTATCCAAGTTAAGCCTTTGCGATTGCTATCAGGCCTTAACTTGAGGAGAGGATGTTGAAATATGAAAGTTTCAGACCAGTGTTTTTTTCATTCTTTCGCATGGATGCTAAGTTGGTTATGCTCTGTTTTTTGATGTACAGATTCTAGAATTTTCTTTTTGGTGAGGTGTAAATATTGAGCTGTAAATATCTTTATTTTTACTTTTCCTTCTTGCACATATATAAAAAGAATCACTGTACACGTGAATGACATGAAGAAATGTTTTTTTTCCAGCTATTGTGTTTCTTCTTCTTCCTTATAGTATCAATAGTAGAATACTAAATCTGTCATTCTTACTCATATTTTGTTTAATTTTCAGTCCGGAAATTCCATAGCTTTTTGCCATTAAGTCGAGCAACTTGATCCTAACCTTGGCAATTGCCGTAGATCATCCAGTGATTTGTGCATTCAGTCTTCGGAGCCAGACGGAATGGATTATCATATGAAAAACATCGTACCTTATGGGAGGATCATTTATCACGAAATGTCTTTGTACTTGCTTCACTCCCTGGTACATTCTTAGATATCTATCTTCTTGGATTCCAAGCAGAATTTTTTTCAGATCTGGTATTTCATTAACTGAGAGCTGGATTGAAAATGAGTCCCAATTAAGAACATCACTAAAGGGGAAGACGTAGTGTTGTGAAATCAATACTGGAACACACTCTGCATATATTGCCTCAGCAATTCTTGGACTAGCAACCTCATATCCACTTGGACAAATGCAGTATCTACTCTTCTTCATCATCTCATAATAAGAAAGTCCCTCGGGGAGTGTTTCATAGACTAGAATATCTTCATCTTTTGTCAGCCAATGCTGAAAAAGTGCTTGCCTAAGTTTACCATGCATCTTACCAGCAAAGAATGCTAAGATTGTCCGATTCAACGGGGGTAAGCCTCCGGTGATGCCCTCAGTTTCTCCGGTCATCAGATTGATTTCTGGAAATGATGCGTCTTTCCTTGCAATGTAATGCTCCGAAGTGTTTGCATTGCATAAGACCCTAATCGAATTGAAGTACAGCAGACGCATGTACCAAGTTGCCCGCGGTCCCTGTAGACAAAAGAAGCAAAAAATTAGAAGAGACAAACGACAACTTCTCTAATACAAGGGTTACTAACACTGACATTTTTGTCTTTGATAGTCGATTAATCCATGTCAATGAATGAGTTAATAAACCTGTTAGAGAATCTAAAATCATTCGACTTTAGAAGGGTGTTGAAGTTTTTACCCAATCATGGCAGGAAAGCATGAAATGATCGACCCCAAGGCTTCTGTTCCAATATGGATACCTATGAGAAATGACGTGAACGTAGTCAACAACTGTGTGCTCAAGAACAGCCTTGTCTCTGATCTGCGGATGGAAAAGGTGTTGGAGAATCTTGACAACACTGAAAGGTAGGAAAAAAACATGAGCTTCATTGGGGTTTAAGGTCCGGAACTTAGTGTCTGCTTCCATTAAGTTAATGAACAGTCCTTCCATTGCATATATACTCTTGCAAGGTCCATCATGGAACAGAGGAGGATCTCCATCTTCGTAGACAAAGATCTTGAATAGCTTTTCCATTAGCTGGTAACTTCTATAAAATTAAAAGTTCAAAGTAAATTACTCTGGAAAATTAGGAATAGTTATTATTTCATAACTATTGACATCTTTAAAATATTCTTTTAGATGACGAGATATTATTGTAAACATTTAGAATATTTGAATAATTAATTCAACCAAACAAAAAAAAGGATACTTGAATAACAATCAAAAGATAGAAATTAAATATCATATAGATCTTTTGTGATAATCTTCAACAATTGATCTTAGGATAAAGTCTTCCAGATCACTCTAATCTTTCGTCAAATATATAGATTATAACTTTGCATAAAGATCACTCAGCCAAAGTTTTCAACTTTAATAGAAAATTCATACACTTCATATTATATTATTACACCAACTAATTCATGCTAGATATTTGATTTGCTAATATCGCTATTTATCCTTCTGGATTTTAAAACTTGTGTTATCTTAATTAATATGTCTTCCTAATAAGGAAATGGATGACATGTTCATATGGTGTAAAAGTTAAATATATACATACATTTACCTGTGAAAAGCACATGCGTTCCTGTAAATGTCACCATGTGACACAGAGTCGACATCATCGTCAAGAGCTGATGAGGAAGTGCAGTTGTGATCTGACGATGCTTCTCTTATCAGGGCTCTAGCCACGGCAAGACTTGTTTCGAGCTGTTTTAGTTTTTCATCGTTCTTTTTGTCTCTGTATTTTTCTTTATCGGATATATCTTTAAACCACCTTAATTGCTTCTTTATTATCCTCTGTTGCCCTTCATCCTGCCATGGAAAAGGAGAAAACGTTTTTATCGTTATAACATCATTAAACTAGGAAACAACTTTTGCACTTTGAATCGTTTCTTATCTGCAGA
>JANSVA010000009.1:9971039-9983725 GCA_025504915.1 Erythroxylum reticulatum
TTGATTGTTGCAAATTAGGATGTATGTTGTATTAGGGAGATGATGTGGAATTACAAGAGTGCAAATTTTATGGTCAATATAGGTTCAAGCCTAGAAAGGGTTCTATGAAACATAAATTAGTGCCCTAGAAGCAGGTGTGTTATTTCCCACTAACTCTAAGACTTTAAAGACTATATGCTTTTGATGTTACTGCATCTAATATGAGATGACATAAAGATGGAATCATGAGTCATCCATTGGATTTAATGGCATGGAACATTTTAATAACACCTATTATGAGTTTGTAGCTGAAAGTTGAAATGTTATGTTAGGATTATAGACGGATGGATTCTAACCTTTTGGTTAATTCGGCCAACAATATTCATCATGACCAATCATCATTACTCCTTATAATTTCCCTCCATGGATGTGTATGAATGAGGCATATATGTTCTTGACAGTGATTATGACAAGGCTTACAAATCCAAAGCATAAAATTGATGTATTCTTACAACAATTGATATATGAATTGCAATATCTTTAGGAATATAGTGTTGAGACATATGATGTGTCTTTGAAATGAAATTTTGTGTTAAGAGTAGCTTTGATGTAGACCATTAGTGATTTTTCAGCATATGCTATGTTGTTTGGATGGAGCACAATAGGGAAATTAGCTTATCCTTATTATGGCAATGATTCTGATGTGTTTTATCTTCCAAACGGGGACAAAACATATTAGTTTGACAACCACAGGAAATTTTTTCATCCAAATCATCCATTTAGATGCACTATTAAGAATAGGATGGTACAAATACCTCTTCCCCCTCATCAAGCTGGTGAAGAGATATTACAGGAGATTGATAAATTAGGTACTGAAAGTTACAGAATTTAAAGCTGATGAAGTTAATACAAGCATTAGTAAAAACTTTAGCTCGAGAAAACGAAACATCTTTTGGGATTTGCTATATTGGAAAACTAATTTGACACGTCATAATCTAGATATGATGCATATTGAAAAAATATCATTGACAATTTGTTTAATACCATAATGAACATTGAAGGGAGGACAAAAGACAATGCAAAATCACGAGCAGATTTAAAACTTTTTTTGTAAAAGGAATGAGTTATATAAAGATCTTCACACCAATAAATATCTAAAAGCATGTTACACTTTGGACAAAAAAACAAAAGGAACTTTTTGTGTGAATGATTGAAAAGTCTAAAGTTTCCCAATGGTTATGTTTCAAACTTGTTACGTGTTTATGCAAAGGCTAATTCCTATTGCATTTTGGGAGTTGCTATCGAATAAGATTTGAGAAGATATAACATAATTAAGGTTATTTTTTAAAAGCTTAACATCATCTGAAATCAAGTTAGCTAAAATGGAAAAATTAGAAAGGAAAATTTCAATAATTTTGTGCAAATTAAAAGGGATTTTCCCTTCAAGCTTCTTTGACTATATGAAGCACCTACCTGTGCATTTAGCATATGAGGCTAAACTTGTCAGTTCAGTTCAATATCGATGGATGTATCCGTTTTTGAGGTAATTCAACAAAAAATGATTGTAACTAAAGTAATAACATGTTTTAATAACTAAATTGTAACCCTATTCGCTAATGTAGGTATTTGCATCACTTGAAGAAAAATGTCAAAAACAAGGCTAGAGTTGAAGGTTTGATATGTAATACTTATTTTGTGGAGGAAGCTTGTACATTTTGTTCACATTATTTTGAGCCACATGTTTACAAAAGAGAAAGAAAAGTTCCTCATAATGATGATAAGGGAGGTACGAGTGATGTTGATAGTAACTTATCCATTTTCACATATCCTGGATGAACATATGGACGTTCAATAAGAAGAATGTTAACAGAGGAAGAAATTAAGGCTGCCCATGGTTGCATTTTGTTAAACTATCAAAAGGTTCAACCTTTCATGTAGTAAGTTGAAATTGATTATTTGGGTTTTAAATTTTAGTGTTATTCATAACTGAAATACAACATAATGTTTTTGGATTATACAAGCAATGGTTACGCGAGCTAATGCCTGAGAAAATACATTATAATGTTTAATATGATAATTTCTTTTATGTAGGCCTTAGAAAATCCAATAGAGAACATGTCTATATGTGATCTTGCAAAGGGACCTTTGTAAACTGTTAAATTGTATCTGGTGTATTTCGTTAATAGATACAAATACATAATATTATGGTCATAACATGGTGACAATAAATAGTAGAGTTTGCATACAGGGAGAATTGATGGATTATTACGGTAAAATTATTGAGATAATTGAAATTGAGTACCCTGTATTACCAATAAAGTGAAGTATAATATTTAAGTGTGACTGGTTTAATCTAACTCCAAATGTTGGTATAAAAGTGCATAATCGATACAATTTAGTTGAAATCAACAAGCAAAGAAGATTTAGACAATTTGAAACTTTCGTGTTGGCAATGTAAATGATCTAGGTGTATTATGTCCCTTTTTTTAGCTTCTGACGAGATAAGTCAGATTGGTTGGTCATTTACAAAGTTAAACCTAAAAGTGTTTTTGTATCACATGGAAAAGGAGAACAAAGAATTGAAAGTGAAGTGTTTCAGGAAGATATTTATAAAAAATGCATCTGTTACATATGACAAGGATGAACCTTTGAACGATCCAAATAATGAATATGTTGAAATTTCATCTAGAGAGGATGAGGAGGGTGAGAGATATGGAGAGGAGCCTGAGTTTGATTCTAATTCTTCAAAAAAAGAAGATGACAATGATTTTGATTTACAATTAAGTGCTGATAGCGATTAATTTATGTTTGTAATAGAATATTATATTTAATAAAGCAATTATTTCCTTTTCGATAAATTGTGTGAAATATTGAATTGAAATTGTTATATTTCTGGAATATTCAATCAAATATGAATTTCAAGTTGAAATATTCCACCAAAGAGAAAACAGGATATGATGCGACCAAGATTCAGACCACGATTTAGAGCCAATTACTATTTAGGTAGAGCATCATATTTTGTAGCTATAAACGAATCAAATGTTGTACCACCAGCTACTACACTTGTAGATGAGGCATAACCTTCCATATCTATTGCTACACCATTCACCACCCCTATACCAACAGAGATATTAGGGGTGAGCGATGCAGATGAAAGGGGCATCCTCCAACCTGGAGCTGATGGAAGAACTTACATCACAATTGTTAACAATTTGTAAGTGAAAATATATAAAACACCATATATTTATAATTAAGTTATAGGTTTAAATTTAAAATATGGTATAAAATTAATTGTTTTTATATTAGGTTGAATCTGTCTAAAATGTGCTTAAGAAACATGACATCCAAATTCAAGGAAAAGATTGATCTTGAGGGTTACATATGGAATAATATCTCTCAAGCAATAAAGGAATTTTACTATCAAGAATTTGAGGTACAAAAAATATAATTTTGTTTTAATTGATTTTTATACATTAATTAGATAAATATTATTACATTATAAGTACTTATCGTATATTTTTCCTTTTGTTTCAGAAAGAATTTTTTTGGGATTTCGAATTTGATCTGGTCATTTATAAAGTATGGGAGAGACAAGCATGTACACATTATCGAGACTTTGTTGGTGTGATACACATGACTGGTATACGACTGCCTTATATTTCTGAACAAATATGGAGTCGTTGACAATAGTATTATACATCATATGAGGCAATGTCCTTTTTAGAGCATAATTCTACTAACAGACATGGAGGACTAGGGAGAGAGAGTCTTCTCGTACATACTGGAGGATCTATTACCCACCATAAGCATGCAAATAGACTTATAAGTATCTACACTTTACATTTATATTCTAATTTTTTTACTTTGGTGTATTTCAATTTAATTTGATGTGTGAATTTTGGAATGAAAATATGTGTATTATGGAGAATGATAATGTTATAAATGTCTGGTGCTATGTATGGCTATGTTGTTTAGTTACTTTTTTTATTCAACAGGAAGTAAATATCATAAAAATAGAGGAAATTCTGTTGAAATGTTTATAAATTGTAGTTCACTTATAACATTTTGCAGGAAAAGTCTATGGGCACGAAGCCTATGCCCCGTTAGCTTTTTTTGCATAATTACACTAAGAAGCATGACGGTGTGACCTTCATCAACACTCGATATACAGAAAGAAATGTATGTGAAATTTATGCTTTAATATTAATTCTTAATAATTATCACTTACTAATATAAACATTGCCTTCTGATAGAACCAAATACAAGAAAGCATTCAACGATAGTCTCAGCATTCTGAAGATGATAATGAGAGTCAAACCTATGTTCATGTAGTGGGTGGTAGGGACCGTCATGGAAGAATACTCAGCTTAGGTTCATTTGCGAACACATGTTATTCACAATCCTCCACATCCAATACAGCAGCATATAACAAGCGGTCCATACCCAATGAAGTTTATGAGCTTCGGAGCACAGTAAGTTATTATGTCGGTAAGTTAATAACCAATTCTATCAGTAAGGTTACCGACTGAAGCAATCTTTTGATCACTAAACTTACTGACAATACAAAATAATCGTTGGTATATTCATCGACGGTAACATAAAATGTCTATCGGTAAATTTATAATGGACAATCTGTTTTTGTCGCAAATTATTATTTACGACTGTTTCTCCGATGCCTTCATCCATCATTAAATTCCATCACTAACTTAGCTTACTGATAAAATGTGTAGGTTTTCCTTCGGTAATTTCCGTCGCTAAACTTAATTTTTCTTGTAGTGCATCAAAACTGGATTTCTAGGTCTTCTAGATTTTTCTCCCTCTGTGTCTCTCATTTCTATAGCACTAGCAATCAGGTCATTTGGATTTCTAACTCATTAGATATAGCCAAAATATCACAAGCTGCTCCAAAACAAGGGCAACATCAAGATCACTATTTTTTATCTCAATTTTCAAGGTGATAAAGCCATAATTAAGTTAGAGTGCCTTCTAGAGATATTTAGCTTTATGTATTAGGTTTCATAGGCAACTAAAATCACAAAATTTGGAGGTCTATATACTGATTTATGACTCAAACAATATGATTGAATCAAATAAACCCTAGATAGAATTCCATTGCACGATACTCTCTTATCATATACAACAAAGTTCATACAAAGTGGCACCAAAATAACACCAAAGAAACATCTCACAACTTGGTATATTTTCCTAATCCAATCTAACATCCAAAAGTTTCTCCACGTTTCGTGTAATTGCTACATCGTTGTGACAAGTATCTGAGCCATTTTCTCTATGGTAAAATTTCCCCCAGTTCGTTCTGCTAGCCCTGACAGTTGAGAATGGGGTTGATTCATGGAAGCAATCGCTAAGTCTAGCAAGTGTTTCTCTTCCTTTCCTGTTGGTGCCTCAGGTGTAGGAGCCATTGGTGTGGCCTTATAGGGACGTCCACAGCCTCTTCTGTGCATCATGTTATGCATTTGAAAAACTACAAATATATAAGACTTTCATGTCCTGAACTATATGCATGTAAATCACAACATTTTATAGATCATTTCACTTTGAAAACAACTTCAAAAACATTTTGTAAATGTATTAAACAGAAAGGGGTAACTTAGCTCTAATACCAACACTGATAAGCCCGTTTTCTAATGACTAGGTGACCTACTTGGCACCCCACGAAAACCCTCTAGTCGATATCCAATCCAATTGGAAGGTTCCCCTAGAACTAAGCCTTTTTTTATTTTCTTCAAAATATTTAGAAAAAAGGGGGTAATGGTGGAAGTTTTTTACAGTAACCTAAATTTTGAAAGCATAACAACTGTTATTTAATAAAACCAAAAAATTTAGGTTCCTGAAAAGCAATTCTAAACACTTCTATCCACGTAAACAAAGTACCATTGTTACTGCTAGACTTCAAGTCCATTCAGAAACAATCTCAAAGGTTTAAACACATTCATGCATTTAGTTAAGGAAAATAACATTAATAAATAACCATATTTTCACAAAAACAAGATCAAGACATATTTATGAAGGTGATGAACTATACTTAGTAAAAAATTTACAATCTATCCTTACATAAAAGATGTTCAAAACATGTTCATAATTATGCAATACATGTAAAATAAATGCACAAGCAAAAATGCCTACATAGCCACACGTGACAAAGGTAGCTACCTAAATGGTGGAGTCTCGGATACTGAAATCCCTGAGCATGCACTTAAGAGGTTAAAATTTAGAAAAACAAGAACAAAAAATAAAGGGTGCGCTAAACAAGCTCAATAAGTGTTATGGTTTCCATTCAAAACGTTTATACAAACATTAACGTCCGTAAAGAACAAATATAATTTCCTTTTCTTTTCAAGCAATAACCAATGTTTTGACATAACAAATTCATATAATCAATGCACATTAAAAAAAACAATCAAGTTCATTTTTTCTTGTAAGGTTAACAGAGATGGAAATCAATAGTTTCGTGAACTTTCTCTTTTAAAATTTTCTTTGCCATTTGGTACCGTTAGGAATAAGGCTATGGGGTTAGCTCTCTGTCAGCTTACCTATGCTTGACTAATCTCTAGTTATGGAGCTAGTTTTACATCGCTTACCTGCACTAGGTTAACCATTATATATCGATTGTTATGGAGCTAGTTTTGCATCACTTACTTGTAACGATGCTGACACTACATATAAATCAGTAGTTACAAAGCTGGTTCTATATCACTTACCCGTAACAATGCTAGCATAATATATACTCCATACGTGCAGAGGGCAACTCATAAAACATACTGATAGACATGACACCATCCACTGTTAGTGACAAACATCCCCCCCTCCAAACACTGCCTGCGCGTTAGGACGTACTCTGATTGGTATAATCATATGTATAAAGGGACCTTAAGACGTACCACAGGCTAAATAACAATTAATATATAGGTACACCACATTTCTATACCAAGTCAATTCTTGTTCAAATTCTATTGTTGTGCCAATTCAGTGCATATGCAATTTCAATTCGATGCCATCTCAAAGCATATATATAAATCTCATAAAAATTAACTTTCGAATTCAAGTATCAACACCAATTAACTTTCGAATTCAAGTATCAACACCAATGAACTTACTCATAAACATACTTTTCATGATAAAATAGAAATCATTTTTTTCATAAAATCATTTTAAATATACACTCACAGTTTTTCATTTATTGCTAAATACGCTCACGTGTTGAGTGTCTCTTCTTGACCTACACAATTTACAAGTCGTTTAATCATTTATTTCCACTATAGGAAATAAAGCATTACAACTATCAATTCGGTTTTAACTACCATAAGTTATTCCATTGGTTTCCATTTCAGAATCTAAATCTGAAATTTACATAAAACTTTTTTTTAACATTATCCCATCCGCTTAAATCATAATATGGCCGAATAGTTAACGTTAACTTTTTCCATTTGGTTTTTCATGAAAGCAATATTAAGATTTCGGGTTATTTACACCTTAACTATAATTGAACTTCAACGAATCATATCGTCAATTACTTTCCTCTTTAGGGTTGAATTATCCTCACTACACACACACACACACACACACACACACACATATATATATATATATACTATTCCAATTTCTTTAAAACTTTTCAACACATTTTATGTAAGGTCCTTACCAACAATCATTTAAACTCATCAAACCAAAAATTACAAATTTTCTCCAATATTTCCTAGCTTGACCAAATACACCACTCTTTCACTATCCTTCCATTTCTCTTAACACATCTTCTCTTCATTACAAATAAATGAACTTAAACCAATTCTAATTCAATCATTTACTTCATTGACATCAAATCCATATTATGAACACCATAACCCTAACCTTGATTTCTTGATTCATTTTTGTTGTTTTAAACCTTTACATGTTTCAAGTTTATTATCTACTCTATAGTAAGTCAAAAACAACCTTTGATCTTAAATAAGTCCATTCCATATGAAATCCACAAAATAAACAACTTAAACTAAGAAAAACTTACCACTTTTTCTTCCAATCTCTTCAGAAATTGGTGTAACACCGATCCTAGGTCAAGATTTCTTCAATTTCTACTCCAATTCCACGAAAAAGGGCACCTCTCTTCTTCGTCTTCTCCTTGGTCGAATTCTCCCTCTTTCTCTCTTCTTTTCTTCCTTTCTTTTTGGTTCTCACGAATCCTCCTTTCAAATGAACCAAACTTCGTATTCTTTTGCCTTTTTATACTACTTTAATACTTTACACATGTCATTTGCTTATTAAACATCATCATCATCTAATTTATTGTTTCTTAAACCGGATAGAGTCTTGTAATTGGGCAATATATGTTAGTCATTTAAATTTTATTAATTAACTCCATTTATGTAAAAAGATCAATTCGTCCTTTCATGGATTTCTACACTTATAAACCAGATTAAGTCTTTAAAATTTTCTACAACTGTCTCACCATCAAATTGACCATGTGATACTTTAATTAGGATCAATATTTAGTAATTAGATGCTTCAAAATTTTTGAATGGGTTTAAAATCATTAATATCCATTATTTTCCAAAAAGGACAATTTTTTCCTAAACCTATGAAATTCCCAAAATTCATCTGATCAGACTTGTTTTAAATCCATTTCAACGTCATTTGACTCTAATACTTATTCTGGGTATTTTCAATCAATTTTTTTCGAGGTTGGATCCTCAAAATCCTTATTCAAGTGGAAATACTATTTACCCGATTTCACTATTCATCCAAAAATACTATTCAGTTGGAATAAAATCTATAAACTAATGGAAGGGGAAGTTCGGGATTTTATAAACGATCTAGCAAAACACCAAATTTTGGCATCATTTAACACTTATCACGGTTCTATTCACTCAATATCTTGCATCTAATGTAACTTGACTAATGGCTTACATCTTTCCTTCAACTAAACTCATCATCTCTTTTTCTTCTTTTTTTTAATGTCTTATTGATGTGAGCAGGAGCAAGGATCACCATGGAGATGGAATGCATGATGGGGACAAGCTTGTCATTCCAGTTGGATCTATGTCTAAAGCTAGGACCGAGAGACTCAAGGAGGCTCTCTATGCAAATATGGCCTAATTTATGCAGAGAATGGATTGCACCAAGCATATTAGAGGAAAGCTATCTGAATCACGGCCCAAATTGATTTATTTATCTTAAATCCTTCTATTTGACTCACTTGGGACTTTAAGACCATTGTGTTGGGCTGCATATTATGATCAGACTTGGGAGCGCGTTAGGCTAAGCCTAGACGTGTTTTTATTATTCTATTTTGGACTTGTTTTAAGTTATAATTATATTTTGGGCTTCCATATATTTTAAGCCCAAGTCCTTTAACATTAAGCCTTGGTATCAATACTTATATTTTAGGGTTTTTAGAAGAAAACTTTGATTATGTTGTTTTCCATGAGCCGTCGGCCATATTGAGAGGAGAAAACCCTGTTATTCTTTTCAACTTAGGAATTAAACTTCACTTATCAATTGAATCAGATTGTGGCATGATTTTGACCCCTACCAACTTTCTTAGTTTGTTCTTTACCCATTATCTAGATTGCTCGAGACAAGTTCTTCATGAGGTCTAGTAGGTAAATTTGAAATCATACATATCAGATTTAATTTTCTTTAATTCGAATCTATCCTCTTCTCCCTTCTTTGAATCCAAATTTTTTTTATGTCTTTCAATTATGTGGAGTACGTTATTTAGTATCAGAGCCTTAGTTTGGAGGAGAATTCTTATTCAACTCCATCAAAATTCAAGAAACAGCCATCTGTCACCATCCAATTATCGTCGGTTCATCAATTCAGGTGTGATTTAACATTTGACCTAGGTTTCAATGTTTCTTCTTGTTTTTATTTTAGTTAGGGTTTTCAATTACTTGTTGAAACTTTCGACTTATATAAAAAAAAGTCTAAAAAAAAGTCCAAAAAAATTTGAAAAAAAGTTAGAAAAAAATCCGAAAAAGAAAAAAGTCCCAAAAAAGGTCAGAAAATCCAAAGGTCAGAAAAAGTGAAAAAAATACAAAAAAAGAAAAAGAAAAAGTCAAATTTTCCAAAAAAATTGAAAAAATATTTTTCTTTTCTTCTTTTGTTTTCTTTGTTTCTTCATATGCGTACTTGCTTGTTGGTTCAAAAATTTCACACCCTTTTGATTCTTTTGATCAGTTGAGAATTGGTTTCGAGTGGTGAATTGAATTTAAGAGGAGATTGAGTGGTAAAAGGCAAAAGTGTGTGCACTTATTTGAGGGAGTCATTACCATGACTTAAACACGAGGGAAGTGACATCATTTAAGTGAAACACGTGAGGGAGTGTGTGAGGTTATTTATCACTGACCTTGTTTTGCAGGTATATCATTTTATTTATAATATTACAGGGAGGTAGTAATGATGACCACCAAAGGGGAGATGCAAATATCGCTTCCACTTTGAGAGCCATGTAGGAACAATTTGAGAGGTTCAATTTAGCCTTAAATGAGGTTAGGAGACAAATGGATGAGCTTAGATAAAGGAGATGCAAGGAACCTCAGGGCAGGCTTGCAGGTGTATGTCAGCGGCAACCACCACTTTGATATGAGCCAAGGGAGGATGACTTTAAGGAGGAGGAGGAGTTTGAGGTACGTAGATCTAGGAGAGCTTAAAGAGTTGAGCCATTTAACAAAAGAGATGGATACCTCAAATCCATCAAAATGCATATCCCAGCCTTCAAGGGAAGGAATGATGTAGAGGCTTACCTGGAGTGGGAATGGAAGGTGGACTTGGTTTTTGAGTGCCACAATTTTTCTGAAGATAAAAAGGTAAAGCTAGTTATTGTTGAATTTACAGATTATGCACTAATATGGTGGGCTTAGTTGGTGACATCCAGGAGGAGAAATGGAGAGGTGCCAACTACTACTTGGGATAATATGAAGGCATGCATGAGGAAGAGGTTTGTGCCTTTTTACTATTACAGGGAGATGCACCAGAAACTTCATAGACTCACTCAGGGGATTAAATCAGTGGAGGACCACCACAAGGAGATGAAGGTGGCTATGATCTGAGCCAACATTGAGGAGGACCCAGAGGCTACAATGGCCACATTTTTTAGTGGACTCAATAGGTAGATAGCCAATGTTGTGGAATTGCAGCACTATTTAGAGATTAAGGACATGCTGAACATGGCTATAAAGGTGGAGAGATAGCTTAAAGCTAGAATGATAGTGAGGAGTGGAGCAAGCTATAGCTACTCATGGAACTCCAAATGGCCTAGAAAGGAGGAGAAGTCCAAGGATAAAGGAGTGAACTTTCATGGAATTACCTAAGAAGCCGATTGGGGAATTTAAACAGAAAGGTACTTTCAACACCCAAGCCACTTCTAGTAAACATTCATCTACAAAATGTTTTAAATGCTTGGGTACTGGACATATTGCATCTCAATGTACAAATATGAAAGTCATGATTATAAGGGATAATGGGATGACTGATTTGAAGGATAGTGGTAGTGAATCTGAGTTTGTCGTTGATAATGATTTTGAAGATGATAGTTGCATTGAGAGAGCTGCCACAGGGGAAGCACTGGTAATTAGGAGAGTACTAAGTGCTAGGGCCATAGATGGGGTTGTAGATCAGAGAAAAAATCTTTTCCATTCGAGGTGTTTAGCTAGTGGGAAAGTAAGCAATTTGATCATTGATGGGGCAGTTGCACTAATGCAGCTAGTTGGACTATGATACAGATTTGACATGCAAGAAACAACCGGAGCTATACAATTTACAGTGGTTCAATAATAGTATTGGTGTAAAGGTGACTAGGCAGGTTGTACTCCATTTTCAGTAGGGAGATATAAGGATGAGGTGTTGTGTGATGTGGTACTAATAGAGGTTGGTCATATGTTACTTGGGAGACTTTGGCAGTTTGACAAAAGGGTAGCATATGATGGGTATACCAATAGGTACTCCTTTACGTTTTAGGGTAAGAGCTTCATTCTACTACGTTTTCCACCTCATGAATTGTACTTAGACGAGATAAAATCAAGTAAAAGTGAAAAGGGTTCGGGCAGTGAGAACCAAAAAAAAAGAAGAGAAAAAAGAGGCCCAAACGAAAAATGAGTTTGGCCCAATGGTGAGTGACTACATAAGTGAGGAAAAGAGAGTGAGATGTGCAGGAGAGAAAAGCTCAAAAAGAGAAAATAAGAGAGAAAAGTGAGTTTGTTTGCTAAGGGAAAAGACTTGAGGAGAGTAATTAGAGAGAAAAGAGCACTAGTAATGGTGAGATACAGAAAGTGTTTAGTTTCTAACACTATCCCTCTTGATGCTTTGCCTAGTGTTTTTGCTTCTCTTTTGCAGGATTATTCAGATGTCTTTCTTGAGGAGATACCTAAGGGACTGCCATCCTTGAAAGGCATCGAGCATTAGATTGATTTTGTACTCGGGGCTCAAATTCCAAACCGCCCAGTTTATAGCAGTAATCTTAAGGAGACAAAGGAGCTTTAAAAGTAGGTTGATGAGCTACTAAAAAAGGGACATACGAGGGAGAGCTTGAGCCCGTGTGCGGTGCTAGTGTTGCTGGTGCCTAAGAAAGATGGAACCTGGAGGATGCGTGTGGACTGCAGAGCTATTAACAAAATCACCGTAAAGTATCGCCACCCTATCCCTAGGTTAGATGATATGCTTGATGAATTGCATGGTGCATGTATCTTTACAAAAAT
>JANSVA010000009.1:9983825-9993855 GCA_025504915.1 Erythroxylum reticulatum
AATATAGACATACTCACAAGAAACTTTGATTCTTCATTTCATTAATAAATCCAAAGAGAGTTCATACAAGCTTCACTATGCCTAATTATTCTTTGCATACTTTGTTTATGCATGAGGCTTATAGTGGTGGTTTGATGGGCCATTTTGGGGTTACCAAAACTTTGGATATTTTGCATGAACATTTCTATTAACCTAGTATACACAAGGATGTTAAGCGTGTATGTGCCAAATGCATTGCATGTAGACAGGCAAAATCTACTGTTAACCCCATGGATTGTATACTCCTTACTTGTGCCTACTGAACCGTGGGTTGATATTTCTATGGATTTTGTTTTAGGACTACCTAGAACAAAAAAAGGGTCTGATAGTATTTTGTTATTTTTGATCGATTTAGTAAGATGGCGCATTTCATTGCATGCCATAAGACTGATGATATTGTGCATGTTGCTGATTTATTCTTTAGGGATATTGTCAGATTGCATAGTATTCCTAGGTCAATTGTTTCAGACTGAGATGCTAAATTTTTTAGCCATTTTTAGCGTGTTCTGTAGGGAAAGATGGGTACTAAATTGCTTTATTCTACTACTTGTCATCCACATATAGATGGACAGACTGAGGTTGTTAATAGAACCTTAAGTACCTTGTTGCTTGATGTAGTTAGTAAAAATGTGAAAACTTCGGGTGATTGTTTGTCATTTATTGAGTTTGCATATAATATATGTGTGCATTCTACCACAGGTTATTCACTTTTTGAGCTTGTATATGGTTTTAATCTTTTGACTGTCTTGGATTTGGTGCCTTTACCCTTGCATAAGTTGTCTAGTACAAATGGTAAGAGGAAAGTCGAGATGGTTAAGGAATTGTAGGCGAAGGCGAGACATCACATTGAGCATAGAAAAAGGGTGTATGCGAAGCAAGCCAACAAGGGGCGAAAGTTGGTGACTTTTAAACCTGGTGATTGGAATTGGGTGCATCTGAGGAAGAGGAGGTTTCCTACCAAGCGGAAATCTAAGTTGGATCTTAGGGTTGATGGTCCATTCTAGGTGTTGGAGAAGATAAATGACAACGCCTACAAGATTAACCTACCAAGTGAATATTCTGTTTCTACAACTTTTAATATTACTGATCTTTCTTCTTTTGATATGGATTCAGATTCGATGGCGAATTTTCTTAAGGAGGGAGGGATTGATGTGAGTAGGAGCAAGGATCACCATAGAGATGGCATACATGATGGGGGCGAGCTTGTCATTTCAGTTGGACCTATATCCAAAGCTAAGAACGAGAGACTCAAGGAAGCTCTCTATACGCATGTGGACCAATTTATGGAGAGAATGGAGTGCACTAAGCCTATTGGAGGAAAGCTATCTGAACCATAGCTCAAATTGATTCATTTATCTCAAATCTTTAGATCAAACTCACTTGGGACTTAAAGACCATTGTGTTGGGCTGCACATCATGATCAAACTTGAGAGCGCGTTAGGCCAGGCCTAGATGTGTTTTTATTATTTTATTTTGGACTTGTTTTAAGTTATAATTATATTTTGGGTTTCCATGTATTTTAAGCTCAAGTCCTTTAGCATTAAATCTAGGTATAAATACTTATGTTTTAGGGTTTTTAGAAGACAACTTTGATCATATTGTTTTCTGTAAGTTGTCGGTCATATTGAGGAGAAAAAACCCTCTTGTTCTTTTCAACTTAGGAATTAAACTTCATTTATCAATTGAATCAGATTGTGACGTGATTCTGATCCTACTAACTTTCTTAGTTTGTTCTTTACCTGTTATCTAAGTTGTTCGAGACAAATTCTTCGTGAGGTCTAATAGATAAATTTAAAACCCTACATATTAAATTTAGTTTTCATTAATTCGAATCTATCCTCTTCTTTCTTCTTTGAATTCGAATTTTTTTTTTTACATATTTCAATTCTATAGCCCTTATTTTGTTAAGTTAGTATGTAAACTTTCTGATCTTTTTTTGAGCATCCAAACCAAACCTCACGCTGTAGCTCGGAATTTTTATGACACAGTCAAGCATATAGTGAAAGTTCTAACTTTGATAAGTAAATTATTTCTCAACGCAAAGGAAAAACCGACAACTATACACATTTTATCATTTGAGTCTTCTGTTAGCAATTATAAGAAATAACCATTCGCATCGATGTATTGTGTTAAGGAAGTACAAGAGAGTATAGAGCTTTATGTGTATTTTCACACCATCTGATACTAAAGTAGATATCCCCACATAGGTCAAATTTTCCGTACGCTAATCAGTAAACGTCACAAGACCACTAAAATGATTTGAACAAAATTATTACTTGGATTGCAAAAAGACTATTTTGGATATCCATGACATGCAAGAATAAGCCTCCCAGCATTTTTCTATGCATGTATATTCTGCGACAGCCGAAGTAATTTGCATTCTTCAACTCCTCGACTATCTAAGGTAGATGCTATGCCTTTGCATAACAGCTACTATTCAAAAAACAAAAGGAAAAAACACACAAGACACAAGATCAAAATGAAAAAGAATCTCAAATGATCAATAAGTAAAAAATTGTAAATCCGAAATGTCCAAAAATAATTACTTTCGTAGGAGAACTATAAAAGAATACGAGTGTATTCTAGGTATACCAAGTAGAAATGACCATTGGATCATCTCCCAAAACATCTCAGTACTGAAGATGTAAGAGTTGAAGAAAGAAACTTCATCCCAGTAGAACCCCCAGGAAAGTAGGAAATGGCATAGTAGGATAGTGCAACGACCTAACAAAGAGAGAAAAGAGATCATTTTACGAAAATGAAGAAATATAACTTCAATGGGAATTATATCATAATGGTGCGCACAATTTCCAATCATCATAACTCTAGTGCATAGATTAGTTCGAACAGTAACAAGTGCAGCCGTGCAATATACAAAATCATCAAACTTGGTAAACAAGATTTTCTGGACAACTATGCTATAAGTCGATTAATCCCTTTCAAGCTTAAGGCAAGAGAGAGATGTACTTCATACTTAAAAAATACTATAAATTGGCCAAAAGATGCTTACTCAAATGAATTAAATTTCTAGCAGGACAGAATTGGCTGTAGACAGATCAAGAATTCCAAACAACTAAAAACATATCAAGAAATCAAACTCAAGAAACAATGACAGCACTCATATTATGAGGTCAGATATACGACACACACATGAAACTAGAATGGAGTCCGAGTTATATGTACCTGTAAAACAGAGAAGAGAACAGAAAGAATGTAACTGTGAGCCACCGTTGAAACATATACAGTTCCCACCATGGTACCTAAAAATCCCAGTGTAAAAGGTAGCCGCTGTTCACAAAAAATATCAAAGCAAGATGGTCAATATATCGAGGATTTCTCCAATTCAAATTTGTCAAGAAACTATGGAACCCCAAAATTTAAGTAACTGGCTGAATTCCACGAATTGATCATATATTATTGATAAATCACAAGAGATGAGGGTGCCAACTTGAATTCGAGAGACTCTGATAAGATTCAAGAAATCATTCATCTAAGAATTGATCGTAAATTATTCCAACAGAATATAATAAAACCAATGTCAAGTTATAGGGCATTTAGCATTCAACACAAGTAGTAGCAGCAACGAACGCAAAGAAGAGAACCTACTAGTACCTCTTTAGAAATCATATGTGAAATCTGATTCCTGGGACCCTTGAGTGGGAAAAATGAAGCGATGATGAAGGCAGAACCAATAGTAAAGCAGATAGCGAATTTCTGAGGAACCAAGACCATGACAGGAAGGAACATGGTGAATGCAATGAAGATGAAGAATACCCCGGCGGCAAGGAGCATCGCAAAATACATAACGGATTTCCCAGAAGGGACATTGCTAGATGCAGACTGAAAGCCACCTGGCAAATCCCTGACAGCTTTTGAGACCCTGAATACAATTCGATTGTAAAAGGTAAAGGAATTATGAGATCCGATCTCGAAATATAGAGTTAGGTAACATTGTAAGATTGAGGAATGTGGTGGGAGAAGAAGAAGAAGAAGTACACGTTGAGAGTGTCGGTGAGTTTGCTGGAGGTGGTACTGACAGCGGCCTCGAGATCGAGGGAATCGGATTCCTGAGAGGCGGTGTATGCATTCCAATCAGCAAGTACAGATGAGGACTTGAGTTGCTCGCTTCCACTCCCACTACTGCTAGGGCCTCCAATGAACCATGCTTGCGCTGTTTTCTGCATACTTTTCTTTTTCAATGATTTAGGGAAGAAAGGAAGAGATGATATTAGTTAGTATCTCTATCTTCGAGAGAATGAACCACGTGTTGCAACAATACTTAAGTAGCTCTCCCTAATCTTTCGGAAATTTTATGTTTAACTAGAGGAGATGCTCCATCTAATCTAATCGCTTTTTTAACAGCGAATTGCCACTGTCGCATGGAACATCGAGTGATATTTGTCACATAATTGATCTTTTACCAACGAACGCGGAACACTTAGCTTTATATCTTATTACAACTAAGTTACTCTTTCCCTCAAATGCTACAAACAAAATTAGTACAAGTTAGTAAAGATGTAAAATAAAATAAGAACAAGAATGATAAAACTTTATATTTCTTTAAGAAAGCTTTACATGGTAAATGCTAGGAACCCTCTAGGCTCACTATTTCTCTATACCTCTATATATATATGAAGTCCCTTGATTATTTATAGCCTTTCACCTTCTTAATGGATGGCTAGGATTTATTTGATCTAAGAGCTCACAATGGCTATCTAGAATTCTCTATAACTATTTACATATTCGAGTATAATCTATAATTATCTACAAGGTTCTAGAGTTTTCCACCAATCTTTAGTCTTATCTTGAATATGGAAGAATAGTGTGGAATTTTCTAGAGAACTCTAGCTTAGCCTCTCCCTCTAATGGGAATTTTGCAGTGTGTGACATTCTCCCCAGCTCATTCGGGCGACGCCCTCGGGATGTCCTTTTTGTATGTCTCTATCACATCCTTGTAGTCCTATAATATGAGTTCATGCTCCTAACTTGCCTTACTATCAGGTAATCCCTTCCATTTGACAAAGTACTCAACATAACTTAGATGGGAACCCATCCTTAGTATATCATGATGTGTTAAAATTTCCTCTACCTCGCGCTCTTGAGAAGTAGTGATAGCTGCGGGTGCTCTCCACGACTCACCCCTACTTGGGTCCTCCTTGTCGGCATGATACGGCTTCAATAAGCTCACACGGAAACCAGATGCATGCAACGTCAATCGATAGGCTAGCTTACCATGCCTTTTCTCCACAGGGAAAGGACCCTCATATCGCCTTACTAGTCTTTTGTGCACCTTGGTGAATGGTCGGTTTTGATAGGGAAGGAGCTCCACCATTACGAAGTCTCCTTCCTCGAACTCCAAGTGTCTCCACTTAACGTCCGACCATTTTTTCATTCGTTTGGCAACCCTTGCCAAGTGTGCTCGTGCCATATTGGTTTTCTCATGCTAACCCTTGGCAAACTTGAATACAGTAGGACTCGAACCCTTGTACCCAATCGCCAAAGTGTGAGGAGTCATTAGTTGTTGTCCCGTGGCAATCTCAAACAAACTAGCTCCCGTTGACTAGCTCTTTTGCAAATTATATGAGAATTAGGCAATATCAAACAACTTAGCCCAATCATGCTGGTTAGCACTCACATAATGCCTAAAAAATAACTCCAACAATTCATTCACCCTCTCGGTTTGGCCATTGGTTTGAGGATGAAAGCTTGTATAGAAGTTGAGCTCGAACCCTAATAACTTGAATAGCTCCATCCAAAACCTCCAGATGAAGTGAATGTCTCGATCACTCACAATTATTTTCCGTATTCCCCAATACTTCACCACCTGATGAAAGAATAGGTGTACGGCATCTTTGGTTGTAAATTTTGTAGGTACTAGGATGAACACTCCATATTTGCTAAACCGGTCTACCACCACCATAATGTTGCTGAATCCATCGAACTTTGGTAAACATGTGATGAAATCCATAAAGATACTCTCCCAAGGCTTCTTCGAAATAGGCAATGGTTATAACAAACCTGTTTGCTTATGTTGATCCACCTGGTCTTGTTGGCACACAAAACAAGTCTTCACATATAGATCAATATCATCGCGCATTTGAGGCCAATAATAAACACGTTTAATGAGTGCTAACATGTGATGTACACCAGGATGTCCCGCCCATTTGGAGTCATAGCACTCCTTGATGATTTCTTTCCTTAACCCATGCTACTTATTAAGCACCTCATCCTTAAGCCAAAATTGATGTGTCTTCCCCCTACTTGCCAACTCCATCGAACTCTTGGCGTGTGGGTCATGCTCTAGTCCCTCTTTGACTCGATCCACCAAAGGAAAATTAGGACTTATGATGGCAGCTAGCTTGACCTTTCTACTAAGTGCATCAGCCACTACATGGCCTTTCCCGGCTTATACTACATCATAAATCGAACTCTACCAAGAAAGCTTGCCACCTAGCTTGCTTTAGTGTCAACTTCTTTTGGATGAGGAAATAGCTTGTGGCAATGTTGTTGGTCTTAACCACAAACTTGAACCCTAACAAGTAATGCCTCCAAGTTCGCAAGCAATGTACCACTGCACTCATCTCCTTCTCTTTGACGGTATAACGATGCTCAATATCATTTAGCTTACGACTCTCGTAAGCTATCAAATGTCCATGCTGCATTAAAACACCACCAAGAGCAAAATCAGAAGCATCAATATATACCTCGTATGCTTTGGTGTGATCGGGCCAACACCGATTCCTCCGTCATTGCTTGCTTCAACGCTTCAAACACTCCTTGACATTTGGCATACCAAGCCCAAATTCTATTCTTCTTTAATAAATCAGTGAGGGGAGATGCGAGGGAGGAATATCCCTTGATCAATTCACGATAATAGTTGACAAGGACAAGAAAGGAATGCAACTTAGACACCTTCTTTGGTGGCTCCCAATTATGGATAACTTGCACCTCAAACTTGTCCTTCCTTAGCTTGCCTCCTCCCACAATGTGCCCCAAGAACATGACTTCATTTTAAGCGAAAACACATTTCTCCCTCTTCACATATAGCTCCTTTTCTTTTAAGACTTGGAAAACTTATCGTAAGTGCATTATGTGCTTTTCTAATTGCTTTCTACCACAATATCATCCATGTACACCACAACAAATTTATCCAAGAAGGGTTGTAAAACTTGATTTATGAGGGTGCAAAATGTAGCAGGTGCATTTGTGAGTCCAAAAGTCATGACTAAAAATTCAAAGGAACTGTACCTCGTCACATATGTTGTCTTTGGTTCGTCTCCCTTCGCAATCCTTACTTGATAGTATCCCGATCTCAAATCAAGCTTGGCAAACCATATGGCTTCCCCAAGTTGATTGAACAAGTCAGTAATGAGGGGAATGAGATACTTATTCTTTATGGTGGTCTTGTTGAGTGCCCTATAGTTGAAACACAATTAGAGTGACCCATCATGCTTCTTTTGGAAAAGCACGGGTGACCATAAGGAGCTTTTGATGGTTGGATATAGCCCACATCCAACAACTCCTTAAATTGCCTCCTTAATTTATTAAGCTCGGGAGGTGTCATTCGGTAGGGTACCATCATAGGCAAATTTGCACCTTGCACTAACTCAATCTTATGATCCAATTCTTATTTTGATTAAAGCTTCTTCGGCAACTTTGTAGGCATCATATGCTTAAACTCCTCAAGGAGGTGGGCAATCTCCTTAGGTAGTCCTTACTGTGAAGCTTGCTCCTCTTCCTTGATTGCCACCAAAAATGTGGGTTGTGCCTTCTTTACACCTTTGGTGAGTTGCATAGTTAAAAGTTGCTTGACTTATAGACTTACTTCTCGTGACAAAGGCACCATGCAAGTATTACCTTCCTCTAAAATTCACATAGTATTAGTAAAGGAAATTGGTGCGGCCTTGACACCATCTATGAACTCCATGCCAACCACAATTGGATAATCATCCATATGAACAATAGAAAAGTCCACAAGGCCAGACCAGTCACCTAGGCACACTTTAACACCACAAGCAACTCCAAAGTTTGACTTTGGCTCCTAATTAATTGCCTAAAGCCATCCTTGCTCCTTGTTGTACTTGAGACCTAATCAATTGGCTTCTTTTACTTCAAGGAAATGATTATGGTAAGATCTTGGGCACCATGCCTTTGGATCTCTAAATTCACCCAATTTTGTAAACTATCCATAAAAGCAAAGAGTGCTTCCTTACCTGCATAATCGGGGATCTCTAGAAGCACCTCAAAAAACTCCTTCACGTAGTGTCGAATGCTCCCCTTAAACTACGTAACTTATCTCTCCCCTCCAACTCGACATTCTTGCGATAGAACTATCTTTTGAGTTCCTTCTTAAACTCATCCCATGTATTGATGGTACAGGTACCCCTCTCAATTTCACCATGCCTTCTCCTCCACCATACCATCACGGTATATTCGAGGAAGAGAATGGCAGTGTCAATCTTCTTGGCATCCTACATGACACCAAGTTCCTTAAAGTATTACTACAAGCTGTAAAAGAAGCTATCTTTCTCCTTCACGTTCCTTGTCCCACTATATGCCTTTGGTTTTAGAACGTCTACCCTCGAAGGAGTAGTGATTACCATAGGTGCGGCACTGCTTCCTCCTTAAGCAATCACCCTCTTGCAAAGGACCAACTCATCCACATCCTTTGCAAGTTCTTCCTTGAGGCGAAGAATCTCGGATTAAAGGGTCTCCTCTAAGGCCTTCACTTGGTAGTGACAAGTGAAAAGGACAACATTTAAGGTACCTTATATCTCCCTTTGGAACTCTTCTCCCCCTTTCTCGAGTTCCTCGATTTGTTGGTCTACCTCCTTGAACTTGTGTTGCCCTTCAGCCACCACGAGCTCCAACTTCGTGAGCCTTCCACTGATCTCTACCAAGACGTCCATCGACCTTGATCTCTCCCTACAGGTCTGCTTCTCCTCTCCAATGTTGGTAGTCCCACTTGTTCCCATCATCTTTACTAAGCAACAATAAGCACAAACTTTGGCTTTGATACCAACTATCACGGACTTGGCCTTTTACCAATGAACCGCATGACACTTAGTTGTATATCTTGCAACTAAGTCAGCCTCTCCCTCAAATGCTAGAATCAAAGCTAGCACAAGTTAGTAAAGATGCAAGATAAAACAAGAACAAGAATGAGGAAACTTGGAGACTGATTATATTGCTTTAAGAAAACTTTACAAGGTAAATGCTACGAACTCTCTATGCTCATTATCTCTCTATGCCTCTATATAAATGAAATCCCTTGGCTATTTATAGCCTTCCACCTCCTTAATGGATGGCTAGGATCTATTTAATCCAAGGGCTCACAATGGCCATCTAGAATTCTCTACAACTGTCTACATATTCAAATATAATCTACAATTATCTACAAGGTCCTAGAGTCTTCCATCCATCTCTAGTCTTATCTTAAATATTGAAGAATAGTGTGGAATCTTCTAGAGAACTCTAGCTTAGTCTCTCCATCTAGTGGGAATTTTGCCGTGAGTGACATATTGCAAGGACAGTTTTACCGTGGACGTGTTTGATACACCAAAATTTTTGTGTTTTGCAATTTGAAGTTCTAACCCAAATAGTTCAAATCAAACCGATACAAAATCCTTGAGTTTGGTTAGAAAAAGTTTGATGATGATGTTTTTATGGTCTAAAAACAGATCTAACCATGTCCTTTGCTAGCAGATCTCGTTAATCTTTAACCTGCATAATTCAGTTTGTTGACATTTTAGTCGATCTTGATGATTTTCATTTTCATTTTTAAAAAACAATGATTAAAATTTTAAATTTTATTCAATTTTATGTTATTAATCATAATTTTAATGATATGGTAATATAATAACTTAACAAGGACCATAATAGAAATTTTTAGCATATTAGGATTCAAACAAAGAATCCCTTATTAATAGATCCCTCTAATTCTCATAAATCTTTTAACTATTTTCTTTTGTAGTTGGCCAATATTTGTAAA
>JANSVA010000009.1:10021781-10059313 GCA_025504915.1 Erythroxylum reticulatum
TGAATATGAAGAAGCAAATAATTTGAGTTTGAGTGTGAATGATTTCAATTGGATATTGAAGTCACTTTGATTGATGATGGAAAAAAAATTAAGGAGAAATGAAGAAGATCACGTTTCATGTTTTCGCAAGCGTTGGATTTCGGACTCAAGCGGGATCCAACATTCATGGTATCAGAGTAAGAAGATGAATCGGTGTCGTTTAAGGAATTTTCATAAGTTTAAGTTTACGTTAATGATCCGAGGTTGGGTTTCGGAAACGGTGCCCAACAGATTGGTTTGTAAAAAATATTGTAATTAATTAATTGCAAAATGAATTATATTTTAATTAATTATATTGCAATTAATTAATTAATTATAATATTTTAATTAATGAATAGATATATTTTAATTAGTTATATTCTAATTAATAATAATAATTTAATTAAATATAATGTAATTAATTAATTATTAATACTATTTTGATTAAATATAATGTAATAAAATAAATAATAATATTTTAATTAATTATATTGTAATTAATTAATTAATTATAATATTTTAATTATTGAATAATTATATTTTAATTAATAATTATATTTAATTTAATTAATTAATTGCAATATTTTAATTAATCATAGTGTAATTAATTATTTAATTGATTTCACCATAATTAATTGATTTCACTCCCATTTCTCTAGATTATGAGAGGAATAGAGGCTTGCCCAAAACTAAGGAACGAAACTCTTAGGTCTTCAATGATAGGTTCATATCAACCATCAATTTTCATTTCATACCCATACCTCTTTTCCCATACCCCCTAAACAAGCACACCCTTAGTCTTATTATTATCAACCTATAAAAGATGCAATAGCCTTTTATGGTTCAGGATACAAAGGTACTTTGATTGATGACTTCATAGGTAAACTTTTTTTAATTTGTGTCATTTCTAAAATTAGAAGTTATTTTCCTGAAAGAAGAGTGAATTGAGGTACTTATGGACGCTCAATCATGTGTGATGACTGGACAAATAGGAGACAAGAGCCTACTATCAATTTTTTAGTTTATTCTGCAAATGGCTCTATGTTTTTTAAATTTATTGATGCATCTGGCCTTATTAGAAATACTGAGACTTTGTTTACATTATTTGAGGAAGTTATGAATGAAGTAAGGCTAGAAAACATTGTTCAGTTTATTATTGACAATGATTCTGCTTATAAAGTGGTAGGAAAAAGGTTGCAGAATACGTATAATTCATTTTTTTGGACTCCTTGTGTTACACATTGCATTGACCTAATATTAGAGAATATAAGGGATCCTAGTATTTTCCTGTTATTGATGAGATTATGTAAAAAGCTAAAAAGGTAATAAAGTTCATTTATAATCGTACATGAGTACTGAATTTAATGAGAAAGAAATTTACCAATGATAGGAATTTGTGTCGTCCTGCCGTGACAAGATTTGCCACAAATTTCTTATCACTTCAGTCTTTTATTTTGATGAAGAAAGATGTAAGATAAATGTTTACAAGTGATAAGTGGATTGCATCCCAATATGCTAGGTCTAATGCTAGAGTGGAGGTTTGTAATATTATACTAGAAGATAGAGAATTTTGGTTTCAATGTCAATTTATTATTTGAGTTTGTGAGCCTTTAGTGAGGGTGCTTCCCTTAGTTGATAGTGAAGAAAAGTCAACAATGAGTTATATTTTTGATGTAATGGAGAGAGTGATGGAAGCAATCAAGGCCAATCTAAAACATAGGTCTTCTTTATACACACCATATCTTTCAATCATTAATGAGAGAAGGGAAAGACAACTTTATTCTCTATTTTTTACAGCTGGGGAATTTTTTAATCCTAATGTCTATTTTAGACTATATCTTACTAAGCAAGCTGAAGTTAATAGAGGAATGCTTTTAACTATTACAACAATTATTAGCATTGGCGTGATGCAAGATCTTTTAAGCTCATAAATGGAGCTTTACAAGTTGTCTTAATGGAGATTTTGGAATGCGGATTGCTATTCGACAAAGAAGAAAACTTTTTCCAAGTATTAGTTATTTTCTTGTTCTTATTTGTTGAAAATTAATTATCACTTTATTTTGTTTATAACACTACTTTTGTTATCTTATAACTTACAGTTTCTTTGTGGGATCAATTTGGAAATAGTGATCCAGAATTGAAAATGTTTGTAATTCAGATTTTAAGTTAATATGTGACTGCAACATGCTTTGAACGAAACTGGAGCACATTTGAATTTATCCACTCAAAGCAAAGGAATAGATTGGAGCATAAGAGGTTGAATGACTTGATGTTCGTTCGTTACAATTTAAAACTTTGGGAAAAGATTGTTATTTTCATTATTATCATTAGTAATTTTGATATAATTTCTTATAATTTTCTAATAATTAAATTTAATTGTTTATTAGGAGCCTTAATTGCACAAGTAGTTCAACTGATCCAATTTCCATTGATAATATTGATCTTTTGGCGGATTGGGTTTCTGAATAACCGAATTTGGTAGATGTGAATGATTTGGAAGATAATATTGGATAAAAAAGCATTGACGTATCATTTGGTGCATTAAATTTGAATGATAATAATGATGAAATTAATCTCAATTACGATAATTTTGTACCAAATGATCACTAGGATCAGTGCAGTTATAGCAGGTATCCTCCCGTTGAGGATTGAATTTTGTTCTAGGTTTTTTTTTCCTTTTCTTTTAATTTTACTTATATTTGATCTTTATGTTAAATTCTAAATATGTAATGTAACTATAAAAGTTTTTATTCCAGGTTTAACTTCTACTTGAATGTTTCTTAGTCATGAACTTTTTTTGTAAATTGTTGAAAGATATTTATTGTTCTTTTTATTAAATATTTTGATGTAATTATTATTTATTAAAATGATGAAATTATATTATTGTAATATTTTAAATATTTTTTATTATTCTTAATTTTATATTTGTATGAAGATGATTGTCTTTTTTATATTAATCGTGGTTATTATTTATATGTAAAATATTTAAAAATTATTGTTATTTCATATTAATTGTGATTATTATTTATTATTATGATTTTTAGATATAGAGTCGATGTAAACAGAAAACTAGTAAAGTATATAGTATAATTGTACAATATATTAATGAACTATTTTACAAACTTTAAAAATTTTAAGGACTATTTTATAAATTTAAAAAATTATCTAAAATAATATTTAATACTAACCAATACTAATATAGTTCCTTATTAAAATTTAATCTCGTGCTAAATCCGATATAATATTTGCAACTTTGTCTTGCAAGAATCAACTTTTAATATTATATGCACAATTATTGATTTATGGGACTATTCAAAAGGAAGAAAATGACAGGCTTGTTGATTCAAATTGCCCTGTTATGGTCCTTTCCCGCACAAAAAGAGAATCGATGTCTCCCAATTTCCGCGTGCTCATCCAGCCCTAATTTTCTCTATACCTGAGAAATGAGAAAATCCTGCGACTCCGAGACTGAAGACGAGACCATCGCGCTCCGAAAGAAGCGCTCTCGTCGGGTCAGCTTTGCCGACCGCGAGATCACCTCCGTTCACATCTTCAACCGCGACGAGGACTACGAGACCCCTCCTGACTCCTCTTCCGCTGCCAAGAAATCCAATGTCTCCGACGGCGAGGAGGAGGTTCTGGGATTTTTCAGAGACCTCGGTGATAGTGACGACTCCAAGGAATTGTCTCCCTTTGGAGACGAAGAGGACGAAGAAGACGTTCTTCATTCGAGGAAGTCGTTTTTGCGGCCGCTTCAGTCGCCGTCTCCTGGGAGTAGTAGTGTAGTTGGGTCTGCTACTTCTAATGATGGTGCATTTCATCACTTCTTTTTGTTGAATTTTTAATGTTTCCTTCTGTTTTAGTGCCCTTAAGTGCTTGTATACTCCACTTCCCTACTTTTGATAATTCACTTTTGAAATGTTAGCTTTTAGAAGGTCAGTTTTAGTTCCAGAAGCAGTTTTTAATCAATTAGGGATATGCTTCAAGTTGAAATTATATACGAACTTTATAGTTGCGGGTATACTTCATATCTCTGCAAAACCACAATATGTCTGTTATAGTTGAAGCTGTTTTTTCCTGCTTCCTTTGCAGAGGACAACTTTTTTGGCCCTGTTTCAGCAAGCTTCATTAGACCTGGACAACTATTTGATTCTGTTGCCTCGGATGATAACCATGATGTTACGATGGATTCAACTGCATTTTCAATGCATTACCGAAGTCTTGCAAGGTCTGAATCCGGAGAAGGTCTTAAGACTCCAAACATGGATTGCCTTGTATTTGAAGAGAAATCACCTTTTGACATTCCTACACCTGTTTCTAGTAGTTCTATGGTACTAACAAAAACTAAGTTACTTTCACAATTTCCGCCTCCTGTTGAGAAAGTTAGTGGTGGTAGAGATTCCAATGACATGAGTCTTGTAGGAGAAAACATGCGCAGTTATGATTATGGGAAATTATCTCCCGAGCTTGAAGCACTTTTTGCAGAAGATAGCAAAGTTTTGAATGTTGTCCCTGTTTCAGATTCTGTAGATCCTAAACCATCAACTGAGACTGGTGCTTCTGTGCCCCAACTGAATGGAAGTGTCCATATGAGACAAAAAGATTGTGAAGATAGAAATAATGACATTGGTGTGACAATTGACATCTGTGCTGAAGACGTGCCTAAGGTAAATGGCAATTTTGTTCTCAAATGTGACTGTTTTTCACGTAGAAATCAAGATTTGGTTGCTGGTTGTTACATAATATAGCAGCTGTTAATGTAATCATAGGGATTATATGACTAATTTAAATAACATAGACATAGGGATTTTAGCATGATTATAGGGATTGTTTTCCTAGTTTAACCGATTTATTCCTATATAAATTCTTGTAGTATCATTCTAATAGAAATACAAAAAACTCATTCCTCTCATGGTATCAAAGCCTAGTCAAGTTCTAGGTCTCTTCTTTGAAAGTTTGTTGTTTTTCGTTTTCTGCCTTATCGTGAGGCAGTGTATCGATTGCGTGGGTGATAAATTTTTTGGAGAAATTTTTTCTGACCTCCTCCTTCACAAGACTCTGTTGGTGCTGATCGGCCATCCCTTCAAATCTAGTCGTCAGATTTCGAGCGCGTGACCCCATGCGTCGCCCAGTCGTAGACCCCGTTTCCATGTATTGATGTGTGAGCTGCCGTCTGCTGAACCGATTGCTTCCTTCGACGTCACCTCCTCTGTCCCTGTCTAAATATCTGATCAATTTTTGGGTATTGCTGATTTGTGTTGGTGTGGTAGACAGTCCGTAGCTCTCTATTCTTCCATGTGAGGGTTTCTGATTTACGTAGCTCCCTTTTGTTGTGTTGGTGTGGTAGACAGTCCCTGTTCTTCCAGGGGTGAGAGTAGTGATATGGGTGGGGATAAGAAAACTATTACTAAAATTACATTGGGTTCATCCAAAATTTTGTGATAGAAAATTGACCAGAAGGAAAAATTATGCACAATGGGAAAGGACTATTCGCAAATTTGTGCCTAGTGTAGATTTGAAAGATCATTTAACTAGTAATCCACCTCTTAAGATTGATGTTGTTGCTCGAAAGAAATGGTTAATGGAGGATTATAAATTGTTTAATCCAATCTAGAATACTCTAGACCCAATTGTTGATGATGTTATGAATCATTGTGATAGTATCAAAGAACTATGGGTGTATCTGGAATTTCTGTCTGCTTGCAAACAAGATCTGTCTCGTGTTCATGAATTATTGTTAAAGATTTATTGAGCGGAGCAAAGAGGTCGCTCTCTGTTTGAGTACTATATTGAAGTAGAACAAGCCTTTGAAGAAAAGTGAGCCATGTTTTCTATTGTTGTTGAAATAAAGCAAATGTAAGAACAAGAGGAGAAGATTGTGGTACAGTGTTTCTTAGCAGGTTTGAGTTCTGAATATAACGTGGCACGGACACAATTGTTAACTAGTGAGATACTTCCTTCCTTTATGAAAGTATATGCCCCTTTGCTTCGAGTTTGTAAAGAAGACAATGTGACTTCTAATATGGTGACCAATGACTCAGTGGCATTAGTGAGCAATGTTTCAAATCCTAATTGTGGTGGCAAAGGTGGAAACAATAGTGGTTCTGTTGCTGGGAACAGTGGCACCCCCCGCATCTGTAATTACTGTGGAGTCGAAAGACATATCAAGAAGAATTGTTGGAAATTGCACGGTAAGCCTCCCAAATACTCGGGTTAGAATAATAACAGGAAATTTGCAAATGTGGCTACTCAGGATGGCATCCTACCCCTTCCTCAGTTGTCCTCGCCTTCTATCACAATTTCAGCAAATGAGTATGCTCATTTAACCAATGCCTATCAATAAATTTCGACCACTCATGATTCACAATAGCCATCCTTTGCGACATCAACTTTTGCTAATACAGGCAACCTTGTTGCTTGTCTCTCCACCTCATCTCGTAGTTGGGTTATTGACTTAGGTGCTACTGATTTTATGATCGGCAACACAAGTTTCTCCTCTTCTTTCAAGTCTACTACTAATTTACCTTGTGTTACTTTAGCCAATGGATCTATTGCTTCTGTAATTGGACGTGGGACAACAAACTCAACAAAATCTCTCTTATTATCATATGCTTTATGTTTTCAACCCATTATCTGTTAGCCAACTCACCAAAAGTCTCAATTGCTGTGTCGTTTTCTATCCCGATTATTATCTTTTTCAGGATCTTGGAACAAAGTAGATTATTGGTAAAGGATATCTGGTGAATGGCTTGTATGCTCTTGATTCGACTTCTAAAATAGTACCTCGATCGATTGCTTGCACAAGCTCATCTTCCCTTTTGCAACTTCATTGTCGTTTTGGTCATTTGTCATCATAGCTTTACAAAAGTTATGTCCTAGTCTTAAACCAAAATCTGTCTTAGAGTGTGAAGCTTGTCAATTTGCTAAACATTATAGAGTATCTTATTCTCCTAGACTAAATAAACTAGTTGAGTCTTCCTTTTACTTGGTGCATACTAATGTATGGGGTCCTTGTCCTATTCTATCTAAATCTGGTTTTCGTTATTTTTGACATTTATTGATGATTATTCTTGAGTTACTTAATTTTATCCTATGAAATCTCAATTAGTTTACTATATTTTGTGCCTTTCATATTGAAATTAAGACTCAATTCAACAAATCCATTTGCATTTTGAGAAGTGATAATGCTAAAGAGTATGTTTCCCATACTTTTCAATCTTATCTCTCTTAGCATGTTATTATTCATCAGTCATCATGTATTGTTACCCCTTAACAAAATAGTGTAGCAGAGCGAAAGAACCGTCACTTGTTAGAAGTTGTGGGCACTAATGTTTTATATGCAGGTCCCAAAAGTTTTCTGGACCAATGCAGTCTCAACTGCTTGTTTCCTAATCAATCGAATGCCTTCTTCTATTCTTGATGGTCAGATTCCATATTCCCCTCTCTTTCCTTCATCTACATTATTCTCTCTTACTCCTTGAATTTTTGGGCGTACTTGCTTTGTTCATGACATGCGACTTCAAGTCTTGAAATTGGATCCCAAATCTCTTAAGTGTGTCTTTATGGGATATTCTCGTACTTAAAAAGGATATTGTTGTTACTCTCCTTCATTGGGTTGTTATTTGGTCTCTGCTGATGTTACCTTTTTCAACAATACCCCCTTCTTTGGTTCTCCTGTGCCCTCTTTTTTGCACTCTAGCGATTCAGGGGACAATTTTCTTATTTATACTATCAGTGAACAAGTAGTTTCTCTTCCTTCTCGACCTGTTATCTGTCAGGTTTATTCTCAATGTGTGCTGCAATCTATTGACGCCCCTCCCATCGGCCAGGACTTGGACCCAACTCAATCTGCTTCGTCTCTAGATTCCTCACCATTACTGGATGCTAGCCTTTACCTTCCTATTGCTCTTTGTAAAGGTAAATGCACATGCACTTACCCTGTTTCTTCTTTTGTATCTTATCATGCTCTATCTCCCTCCTCCAAGTCTTTTGTAGCGTCCTTAGACTCTGTTGTTGTCGCAACGTCCCTTGCTGAAGCATTGGATCATGATGGTTGGAAAGCTGCAATGAAAGAAGAGATGATGGCCTTAGATCATAATCATACTTGGGATCTTGTGCCTCTCCCTTCAGAGAAATGGGCCATTGGCTGTAAGAGGGTGTTCACTGTTAAAATGAATCTTGATGGTTTTGTTGCTTGATTATAAGCTCGGTTGGTTGCTAAAGGATATGCTCAAACATATGAGGTGGATTATTCTGAGACATTTTCTCCAGTTGCAAAACTTTCTTTTGTTCAATTGTTTATCTCCTTAGCTACCACTTACAATTGGGCACTTCACCAACTTGATGTGAAGAGTACATTCTTACATGGGGAGTTATTTGAAGAGGTTTAATTGGGGCAACCACTTGGATTTGTTGCTCAAGGGGAGTTAGGGAAAATATGCAAATTACGGAAGTCTCTGTATGGCTTGAAGTAATCTCCTCGTGTTTAGTTTGGAAGATTCAATATTGTAATGATTAAGTTTGGCTTGCGAAGAAGTAGATATGATCACTCAAGTGTTCTTTGAATCATCTAGTTCTGGGTGCATTTTATTGGTTGTATATGTGGATGATATAGTAGTCACTAGAAGTGATGAAGTGAGGATTACAAGGTTGAAAGCACTCGTTGGGACTCGTTTCCAGACAAAGGATTTAGGAGCCTTGAAATACTTCTTAGGAATTGAAGTTTCTCGCAGTCATAAAGGGATCTATCTATCTCAAAGAAAATATTGTCTGGATTTATTAAATGATGCTGGTTTTATTGAGGCAAAGACATGTGATGCGCCTATGATACCAAATGTGAAGTTAAAAGTTGAAGATGGAGACTTGCTTGACAATCTTGAAAAATATAGGAAGATTGTGGGAAAATTGAACTATCTTACTATCACTTGTCTTGATATTGCCTTTCTAGTAAGTGTTGTAAGTCAGTTCATGTCATCTCCTAGAACCTCACATCGGGATGCTGTTATTCATATTTTGAGATATTTAAAAGGTGCACCAGGACGTGGCATCTTATATCAAAATTGTGGTCACCATACTATAAAAGGATTGACAGATGCTAACCATGCAGGAGATCTTTCAGACAGGCGCTCTACCACAAGTTATTATGTTTTTGTTGGAGGCAATCTTGTTTCTTGGAAGAGGAAGAAATAGAGTGTTGTATCCCAATCAAGTGCAGAATTTGAATATAGGGCTATGGCACAGACTACCTGTGAACTTATATGGTTACGTCACAATGAAGCAGCCATCTATATTGCAAATAATCATGTGTTTCATGAGAGAATGAAGCATATAGAAGTCGACTGTCATTTTACTAGGGAAAAGCTAGAAGATGGATCAATCTCAACTCAACATGTCAAAATAGGGAGCCAATTAGCTGATTTGTTCAGCAAAGCATTACCAGGAAATCAGGTTAATTATATTTGTAACAAGCTGGGCATGATCAATATCTATGCTCCAGTTTGAGGGGGAGTGTTAAAGAATGTCGCAGTTGTTAACGTAATCTTAGGGATTATACTGCTCATGTAAATAAGATAGACATAGGGATTTTAGCATGATTATAGGGATTATTTTCCTAGTTTAACCTATGTATTCCTGTATAAATACTTGTAGTATCATTCTAATAGAAATACAGAAAACTCATTATTCTCAATAGTGATCTTGTTTACAGTGCAATCCAGACAAGCAACCTACTGAGAACAGTAATACTTTTCTTTGGTTTGTTCCTCTGCTTTGATTTTTATACTAGGTTATACCAAAACATATGTACTATATTGCGTCTCTTTTCTGAATTGCCTGCCTTCCTGTTTTCTATTTCACTATCCATAAACTCCTTAAAACTTCTTGAAGATTTAGATGTGATCAATGAATGAAATATTTTAGTTTTAACATTGTTGTTGCATGAATTCCCTTTTTCTATTTCTCGTTTTCTTCTATATTAGCAGTTTTGAATTGTTTTATGATATCACACAACTTTTGGCGGTGATGTATTTGAACTTACATCGTGAGCTGTCTGTTAGTCAGTTTACTGTTTTTCTGGTAAGTATCCAATATGTCTCTAGTGATGATCCTCCAAGTTTTTGATCAGGTCTAATTCCTTGTTTGCTTTTGCTAAGTTTTATGCTATGCTTACCTAGTCAGTGAGTTGCTAACTAGATACTTTCTTCCAACTTCTAGGTGAACAGTGACTTTAATAAAGCTGCAATTGAGACAAATAAACTGGGCTTTGATTTCAATGCAGTTGGTGGTAACACAGACGTGGATCAAAAAATTGATTTTGCGCGACTAACTTCATTCAAAGAAAGTGAATCGGGAGAACACCTAACTGCAGTTCAGAATAAAAATTCTCCCACATATAGAATAAAAAATCATGAGTTCACTAGAGATTCTTCTCAACAAGAAGGATCTCCATTAACTGGATCTGTATCCTTTATATCTACAAAGCAGCATGAGTTGTTTCTGATTGCTGCTAAATCCAGCAGACAGCTGTCCTACATGACTCCTTCCCCAAGAAAACCAGTATCCTTTTTGGACAAACAAAATAGGAAGAGTGATACAAGTGCTGCTTCTTCACATAAAAGTGAATCAAGGTTCAAGATTTTTGAGCCATCTCCTCTTACATGTTCTCTAAGAGATGGAATTGAGAATTCCAAACTCAGATTATCAAAATTCCGTTCTTCTGCAGCTTCTGCTTACAATGCTGGTGTTGAAGGAAACAGCAAATGTAGCAGACAGAAGATGTTGTATGCACCCATTACCAATTTAGAACAGCATTTATACAGTTGTGGTTTGAAGAGCAGAGACATAGAAGGAACAACCTTTGTGGATACTGATGGTATGGGTCTCCGTAACAACGTTACTGGCCTGAGCATTGATGGAGGGACCATTGGCCTTGCAGAAAATCAGGAACCTCTGGTTCATATATCTGCATGCACTCTTTCAAAGGAGACAGGAACTGAGGTAGTAACAAATATGCTCTCATCCTCTCAGTTAATTGGATCAGTTGACAAAGTGATACAGCACAATTTAATGTTGGAGAAGCCTTTAGAAGGAACATTATTTACTACTCAATCTGACCCCATACTGGTGGAAACAAAACTGAATCCTCAAGTGGACATGAAAATAATAAATGGACCTGACCGATTTGATTCTCCACCAGTAAAGAGCTTGGACCAAAATTCTTTGTCAACCATATATCAGGACAAATTTCTAACTGACTTGAAAATGGAAACTAGGTCTGATGAATTTGGCTGTGTTAAAACAGGAAAGGACAGGAATAAAGCTGCCAATGTTACCAATAATAGCCATTTTGATTTTATGACGGACAAGTTAAAGTTGTTATTTGCTGAAGGAAAAGCAGACTGTAACTCCCCCACACTTGATACTTGTTTTCAGGACCTTAGTGAAATAAAAAAATCAGGTGATAGGCCAAGTCGCTCTCCTGATTCAGAGCCTGTTTCTGGAAGTTTATTGAAAATTTGCCGAACTTCTTCATGGGATGGTAGATCTTCAGCTCATGATTCGGGAAGCTTGAATAATATTGTTACTGAAGCTGCAAAAGCCTGTTGTGAAGAAGAGCTTCCCAAGGCTGGAAAAGGCTCCGCTTTAGCTTCATTTTCACCAAATGGTTGTAGCCAAAGTGCAAACACGTCTCCTCTTAAGGTCATCCTTCTCCCTTTCTCTCTTAACATAAGCATGTTTTTCATTTCCATAGTCTACGTGTGATGCAATCATTTTTATAGGTTTTTCTGTTAGCTTGGATACTGCTGGATGTTCTTTGGTTGACTATGGAATTTGACACACTAATTGATATATTGTTAAATCAGAGCCCCACTAGAGGAAAGGTGACTCAGAGTGCTGGTACTGCTGAACAAACTTCTGCATCTCATGTCAACAATGTGCATCCTGTGGTGGGAGTAGACAATTCATCACTCGACTCCAAATTGAACAGACAGGTCAATGTTGACAGCCATATGGGACTCCATAATACACTTGTTCAATTTCCTGCCCGATATACAGAAAACTCTTCTGGACGGAAACGAAGAATTGAAGATCCTGATGTAGGAGATGCACCCAATGCTGATAAAATTTTCAGGATAAAGAACAACGATATTCATGCAAGTCAGGGCTCTGTCATGGAGTTCACGTTGCAAAGCTTTAATGGAAGTGACAGTGAATCTCTTGTCCACAAACAAGATAGAACACCAAAAAATTGGAGGGATGTATGTACATATATACATTGATCTTATGTTCTATATTACCGCTATGTTTGTGAATAGGATTGATGGCACTTCTATCTGCAAATATGAATTCTGTTCCTGCTTGATACCATATTCACTCTTTCTAGTTGTGGATCTGTTCTGGCAACTTCCTGTTGATTTCTTTGGTACTTTCCACGTGAACAGAAAGAAATGCTAAAATTTAAACTGCTGAAATTTTGTTTTCCTTATTTCTATCTATCAAGGACATAAGGTAAGCCTTAATCCTTTAATTTTTTTGCTCTTAGTATCTGAAAGTTTAGGAAAACCTTTAACATGTCAAGCCAATTTATAATTAGATTGGTGACCGTTTCAAGATCACTTAGCTAAGAGAACATATGAATGGTGAAGTATTTTACTCTTGGAGTGGTGCCTGGTGCTGAAAAGCACAAGGTGACAGAATCATTAAAAGGCAATAACGTGGAATGATTCTTGGATTTCCATGTCGCCATTATTATTTCTTTCTTACTTTTCTCTGCCTTGCAGATTTTGGTGAAGCTTTCCGTAGATGCAAAGGGACTGCTCCCTTCATTAGTTGATAAGCTTCATATAAGTGTGGTATTAATTCAAGATTGCTTTTTAAGTTTGAATTTTGTTAATTCCCTTGTTCAAGTATATTTATATCTTACTCAGATTGCTAAGTTGCAAGAGATTTTGGCTCATCTTCAGAAAGTTAAGACCTATGAGATGCTTTACTCTCAAATCCAATCTCAGGTCTGTTGAATGAGTAATCAAGTTTGTGTTTAGTTTATTCCATTCCCAGCTTCTATGATATACTCAACTATAGTAATACAAAATCCTTTCATGATGCTGCAGAGAAGTGCTGAGCAATCCAGCGTTGACAGACTAAAGAGGTGGCTGCTCATCTTGTTACAATTACTGTGTCATGGATGTGTCTCATTGTTTCTTCATTATGGAAAGCAATTTAACACTTGAATTGCTGACATGTTTATTTTATATTGTTGCAGAGCAGCTGAAGCAAGAATGTTAATGAACAAGTTAATATTTGAAAAGGCAAGAATGCAGTTAATGATACTGATGCATGAGAAATTGCTGGTATGGTAAATGCAATCCTTCTTAATTCCCCTCTCAATCCATGTGTTCTTTGACCTGCCAATATTCTTGAATGCAGAAAAGATCGCAGCTCCTAAACTGTGCAGTTCAGGATTGTCAGATGTTGAAGTCAAATCATACTTCTCTTTTATCAATGTCTGATAAAGCAGTCAAGTCAGCTCATGATACTCTTCTGTTAGCCAATTCGGGGAGCAAAAGTGAGGTACTTACAGTTATTGATGTGTTGACAATCATGCATGTTTGTTGAATGGGTTGTTTTGGCAATAATTTCTGGATCCATTTTTTGAATGAGAAGGGTTTGTTGCAAAAAGAATGTTCATGATGGCATGGAGGACATCTTGTCATAGAAGTGCACAATTCCATGTCATATGTTTTTAACGTGGAGATGAAACTATTCTGGAATGAGAAGAGATTTGGTATGTTTATCAATATCGAAAATATCATTGGAAATGAGAGAGACATACCATGGTGGGATTTTTCTCTGAGCCTAACGTCAAAGAGCATGTTTGAGCATGCAATGTTAACCAGAGTGACTTAATGTGCTGTGCTGAAATTAAATTTTGTTTTCTTACATATTAATTGTTGTGTTTGCATGAGTATTACTACTACTAGCTACAGCTACTTCTTTAAACTTGAGTTTCTGCAGTCAAGATTGCTTCATTCAGCTCATTTTGAATATCGTGTTAAAATGTCCTAATTGGATGCAAGCTTTTCACCATATCAGGTTTCCAGTAAGGATGTGGCAACAATGAGGCATGAGTTTGAAGTATTAAATAGGAATGTAATTAATTTAACCAGAATGTTTCACAATTACTTCAAAGTCAAAGGAGAGCTGAACCATTCTGAGACACTTGTTCTTATTCGTGATTTTGTGAAGAAGAGAAATTCTTGCAGGCTCATGAGAGGGGATTTGCAGGTCTTTCTACTCTTACAGTGATACATGTCCACGCAGCAAATCTGTTTTTTATATGATAAATATATCATACTTGTTATCTGTTCAGTTGTGGGAACTTGATGATTTGGAGATCAAGAATGGCCAACTTACCATTTTTATCAACTACCACGGCTTCATTTGCCAAAGGTTACTCCTTCACCTTTCTATTATTTGACGTATTAATTCTGTTGCATATTCCATGTTTATTATGGTATTTCTCCATTTAATACTCTATTGTGATAATAAGCAGGTTATTAATAAGTTCTGTTCCTTCTCCTAGTATACAAATTTCAAACAAGCTGAATGATATATACATCATGAAGGTAATGCATTGAAGAACTAATGAATGCAGTTCTATTCAAGTTCCTTTGGCTATTCTAATCTATGAATTGCTGTTTGTTGTCGATTAGAATTTCCCTAACACAGATGCTTCTGCTGCACTAGCACGCATTGTGAAAGCTGAAAATGCTAAGAAGTATGCTGGTTCCAGAAGTTTGTCACAAGAAACTCAAGTATTGGTCTCTTGTGCCTTTTTTTTTTTTTCTGGACTTAGTTTTCATTGTTCTTTAGAGATGCTATGGGTTATACTTTACGAGGGTGGTCCTCCTACTTAATTGTAGAAACATCTGCTTCAAGCAGTACTTTCTTCTACATTGCAGTTGTTTGCATATTGTCTCTAGTTTTTCACATTTCTGTATTGCAAATGATTCACGCTTTAACGCACAATTATGGTGTACATAATTGGTCTGCGTCTTGTTTATTAGTAACTCCATCCTAAAATCTTCTTTTGTATTACAGGCTACTTGTTCGCTTTTGCATAATCTGCTAGATGTGGTTGAGGAAATACAATTGGCTCGTCTAGAAATTAGAAATCTAGTAGAGACAAGCTTTCATTCTTCATCCGGTAAATAATTGGGCATTTGGGAACCATTCTGTTTTTCTTGTGTCATTTGATTTTGTTATTGACAATGTTGATTTAATGCTTTACTTTCTTCACCATTGATTCTTTAAAATTTGCATTTTGATCTAGCTGTGTGCAGGTGGATCGAAATTTCATTTACTTTTGGGGAGAATTGGAAACTATGGGCTAATCTTAGCTTTGTTAGTCTTACTTTTTACTAGGACATATATGTGTGCTCTTGAGAAAACATGGCCATATTTTGGTTAGTAACATAGTTATAGGTGACTCAGTTATTAGAGAATAGCTGAGAGAGTTGCCTATGCTTCCTGATATCTGAAATTGTCTTCTATATGATTGTTCCAAACTAATGATCCTTCTCAGGATTGTTTCATTTATCCATCAAATGACTAGGTGGTTTCTTTATTTAGCCCACCTATACCTTATTGCTGCGATCATTGGAGCATTTGCATACAGTCTGCTTCAATTTCATTAACTTGTTAATTGGCATTTGTTACCATTTGTCTTTCTTGTAGTAGTTATACTTTGTAGATTTTCCATGTATTAAATTATGTTTTACTAACCTTCAGGCCTATGGTTTTCTTGTTTGCAGTTGAGAAGCTCGATTTGCAGCTTGATTTTCTTGATTTTAACACTTGTAGGAAGGTTAAAGTGACTCTCGACTTGGCATGTTTGAAATGGTAGAACCTTTAGAACTTACTCTCTTCATACCTGCCAAAGGTTTTACAGTTTATTGCCTGATAGTGGCTGGAGAATGTTTCTAATATTTTCAGTTAGGCATCTTGTTACTGCTCATTACTTAACTTTGGTGCTTCCCAGGGGCACTATCTGCCTACGGATGTTCTCTTCCTTTGATTATTGGCTGTTTCCATAAGAATTATTCAGTCATTTTTTAGCTTTATACTTCACCACTGCACCAGATGTTAGCCCAATTTAATAAGAATGTTAATAAAAATGGTACATTATTGGGTTTTGTCGTGACACCTGCATTTGCTTGATTTGATTTCTCAAGCATTGCGATTTTTTAATCACAATGCTGTATGTCTTGTTTGAACCTGTACTACTAAATCGTGATAGCAGATTGACTTGATTGTGGGTTTAGCCTTTTAAATTGTCGGAAGTGTTCTGGTTTGCTTTGCTGTTAAACTGGCAATACAGATCTTAGATGTTTTGATTTGTTGCTGAATCTTCTCGATGCGACAATGAATAGTCTGTTTGACATATGTTTAATCTTTGATAAATCTTGCGATTGTGGTAACAAGAATGCTTGCATATCTTTCTGTTTTTAAGCCCATGAAACTAGAGTCTTAAATAAGCTGGAGTGCTTCTCGTTCCTAATTAAGATGCATCTTTGGGTTGTCTTTTAGTCTTATGGGCAAAGATTTACAAAGGAGAATTTTCTACTGGGAATAATTCTGCAGTATCTGTTAAGAGATTGAAGACGATCCAATAAATGATCCCAAGTATTTGTGTCATTCGTGAAAATAGTTAAATACTCGAATATTATAAATCAGACCTTGTGGCTGGTGCATCCAATGTCAATGCTATTTCCCATTAACATTCACGTCTGCGTTATAATTACAAAAATTATTATTATAACAAATAATGTGTTAAAATTCATCTCTTTATGGAACGTCTAGCTATACTCGATATCACAGTCGGACATTGTGACTTGACTGAATTTCCATAACATTCTTATTAAATTTTGTTTCTTTGACTGAGCATTTGATTTTTATGGGTTTATTTTTGGCTCATCATTTTTTTTTTTTGTTTCTGAATCAGTGGGATTTATCCATCAGATGTTATTCCACATAACATAGAAGTTGATATTGCTGGGGAAAAGAAGATGCTACCTGAGCTGCATTCAAGAGCAATTGAAGCTGTAGTTGATAGTCTTAGAATAGGGTACCGTAGGATTATACGGCTTTGCAGATGTATTTCTCAAGTGGTGCATTCCTTGAGCACCTGAAAGTTTCGAAAATTTGTTTGGAAGTCCTTTGTATTTTGGGCACACTAAAGTACTCATGAGACAGATAACGACTTTTACTGTTCACAAATTGGAGTTGTGCTTCTTCAAGGGATTAGCAGTGACTTGTCGATGCTTGCAGTTACTAATTTAAACTAAAATGCGGCAAAATTAATGGAGAGGCATGCACCCCCCCTACAAGCCTAACCCCAGAGGACTAGGTTTGGCAACTGATGTTTTTGTATACAAAAAAAAGAAAGAAGAGAGAAAAAAAAAAGTGTTCCGTTAAGATGACGTCCACTGTTGCTGTGAAAGTTTAAACTGGTATAGAGAACGGAGGCCTCCGTGCAACCACTTGAGTAATCTCGGTAAAAATAGAACAGTGTTTCTTAGATAGGATGAATAGACTTCGTATACATACTGTACATATGAGACGTTTGACAATTTCTAGCAGTTGATATGAATGTACGTAAAAGATCCAGAGCGGAGTTACGGAAGTAGTTGAGACATTCCTAGGAAGGTAGTTAAAGGTCACATGTATATAAATCCTTTTTACCTGAAGATGAATTGTTTGGAATTCGGTACAGAAAGATGGAGTGGAGAGATAATTGATATTCAGTTGTTGTCAACATTATTGTGTTCAAATTTCAAAATTGAAGCACGAGGACCACTTGATGTGTGCATAGAGTGTGCCATTGTCTTCCTCCTTGCTTGATTTTGGAGATGTCAGATGTAGGCTGAGGAAATTTAAGGGTGTGTACCTGTGACTTGCCGTCTTTGTTCACTTATCGATCTGAGTCTGGAATATAGATACATGTATTAACCTTTCATCCGGGAGTATGCAAAACTTTTGTCTTTTTGTGAGTGGTTTGCAATTGGCACGTGGCCCTTACCCAGTTCCCAAAAAGCTCCTCAAACAAAATCCTCGGGAAGAAGTGCAAACGCCTTTTCTGCTGTTTCTCGTAACGTGTCACTGGAGGCAATCTGATTTAAGAAAAAGACTCCAAAAAGATAGGATTTTGAGATTGGTAATTACTAATCTGGTTGCGTTCACTTGGTACGCAATTAATTAAGGCATACCTAATCCGAATGGGACGCGTTGATTTGGCAGTATTAACTGGGTAAAATCTAAGTTAGAGATGACAGTCTGCAGCAACTGCTGGGGCAAGTCAAACTTTAAACCATATTACACGTCGACTTACCGAGGTTATGCAGGAAGAAGCGAGTGTAACAAATGGTCCAACCAAATAGAGGAGAGAGGGTGTGTGGGGCATAGGAACATGAGCTGTCAATCATTAAGGCGGAGAGAGAAGGTAGTTTGAAGGCAATAAAGAAGATGAAAAGCGAAGAGAACTTTTTGTGGGGTTGAATCTCACATGTCTTTTCTTTTCTGTTGTTTATTATTAATATTATTATTATTATTAGTCAGTCGTACAAAATGCCCCCTTATCTCAACAAACAAATAGTGTTTGTGTTCACATGATTCTTCTCTCATCTACTACTACTATTAATAGTACTCGTATTATTCTTTTCAAGTCTCAATCCAATTCTTTACATTTCTTTCTTTCTTTCTTAGTTTAAATAAAATAAGTTGCCAGAATTATATCATTCCCACTCTTGCTTTATTAAAGGTATAGGCATATTGTTGTCTTTGATCATTTTTCTTGCATTGCATTGCATTGCATTTCCTTTTAAATGCTTGTTAGAGCTCAAAGAAACTATATTATAATTAAAATAATTACATATAAATACAACAGTAGAGAGTATATAATCACAAAGGTGACAGCAAATGATTTTATGATTAATTAACTAAGATGAGTAGCATAGGTTTGTGACTTGTCAGTTATTATTAATAGAATAAGCAAAAAGCAAGAGAAGGTTGGGACCCACTTTCTCCACCCCAAAATTGCCCTTTTCTCTCTCTCACTTTTTGCACTTTTTATCAGCTTATGTCACATTTCCTCTATACACACATTGCACAAACCCATCCATCCATCCACCCACCCACCCAATTTCTATCTCTCTCTTCTCTCCTACTCCTATCTTAGATATCTATCTTTTCACTTCTCCTTCTTCTAAATCTCTCATCCTATTAGCTTATCAAATCTCTATTTTTCCCCTTTTAATTCCCCAGACCCCAGATTGGAGGAACCTCCTCCTTCTTCTAGGGTTAATTCCCACACGACGAATAGTAAAAAGCCTGTCTTTACCGATCTTTGTTCGTTAATGGTAATTCACTTTTTTCTCTTCTCCTAGTGAAGCTATGAAAGTGGATCCTGCTTCTGCTGATTCTCTTTGTAATCTTTATCTGTGGTTCCCCTTTTCTTTGCATATTGTCTTTTCCTTCACACTGGCTTTGGGTGGTCCTGCTATTGGCTTCTGATCAGTTTAATTTAGTGGTGGGATTCCTGATCTTCTTCTTTTTCTTTGTTTCATTGTAAATGTTCTTTTAGAGTTTCTTCTTTTCTTACTCCTGCTTCCTGTTTCAAATTACTTTGCTGATTTGAATTGGGTATACATTTAAACGCCATGCTTATGATGTCAGATGAATATGGCTGTTTTTTGTACGTTGAGTTGTCATCTTTTTTTTTTCTTCCTATGTTAAATGAAAACAAAAAAGAAGAAAAGAGTTACAACTTTGGAAAGTAGTTTTCTTTATCCTGCAATTAAAATTTTATCCTCGAGTGTTGTTTTGATTTCAATTTTTGACGGAGTTGTAAATATTTAGTTTGGGATTGCCTTACTTTCTTCGGATAATTGCTTTTTTTTTTTTTTGGGAGATTCGTATATGTTTTTGTCTTGAGATGAAAGCTGACTGCATACTGGAACTTACTCTGTTGTCCTTTATTCGTGTTACATGAAATACTAATATCAACAATGCTTACTCATTTTGGCAAGACTTCAAAATGACCTTCTAGTTTATCTCATAAAGCAACGTGCCTTTGTGTGTGTGTGTGTCCAACCCGTATTCTTTGGCTTCGAATTTTAACTTATTTTATATGGTGATACTCTGATTTTGAAGGTTGGAAAACCCGAGTGGAGCTATCGTGCCCTAAAGAAATTTCTGCTTGTTTGCTGAGATTTGTTTTCTGTTTGCTGAGATTTGTTTTCTTAGGACTCGGGATACTAAAGGAGTTTTGAGCTGATTCAAGAGAAGAGCTAGTTAATCATGGGTTATATTTGTGATTTTTGTGGGGATCAAAGGTCCATGGTCTATTGCAGATCAGATGCTGCATGCTTATGTTTGTCTTGTGATCGGAATGTCCACTCTGCTAATGCCTTGTCCAAGCGTCATTCCCGAACACTTGTGTGTGAAAGATGCAATTCTCAGCCTGCATTTGTTAGATGTGCAGAAGAAAGGATATCACTTTGTCAAAATTGTGATTGGATGGGCCACTGCAGCTCTACGTCAGCTTCAGTGCATAAAAGACAAACAATTAATAGCTACTCTGGTTGCCCATCTGCAGCTGAGCTTTCTTCATTATGGTCATTTGTGTTAGAAAACCCTTCTGGGGGTGAATCAACCTGTGAAAAGGAGTTGGGTTTAATGAGTATAACTGAAAATAGTGGAAATAGTACTTGGGGACCTCCAGAGAACACCCCTAGCCAAAATGTTTCTAGCATAATCGAGGCCAATAGTCATCGTGGAATGAATAAATTGAATGTCTGGATTGGTAATCCTACCATACCTGATTTGAGCTCTGTGCCGAAGGGTGTCGAACAACCGGCTGGATCTGCGATTACTGCTTTGCCAAAGGTACATGGTAGTTCAACATCTTTATATTGGAGCTGTAGTTGATTTTCTCTTCAGAGTCTTGCTGGATTGGTTTTATCAATTTCTAACTTCTTAGATCACGGCACTGTTCTAGCTATAGAAAGTTGAATTTCATTGACGACCTCCTGTTCGGGCAAGATATATTCAACTCTAGATATGCTTGTTGCTTGGATCTAAGCACATAAATTGCCTAAAGACAATGATTTCAATTGTGTTTTGGGAATAATTCCTTTCCTTTGCAGAAAAAGATTTTGTTTTCTAGTGAAATTTATGTGATGAGAAATTTCTACTGTATTATCAGCTATCTTTAATTTTTATTTTCTTTCTTATTGTCATTCCTGCTGGTGGCAGATTCACTTAATAATTAGTTCACTGGAGAGGATCTATAAATTGTTTCTCCACTGTCTAGGATACTATAAAAAGTGAGATGCTAAACTTTTCCAGACAAGTTCTTGAATCTTTTCCAAGTTTGCACGCCTTATTTGTTGTTCTTGCGCATAAGTTGGTTGCAACTTGTATCTTGCATTTTCAGTTATTGCAAGGACCAGTATGTTAAAATGACTTGTCAAATGCTGCTAAGCAGCTTATAATTCCTGCAAATTAGTCTGGACTGTTCATTTACCTTTTGTTCTACACATAAGCTTCTATGAATTTTGCTTTTATGTTCCTTAAGAGCCTGACAGACTTATTGTATTGTAGTTGTGCTGTCCTGGGACTAAAGGTCCTTCCCTTTGTGAGGAAGATATCTATAGTGACTTCAATATGGATGGAGTAGATTTGAATCTCGAGAACTATGAAGAGCTCTTTGGTGTTACCCTTAGTAATTCTGAAGAGCTTTTTGAGAATGGTGGAATTGATAGCTTGTTTGGGACGAAGGAAATGTCTGCTGGTGATTCCAAGTGTCAGGGTGCAGTTGCTGCTGAGGTTCTCTTCTCTTATATTGTGTTTTTAGATGCCTTTATGTATTAATTGGCATGCCTATTCTTTTGTTTTTCTTTTGCCTATGCTTTTTACCTGTGGGATCCATATGAATCATTAGGGCATAGATCCCAGATTTCTTAATTTTTGTCGCATCTCTTTGGTGAATCAAACCCCTTTTAGTTCATAGTTTTAGGATGTTATAATGCTTGAAGAGATCAATTTCATTCTCATGTCACTTCATGCAAAGATTTGCAGCAGCCATATCGTAGGTATTGCAGGTCTGACTTTTACGTATATTTTTTGGCAAAGAAGTAACTGCATACACTGTACCATCTGCATCTCAACCTACTGTAGTTATATACACACTATTTTCCGAAGTGTGAGTTTTGACAGGAAATCATATCTTCATGAATCAGAACTGTGATTAATTTTAGTTTTGGTCATAGTAACACATTCTGGTCTGTGAATGAGCAGAGTGTGCATGTTCTGCCATGAAATTATAGTTCATCCAATTCTGTTCTGCTGCATCAATTTGTTCTTCTCTGCCTAATTTTGTGCCATTCCTTTCTTATTGAAGCATCTTTGCTTTCATATAATTGGGTACCCTGCTAACTCCAGGGATCATCGGTTGGACTGGTTAATCTGGTGCAGCCAGCATGCAGCAATGCAGCATCTGCAGATTCCATGAGTACTAAAACTGAACCAGTCCTTTGTTTTACGGCAAGACAAGCGCAATCAAGCCTTTCATTTTCTGGCCTCACTGGAGAAAGTAGCGGTGCTGATTATCAGGATTGTGGAGCTTCCTCTATGCTTCTCATGGGAGAGCCTCCGTGGTGTCCTCCATGCTCTGAAAATTCTCTATCTTCAGCTAATAGGAGCAATGCTGTAATGCGTTACAAAGAGAAAAAGAAGACACGCAAGTAAGCAATAATGATACTTCAAAAAACTTTTTACGGTTATTCACAGGAGCCATCTCCTTAACTGTAAATACTAAATCTTTTTTTGTTGTTGTTTATTTTCAAGTTAAACAGAATATCAAAAAATTTTCTTGACACGTTCATTTTTCTGTCTTTTGGGATCAAATATTAGTGTTTCTTTTTCTACATATCTTACCTGAAATTCAAAGTTCAGGTAATTCAAATTTAAAAATCGTAATAGTTTTGTGCACTTCAAATACTTACAAGAATCAGATCACACTTGCAGTTCAATCTTCAGTGATGTGAAATTGTGCATCTTTTGACACTTCTAGTTTCATCCTCACAGGAATATATGCATAAGGTTGGCTAGTTATTGCACTCAAGTGATCAAATTTCTTTATTACCTTAAGGATGTCTAATTGTTAAGAAAGAATGCGCAATATGCATCATATACGCACCCTATTTTGCTTCTCCTTTCTTTTTTGCAGAATATCCACGCATATGAATCCTAACTTGCAGTGTATTTGCATACTATTAAGATTCTTTAGTCTTCCATGGACATGGTTGAAATTTGTATGGGTTTACATCTTACTTAATTTGATATTAGGTTTGACAAAAGAGTAAGATACGCATCTCGCAAAGCTAGGGCTGATGTAAGAAGGCGTGTGAAGGGGCGATTCGTGAAAGCTGGTGATGCATATGATTATGACCCATTGAGTCAAACGAGAAGCTACTGAGTGTACAATTTTTAACCATGTTTTTACAGAAAGGAAAGGCATCGATATTTAGGTGGAGAAGTGACTTATTATTATCTGAAGACAGGTTGAAATTGATCCATTTATTTCCTTGTGCAGTTACAAGTTTTTTGCATCACAGCGGTCTACTGGGTGAATGCAAAAGAACTGGTTCTGATGATTCACTAGTGAGAATCAGCCGATGATCCCATCACTTTAAAAGGAATAGATGGTTTACAACACCCATCCAACAAGACTGGAAAGGCTGGCTTATTGTTGAGGCCTATGCTAAATGGTTTCCTTTCCATTTATCTGAGAAATTTGAGTTTTTAGCTCCACTCTGGAAAGGAGAATATATGTTCATCTTGGTCGTGATATAGAAATGCTCAAAAAGCTGATTAAATTTTGTAACTTATGCTTCGCGCACTTAAGTTGGCTCCTGTGCCATGGTGAGTCGCTGAACTCACAGCTGCTTACTCAAGTCTTAGCTCTTTATATTATTTCATTTTGAAATGTACGGCAGGGATCGATAATGCCTGGCTCCAAACAGTTGTATGATCGGACGAAAGAACTTGCTCTGCTAGGTTGTTTTTCTCTAGGTGTACATGAATAGTGCATGACCTTACTACTGTGCCCTTAAGAGGCTAGTGTGTAATAATGACACAGAAAGATAGTATCTCAGGTTAATTATTTGTCTGAATCATGCGACTGATGGTTACTCTCAACAGACTACTGAATTGGTAGTGGTATTGGATTTAGTTTTACATAGTAATATATTGGTGCCGATTAATATTTAATATTATTTTAGGTAATTTTTTAAATTTATAAAATAGTTCTTGAATTTTTTTAAATTACAAAATAGTTATTTAATATATTATCTTATATAATGTATAATTTTGTATCAATCTTGTTTTTAAAAATCATAATAAAAATTTAAAATAACAATTTTTGTTTTTATTGACATTATTTTGATATATTTCATATATCAATAATAACTATAATTAATATAAAAATATTATTTAATCATCATGCAAATATAAAATTAAGAACAATATAAATTATTTAAAATATTATAATTTTATAATAAATAATAATCATATCAAAGCATCAAATAAGAAGAATAAATATCAATTACTCTCTAACAATTATAATTTACAACAATAATTTTTGCCAAAGAATTAACTAAAAGTTTAAAATGAAAAAAAATATTTACATGTAGAATTTAACATATACATCAAATATAAGTAAAATTAAAAGATAAAAAAAATTGGAAACTTGAATCAATCGCGTATCCACTATAACTACATTGACTTCCAATTTTTATTTGTATAAAATCCTCACCATTGAGAGGAGCCTCATTATTACCATCATTTAAATTCATTGCGTCAAATATGTCAATACTTTCTCATCCAAGATTATCTTCCAAGCCACTTTCATCTATCAAACTCGACTTCTTAGAAACTTAATATATTAAAAGATCAATATTATCAATGTAAATTGGACCTACTGAACTACTTATTCTATTAAGAGTCCTAGTAAACAATAAAATTAAATTATTAAAAATGATAAGAAAATATATTAACTTAATAATGATAATAACATGTCTTTATAGAAGCTTTAAATTGTATCAAACAAAGACCAAGTTATTCAATCTTTTATGTTTCAATCTATTCATTTTCTTGAAATAAGTGAATTCAAATGTGTTCCAATTCCTTTCATAGCCTGTTGTACTCATATATTAACTTAGAATTCAAATTGCAAATCTTTGTAATTCTGAAATACCACTTTCGAATTGGTTCCACTAAGAAATTGTAAGTCATAAGACAACAAAAATAGCATTATAAACAAAATAAAGTGATGATTAATTTTTAGCAAGTATAAACGTGAAAAAAACCTGGATTAAGTTTTCTCTTTGACAAATAGCAATTAGCATCCCAAAATCTCCAAAAGCCTCCTTATAAATCTCTATTTTTGAGCTTAGGAGATCTTGCATTATCTTATGGGTAACAATAGTTGTAATAGTTAATATCATTCCCCTATTAACTTTATCTTTCTTTCTAAAACTTGGTCTGGAATGGACACTAGAATTTAAAAATGCCCCAAGTGCAAACAACGGAAAGTAAAGTTGTCTTTATCATCTTTCATTGATGACTACAAGATAAGTTGCATGTAAAGAAGGCCTATTTTCATATTAGCTTTGATTGTTTCGTTCGTCCTTTCTATGACATAATAAAACTAACTCATTGTTGTTACTATCAGCAAGACGAAGTCCCTCACCAAAGGCTTACAAGCTCGGATGAAAAATCGACATTAGGATCAAAATTTAGTATCTTCAAGTATAGTTCTAGAAACCTCCAAGATAGTATTAGACTTAGCATGCTGATATGCAACCCACTTGTAAACATTTGTTGCAAATCTTGTAACAGCAGGATAATACAAATTTTCAACATTGATGAAATCTTTTACATTAAATTTAAGACCTATGTACGATTGTAGATGAACTTGGTTGCCTTTTTTGCTTTCTGCACAATCTCATCAATAATAGAAAAATACCTAACATCTCATATATTTTCCAATATCAAGTCAATACAATATGTAGTACAAAGAGTCCAATAAAAAAGAATTATACTTGCTTTGCAATCTTCTTCTAACCGCTTTGTAAGCGGAATCATAGTCAGTAATGATTTTTTGGCCCAACTTCATTTACAACTTTATCTAATATTTTAAATAGAGTATCAGTATTTCTAACAAGGTCAGATGCATCAATAAACTTAAACAATATTGAGCCCTTTGTAGCATAAAACAAAAATAGTGATAGACTTATATCTTCTACTTGTCCATTCATCAGTCATGATTGAACACTTAAAAGTAGCGCAAGCTATTCTTCTTTCATCCAAATAACTTTTAATTTCATAAATAAAGTTACTCAAAAGTTTACCTCTATAGTCATCAATTGAAGGAGTTTTGTATCCTAAATTATAAGAGACAATAACATCTACCGTAGGTTGATAAGACTAGAAATATAACACTGCCTATACAGAACCTGCAACCACCCAAATTTATGGCAACCAAATTCTTGTACAAAGAGTCATAACATACATTTTTATTCATTTATAGGGATTGTTATGGCACATTTTCCTATTCAATATTATACATATACATATTACAAAGTTTCATATAACTTAAAATTATCATTTAAAAGTATTATTACATCATTACATTTATACAGTAATCCAAAATAGATATTATACATAACTTGAATTCTTAATTACAAACTGTTAAGAACTGCAATTTCTTTCATTACATATACAATCATCTTTAATCAAAAGACATGTTCCAAAGGTACTTTTACTTATAGCAGTTGGCCTTAGTCCCTACAGATGTTCCCGATGCCTTACTCCTATTACTTGGACTTTCACAGATTAACACTCGTGCTAAGCTTGAAAGCTTAATAGGGAAACACTTAGTTTGAATAATCACTCACAATAGTCATTCAAGCAAACACACATTCATGAATATCATAAACTCATATAAACAATGATGACATAATTAAGAAAAGCACGTAATGCAAATATGCTTCCATATATTATCCATATATCGAAAATGCACATTTATAATCCAAATATTGATATTAATTCTCATTAATACAAATTATTCATGTTGTCATATTGTATCTCTTATTTATGAATGTTAAATCTCCTTTCTGTGTTACGCCTGCACATTCTTGTACGTGTGGATAACTGAAGTTGTTGATGCCCGAAGGCATCGAATTATAGATACCTAAAGGTATCGAACTGTGGATATCCAAAGGTATTGAACTGTAGGGACATTATAGTCTCGAAATGAGAGACCACAAAAGTGTCAAACTGTAGCAGCTGTGATGTAACCGTATAGGCATACCTATCTATCCATCACCAAGACAATAAAGCAAGCACTGCAATATTTCCTTCAATCATTTGCCAATTTCATAATTAATACATTGACAAATCATATGATATTCATTTGAAAAAATACAATTTGTTTTCAAGTTCATACATGCAAGTCATAACTTATCACCATTAGGATAGTATTCAAATCACAAGTATTCATACAATTTATTTTTTATATGTTATCACCATTAGGATAGTATTCAAATCACAAGTATTTATACGATTTATTTTTTATATGTTTTGTTCAGTTGTGTTTCGCAAGGTACATTCACATAATTTCGGTATATAAATTCTTATATCCCATTTAAATATAAAACATGTTAAATTGTACTTAATTATCTTCAGAAAATTAGTATGTGAACTTGTATAGTCATACTACACACATATAAGCAATAAATATGCATACAAATCATTTATGTAGATGTAAATTTTCTTTAGCATGCATTATGCTCAATCTTAAATTTCAATGTTTAATTACCCAATTCACATATGGTAAGTCATATTTCATTTATTTATAAGTGTATGCAAAGTTTTATAAACATTTAAAAATATTTCAATAAGATTTGGTAAAAAAAGGAAGCAAAAAACTCAAAATAGTACAATTTGGGTTAAGCCCTCGGTGGATTTAAAAACAAGAAAACAAATCATTCCAAAAACAAATTATAAGATGATCTCCACTTGTTCCCTAATTTTCATATAGCAAAAATTCAATCTAAACATTTGTTTCCCTATATCTCTAGTTTCTATAGCACTAAAAATCAGACCATTTGGATTTCTAGACCATGAGATATGCACCAAACATCACAAGCTACCCCAATACAGAAGCAGCATCAGGTCACCATTTTTATCTCATTTTTTGATGTCATAAAACCATAATTAAGTCTGATTCTCTTCTAGGGATTTTTATTTTTTCGGAAGAAGCAAGATTTTCTTCAGTGGATGCCTCTTATTTCTATTTAGTCCATTTCATTTCGGAAGTTGTTTCTATTTCTACATCTGTTTCTTCCTCTCTTTCTTCCGTTTAGGAGGTTTATTGCAGTTTTTTAGTAAAAATGGGTGACAGTATTTAGCCTAAAGAGTAGACACAGGTAATAAATAAGAGAACATTAAAGATTCGAGCCATAGAATTTCTCAATTCTAACATAAGGTACTTATTCAATTGAATAAGTATATTAGTTCTAATAGAATTATTTTGCTATATCCATACTAATATCAATCCAACCTATTTCATGAATAAAATGTGACCAATTAACCAACCAACAAAACTGCTTGTTACAAATAAAATCTTGTTGTTGCATCGAAACATATAAATATTAACTAATCTGACTAACATGGAACTTGGTAAAATTAAATGGTTGAATAATTGAAAAATAAGATTATTTAAGAATACATATTGAATGCTAAGATTATGCATTGAATTTCTGGTAGTAGATCCATAACAAAAAAAAGTGTTTGTGATTGTTCCAGAAGAAATGAAACAAAAAATACGGTAGAGCTAGGATGATTATTGTACAGGGTCTACCTAATGCTAGATGTAGAGGCACATAATAGATCAATATAAACATCATGAGATGCCCTGTAATAACCCTGTTGTTGCTGATACCTTCTTATATGTCTTAGTTTTCATCTCCAATTGGAATCACCTAATTTGGAGGTTTATAAGTCGAGTTATGGATGACATAATGGAGTTGGTTCAAGTGAACCAAGAACCTAAGATAAAATTTCACTAAACATTACTCTCTCATGTCATATTCAACCAATTTCATGCAAAGTAACACTAATACATCATTCCAGTAACCTTTCCATGTCCAAATCAATCTTTGTACACATTCAAATATGCACATATACAAAAATTAACTAAGTGTAGTCTCAAACCTTGAAATTTGCCAATTAGCTCTTCTTCTAGTGCTTTTCCTTCTCTTCTCCTTTTGCTTTGCTTGATTCTCCAACTAAAAATGCCATAAATACATATCTCAATCCCAACTCCAGCCTTATAATTACAACTCTTCATAAATAAAGCAAGAAAAGATAAAGATGAGAAGAAAAACTTTTACCTTGATTTTTAACTAGGATTTACTTGATTCCTTATGCAAAATGAGCAATTAAGGAGATGGAATAGAGTGTAGAGTTAAAATCAAGTTTATAGTCTTTGATATATGTTGCAATCTCATTAGACCATATGTTGATTTTAGGTAAAATTGCACATTTGGTCATTCTTCTTCTTTTAATTCCCACATTAGTATATAATGTCATCAATTGATTTCATTATAGTCTATATTTCACATATAATTATTCATGTCCATGTCGAAATGAAGAAATTACCAATTTACCCATGTCTTTTAAATTAATTACTATTATATCCCTTTCTGGCTTAAATACACTTAATTCTTTATGTTCACTTCTTAATACACTCTTGACATACTATAATGCTTCTAGGGTATATATTGGGGCCTTAAATTTCTCTCCCCTTTAAAAAGAATTTCGTCCTCGAAATTCATACTTGTGTTGAATAGCTATAAGTATTGAGTTTCATCATTGATTCGGGTTCCCAAGTTGTCTCTTCAACACCATGATATTGTCAGAGCACCTTTACAAGAGGAATTTGCTTATTCCGTAATTGTCTCACTTTTTTAGCCAGGATTTCCTTTGGCTCTTCATCATATGAAAAGTTTGTTTGGACCTTTATTTCTTGCACTAGTAACACATGTGAATCATCCGATCGGTATCTCCATAGCACTGAGGCATGGAATACATCGTGCAACTTGGATAATTCCATAGGAAGAGCTAACCCTATATGCTACTAGTTAATTCTTTTAAGGATTTCCTAAGGACCTATAAATCTCAGACTAAGTTTTCCCTTTTCATCAAATCTTAACACTTTTCTCTCCATGGCAAAACTTTCAAGAGTTGTCACCTACCGTATATGCAATATCTTTCCTCTTCAAATCAGCATATGATTTATGTCTATCACTTGCAGCCTTCAATATTTGTTGAATAACCCTCACTTTCTCTTCTGTGTCTTTGACTATGTTAGGCCCAATCATCTTGTTCTTAGCCAATTATGTCCAATAAATTGGGGTTCTACATTTTTTGCTATATAATGCTTCATATAGTGTTATGTTTATACTGGACTGATAACTCTTGTTGTAGGAAAATTCCTTCAAATGAATGTACCTATCCTTAACTTCCTGGAAATTCCATAACACATGTTTTAAACATGTCTTCCAGCACCTATATAACTATCTCATATTGCCCATCCATTTGTGGGTGAAAGGTTGTGCTGAAGCTTAACCAAGTACCCAAAGCTACTTACAAGCTTTTCCAAAATTTTGATGTAAATCATGAGTCTCAATTAGAAACAATAGGCAATGGCACTCCATATAGCCAAAAAATCTCATTCACATACAACTCAGCTAATTGATCCATAGAATAGTCAAGTCAAACAGGTATAAAGTGAGCTGATTTGGTGAGCCTGTCCATTGTAACTCATACTACATCATACTTTCTCTGTGTGAGGAGTAGGCCTGTAACAAAGTCCATGGTGATATTATACCATTTCCACTGTGGGATTGGAATGGGATTTAATAGGCCATACGAGACTCGATGTTTAGCATTCACCTGTTGCAAGTCAAGCACTTACATATAATCTATCACATCATGCTTCATTCCTGATCACTAGTAATGTTGTTTAAAGTCTTGCTACATCTTGTTACCCCTATGATGCATGGTGAACATAACATTATGGGCTTCATGTAATAAATTCTTCTTCGAGTCCTTTACTGCTTGAAGTATAGATTTTCTTCATATTCCACTAAAAAATCAGTCATTTTCCCTACTTGTAGTGCTTGTATAATTTGTTGCAACTTAACATCATCTTTTAGTATGGTAAGTAGGAGTCAATATGGTACAAAACTACAAGTAAAAATAGGAAGACATTTTTTTAAAACAAGAAATGCATTCAAGCTATTTGATGGTTCTCTTGCTCTTATAAAATTATCATCATCGTCATCGTCATGATTATTACTTATTTTCAGTATCTTTGATAGGTTTATAGTTTCCTTGTAACATACTTCAGTCTACGTTTTATTCAGATGAGAAAAAGAACAGAAAGGATTTTGTATAGAAAGAAGTCAAATGGAAACGTTGAATAAAATTCCAGTTCCATCGTGCTTACTCCTGTCCATCCTCATATCGTGGCTAGATCTCCAGCCAGGAAAACATATGCCCATTTAAATCCACTTTTTGATCAATCACGTGGAGTTGGCTCCAAGACTATTAAACTTTGGGATTCTGTTTCGAAAGTCTTATTATTAGCTCTCTTAAGTGTTTTGAACACGAACAAGTTTCTAAGAGGATCCATTTAGCCAGTTTCTGCAATGATATCCACATGGGATCAGGGAGCATTACATTTTTCATGCTTCCATTCACCCATGGAAGGAAGACAAAGAGGAGAACCGCTTTTTTATAAGCTCATAATTATCGTTTTCATGAATTACTAATCATCGTCATAGAAGTACATCAAAATTTACTGTGCCTAATGGCATCATTACAGACCTCATTCTCAAGCTGACAGTTTTTGGATGGCCCTATTGTTTGCCAATTCAATCATCATCAGAACTACTATCCTCAGACATCCTCCCAATGTCATCTGCTACTGCCGTATCCTGCACAAATATATTGTACAAACAAGAATTAACTAGAAGTATCAAAACCCCACTTGGCATTTCCACGCTTGGTGCATATATAGAGAGGTGGGTAGAGAACATGCTATGGCTAAAGTTCATACCGGCATTTTATCCCAGTCCTTAAACTTGGAACTTGTCAGCATGTAGTTATCACGTAATGGAGCCCAGGATGGCCCTTCACCCTCAGCTGGGGTTGAAAATGAATGTACCTGCTTGTTGTCAAACAATAGCATTGCGAAACATGTGAAGTGCCACAGAAAGAGTAAATCAACACATAATAAGATGTAAAAAAGAGGAAATAATAACTCTTTCGTATCACTTAGTAAGGGTTAAACTTCAAAGAGACAAATTCCAACCTTTGCAGAGGAAATGGCCCCTGGCGTCTTGCCTAACTCAGAGAAGAAGGCTTCCTTCCTCCGCTTTTTTATCACTGGAAAGTTTAGGAAAAGGTTACTAGAGATTCTTGTAACATCAGTGAGTTAATATCAGTAAGTTAATAACATGATCATATATATATATATATATATATACATATGTATATGTATATGTATATATATAAAGTTCATAACATGATAGATTGACCATAGCAAAACTGGACTAATTTAAAATTCATAGTTCGTACATGTATCTTTGAAAAACCAAATCCAAAATTTGCTTATAACAAGAACTATAGGCGAAGCAAACCATATGGTTTACAAGCTAACAACAATGCAATCCTAGATTGTTTTCTAACATCAGATCAAGGAGGTATATTTCATCAAACTAGTTCCAGTCACAGCTATCCATCTTTGGTCAGGTAATCATTGTTGAGGACAGAACCGTAAGAAAAGATATACAGAAGGCCCTAGGAACCAAAGGTAGAGCACCAAATTTGCAATACATGGCTAACGAAACAGTGAGCATGGAAAAATAAAAACAGGTCAAGTTAATCGGGAGAAGTGAGAACATTTAGATGCAACACAAAAAGTAATCATAACTGTGAAAAGGGAGAGTATGCTTCAGCTCAATGTAGTATAATATAATTATGAACAAGGTAGAAGCAATTACAAGAGGATTCAAAACCTGTTGTCAGTAGGTGTACCTTTTGCATCATTTGACCTTGAAGGATTAAGTCCTTTTTGTGCATTTTGCGCTTTGTTAACCTGTACAAAGATACAAGCACCTCAATATGAGTGGAGTGACAGCGATGATATTCTATATTGAAGATATTGGAATTGCTAAAAAACAAAGGATTCTATTAAGAAAAAATCTGATAAAATTTTTAGTAAGAACTTACAGCATTAAATAGTTTGACCACTGGAACCGCAGCGACAAGAATCATGTTAGGACAAATATAATACATTTTGATACGAAAATACATAAAATACACAACCGAAAACATATTATAATACCTCCTTTAGTAGCAACGCTGATTAGAAACTTTTCATGGGAATCTAGGTAATTAGTAGGCTTCAGATGCCCCTTCTCTCCCAACTATCACCAGATGAACAAAGTAATGAGTTAGACCTAACTGACACAGGCTCATAGGACCACAAAGAGAAAATTTTACACTTCTTCTAAATGTTTAAAAATTTTGAACAGAGTCTAATTTACACCAAAGCTTCTACTTTTACACGTTACTGTCAGATTTCTGTCTACAATATTTTATTGGACGCAAATGAGAGAAGTATGGAGAAAGATTCTTTTATGGTATTCAGGTACAAGTTGAAGTTTCTGGCTGCAGATTAATTTTTTGGAATTTGCTATAGAAAGAAATTGGTACTAAACATTCTGAAAGTTGAAGAGTTACACAATACAGCAGAAAGCTGCTATTGGGTCTGCAATTTTGAAATCTGCTTCTTAAATTTATACCAGCCTAAAATTAAGGTATTAAACTCATTCCTATATTGTTTTCACCTTGGCTCCTCTTGTTGGTGATTTCACCAAGACTGGACTGTTTTGAAATGTTGCAGATGGATGCTTAAGTTTCATTGAAAAGTTATTACCTAAGTGTGCTGCAGAACACTTTTCTTTTTCCATCATTGAACTGAGACATCAAACATATACATGTATATATACAAACATCATAAATTAATACTCCAACAAAATAAATCCAATACTGGAATGGTAAGGGCATCAGAAGTACCAATTGTTTCTCCTTCTTGGCCTCTCCATGGACCTTTCTTTCCGCAGCCTCCTCAGCTAGCTTCTCTGCTAAAAGCTTCTTGTGGCCTGATAACACCGGCCCCTGCAAACCCACGAGACATCACAAAATCGCCGTGAAAAAGCTTCAACCACAAAAGACAAGCCATAGCGAAGTAGCCAGCTCACCAATGAATCATCAGATACACTCTTCTTCATAATACTCTTGAAAGCCATCCTAAATGCTCTACAACCGTCACTAAACTTAGTAATTCCAGGTTGAATTTCACCATCTTCTTCCTCAGTTTCAGACCCTTCACTATCATTCTCAAGTTCATCACTTCCGTCCTCCATATCACCATAATCATTACCATCCACATTGGTAACACCCTCTTTATCATTAAGAGAGTCCTCTTCTTCGTCGTCCTCAACATCGGAGTTGTAGTCACGTGCCTTCTTCCGAAGGAATTTCTTCAACTTGGGGTCGATTTTTTTTACCCTCTCAGCCATACCCAGAAACGGTTTACGCTTCTTCATCACCTTGTTCCCTTTCCTGTGCCCTACCTTCCTCTTTCTAGAGGATATAACCGTTTGTGGCATATGGCTTTCCTCCGCCATGTGATTATTTCTTTTCAAATGGTTAACAACAATGGTGGTGCTACTTTGCTCTCTTGTCCCTAACTGGAGAAAGAAAGATTCGGGCTTTCCCTCGTTGCAAAACCCTAATCATATTTTCCATCACTATGTTTAATTACAAAATCAAGTACTATTAAGTCCTCGTATAAAATAATCTTTTCATTACGTTTAAGTATGGATGTCAAAAATTGTCCAGCCCAACCTGTGCTCAACGACTTTGGCCCGAGGATATGGCCTAAGTCACTTCGGGTTGGGCCACATCCTGTGAGTCACGATCACGGGCCACGAGCCATCATAGTGGGGTCGAGTTGTGACCAAAGTTGAGCAGCCCAGCCTAGCTCATACCCCGTGGCCTGCCCAAAGTTACAAACAAAACGTGTAGAAAAATAACGTCGTTTTATGTATGTTTAAAATTGCTTCTTCTATTGAGAAAATGATGTTGTTTTGTTTTAAAAATAAAACGATGTCGGTTAAGTTATAAAACATAACTTTAAAAAAGACAAAACTCCACTGACAAAACGATGATGTTTTGTTTTAAAAATAAAACGATGTCGGTTAAGTTATAAAACATAACTTTAAAAAAGACAAAACGACGTCGTTTTGCTTCTCATTAAACAAAACGATGCATTGGCCAGCCCCCCTCACTCACACAACACTTTTCACTTCTTTGTTCTTCTTCTTCGTGTTACATTCTTCCTTCGTTCTTCTTCGTATCATCTGTCCTTTATCGTTGGTCGTGTGCATATCGAAGTCACCAACGCTCAAAACAACCAACAGTGAACGATCCAATGTACTTAACAAGATAAATCTCTCATTCTCTCTTTGTCAATTTGGTTTTTTTTAATTAATAGTTAGTTATTTTGAGAACTGATTTAGCTAATTTGAGAACTTTGTATGTTAATATTGAGAATATGGGATAACGCATATATAGTGTTTGATGAAATGTCGCACTCTTAATTGTTAAGTCATTTTGCTTCTTTATTAGATCATATGCTAGTAGACATTCGTGATGATAGTGAGAGAGTGAAAGAAGATTGCATATTGCTTGTTGATGTGTTACTGAAATGAGTTGTGAACTTGTGATCTGATTTGCGGTTGTGGACATATTCGTGTATGTGAAAGTAGAGTCAATTCATTCCCTCTTCTCTGTCGAATACAACTATTAAATGGGCACCCTATATTACCTTTCCATAAACTTCTATGCTTTAGCTTTCTTAGCAGCCTTTCTCTTATATGGTTATACCTACTAGCTAATTTATATGGTCAAAAGTTGTATTCAAACGGTTCAAAAGATAGAACGTCTCATTTAAAGAGACATATGGAATCATGTACTAGAAGGAAGATGGTTTTAAGAGGTCAAACATGTTTGACCCTTAACCTTATGAAAGGAAAGAATGAAATGGTCGTAACAACTTTTGACAACTATAGATCAAAGATTTTGATGGCTAATATGATTATTGAAGATGAACAACCATTGTCTATGGTTGAAAGCAAAAGATTCAGGATATTTCTTAATTGACTCCAACTGACTTTCAAGGTTCCAAGTCGGAATACATTGAGGAATGATATTATCAAAATTTATGAGGACAAGAAGATAGAAACATTAAGAGCATTGTCAAGTGTTCAAGGATGAATTGCCATAACAACGGGCATACGAACAGATGATAACCAAAAGAAGGGTTACATGGTGGTGACGACATACTATATTGATATGATTGGAAGTTATACAATATACTTTAAAGGTATTTTATATTCTTTAATATTGTTATCATTTACTTTTTCATTATTTTATGAATTTATGATTCATGTTGGTATGCTTTTCCATAATAGTTTCATTTATGTGTCGACATTGCATACAAGTGAAAATTTGCAAACGTGTTGAAAGATTTTTTAATGAATTTAAATATCGATAACAAAGTATCTTCTATCACAGTCGATAATTGTAGTACAAATGATGCTATAATTGAGAAGTTGAAGGATAAGATGCAAGTTGGGAGCTTATCGACTGGAGATCAGTTATAGATTATATGTGTTGGACCGGAGATACAAGATGGATAGGGTTAAATATATTTATAATCCATTGTACAATGGTGAAGCTCCAGCGCGTGTACATACCATGAAAGAATTATGGTATCAATTGTTTAATGATTATGAAGTCAAAATGTAACAAACTGATGATTAGGATCTTAGTAGTGCTACAGGCAGTTTAACTCCGACTTTAATTTCAAGTTCGACCTTTTTCTTCTGACCCATTATTGATAGATTCTCTCTCAAAATTTTGAAAGAGAAAAGGGCTAGAATTTCTTACAATACGGTGGAGTTAAATAAATATTTTTCCGCAGATTGTGCTCCTGAAACTGAAGGTGAGTCGTTCGATATATTGTCATGGCGCAAGATGTCTACACATAATTATCCGATCTTGCAAGTCATTGCACGAGAATTGTTAGTTATTCCATCATCCACCATTGTTTCAGAGTTTGCATTTAGTACTAGTGGTTGAGTCATTACTCCTCATCATGGTCGACTTCACTATCGCACTGTGAAAGCTCTAATGTGTGCTCAAAGTTGGTTAAATAATGAAGATATTGATGGTAAATTATTTTCTGTTTA
>JANSVA010000009.1:10062969-10086019 GCA_025504915.1 Erythroxylum reticulatum
TATATAGCAAAGGGAATCATTTAATAATTATTATTTGATTATTAATTATGATATTATTCATTATTAAATATTATTATAATTGAATCTTTGCTCATGGGTGTGACATGTTAAGTCACACCTGTAAACAAGCTATTATATGGCAAAGGGAGGATCAAACTACTTAAAAATCTCATGTTTAACTTAATCCTATCGAGTTTCGACACAGACATGTGAAGTCTGATAGTTGCACGATCGTGATAGAGAGTTGATCATCTGTAATTGCACGATCATGACAGAGAGGAGGCCATTACTTACCCACCAATTTTAATGACAAACAATCTTTCAACAAATACGCTGTCTATTTCACGCAGACAATATTTTTAATAGATATGTCGGCTATCTAAAGACGAGTATTATAAATGAAGTTTATTCGGTTGTTACAAAAGAAATATGCAAATAATTAATGTAACTTTAATAAATATTTAGTATGTTTTGAATTTTCTGACAAATGCCTTCCTTTTATTTTAAATTTTGTTTCATAATAATTCCATTCAATTCCAATTATATTACCTTCATCTTGTTTTACTTGTTCAAAATGAGTTATAGAGAAACTATGTATCAAGTTAAAGATCATGACTAGATTTAGAAAAATAAAGATGTTATTCGGTATCTAACGATGAAAACTCCTCCATCACAAAGCCAGATCAAATACTTCTCTTTCTCTACTGTTTCGTATTTTTAAGTAGGAAGAAGCAACATTATATCAAAATTGCACAAAATATCTACTTTACTTAACATTACTTTCTACCTTATTTTCCAGATTTCTAACTCTTTACTTACTACATTCACTACCATATGCTTAGTCTATCATTTCTAATTTAATTTCTCCTCATTTTACCATCATTCTAACTCCATTTCAACTTAATCATCCATAAACAATTTATAGTTCATGATTGACCATGAACACTAATAACAGAACATACACATATACACACAATTATTATCAACTTTTTACACCTAGTACTCAACTCCTAGTCAAATTTTGAAACTCTTAAAGATAGAATTTGAATTTGATGTCTTCAAGATAAATGTAGTCATATGTCTCTAATTTAATCCAAATTAAAAATCATCTCATTTAGATATTTACAGAATAAGTTATGGTTAAATTACAAATGCATAATTAGTGGAAAATGTTACAGCTAACATATTCCAGCCACTCTCTTCCAATCTTCCAGATTTTTATAACTTCCTACATTCATCTACCACATCTTGTACATAGATAATCTTTTCTACTTCATTCCCTCTTCATTCTCACCTTAGTTTACAACTCAAAACTTTCACAAAACAATTCATAAAAGACTATTAATCATAACCCCAAAATAGGACATCAACTATGTCCATTCATTCATCAATTTACTGCACTCATCAAAACACCATTATAATGATCATTCTACCTTTAAAATATCTCTATAATAACTTATGGATCATTAATCATCATACATGTAAAAGCAAGACATTAATCTACCCACATTACTTACTCACGTTTTGACATATACCCATCATCAATTTATGAACATTTAACCTCTAACTATCATCAGATATGCTTCATTCAACAAATAGTTAATGCTTGTACTTACTTGTTTAGCTTCAATGTCTTCAAATCACACTTAACCCTAGCCTCTATCATGCATCCCACGATCATCAACTTTCAAGGTGAAATGGGTTGGGTCTTTTATCAACAACAAGAAGATAACTAGATAGTTAAGTGGCTAGTAATGGAAGAAAGCAAGGTTCTATTTTATTGCTTGGAGAAGAGGGTGTCGTGAGTGAAGAAAATGCAAAAGATGGAGATGAGAGAAGCATATGTTGTATTTAGCAAGTGAAAGACCCAAAACATCGTCTTTCACTTAATAAATTCGTGATTTAAACAAGTGGTGTGGCAAGTGACACTTGTCACTTGCCACGTGTCACTCTCTCAAGGTCTCTTATTGGTCTTTTATTAACTAGTCCATTTGTCTCCAATTTCAACTCTAATTGTCTCCCAATTTTCAATGACATACGTCATTAAATCCCAAAGTCATTTATCAAAATTTTCATTGCCATTTGACAGTTAATTCTATTACTATTTATCAATTGTTCTGCTACTTGACATTTTTCCTAGTCCAAAAATACCTTTAAATTTTAGAAAATTTCCAATTTTTCAACAAAAATTTTGAGTTAATAAATATACTCTCCAAATCAATTTTTAACACATATAATTCACAATTCCAAATATAATCACATTTATAGATCAATTATACCCGAGAATGTCAATAAATGCATGTATGATCATTTTAATGTGCAATAATCAAATTCACATGTGTGTATGCTAACATTATGCATGAGTATGAAATGTATTTTTATAATCTCTCATGGCTATTTTCTCAATTATAGAAATCTAAGGTTCTCACCCTTAGTATGGAAATGGGAGGTTATATTTCTCTCCCACCTTAATAAATTTCGTCCTCGAAATTCTTATGTGATTGATAAAAAAGGTAGGGGTATTGTTTCCTCATATTCTCCTCCATTTTCCATTTAGCTTCATCACTCGAATAATATCTTCCACTTGACTATAGTCAATGGAATCAATCAATCTTTCAATTACTTATTCAGATACCACACTATCTTAATTATTTCCTCAATATTTCAGATTACTCACAATTTAACTTCCGATCTCAATAACACATATATCAGATCATAATGATATTTCCTAAATATATCCATGTAATACTGTGTGAATCTGAAATATCTTTTATTGATAACACTAACTCATAAGTCAATGGTCCTATTCTCATAATAATTTCATGAGGACCAATACAATTTGAGCTTAGTTGATCCTTTTTCCTAACCTAGGTACACCTTGCCATGGCAATACTTTTAGAAACAATTCACCTTTTGCTTGATATTACACATCTCTTTAGTGTTAATACATTTAACTCTTATGTCTATCTCACTATATTCCAAATATTTGGTGTTGATCCACCTAACTCATTTATCTTTCTGGAATCACTTAATTTCTAATACAGATCAATTTCACTTATTAACAACATCTCCAATCAATTTTGGGCTTCACCCATTTTTAGGCTTTGTTTGTCACATTATAAAGGCGGACGACTCTTTCTGTCATATAATGCCTCATACAGTATTACAATGATATCACTGTGATAATGATTGTTATGTTTAAAGTCAATTAAAACTATACATTGACCTTAAATTCTAATGAACTCCAAAATATAAGCTTTAAGCATATCTCCAACAGCTAAGACTATTGGTAACTCATACATGTAGGCACTTGTTTCTACATCCTTAGCCATTAAATTCTATTTCTACATATTGCTATTAGGATGTGTAGCATATGTTGTTATTTGTGCTTTCTTTAATAATCTCTTTACTCAATCATCTTTATCGGGTACACATATGTCTTATTTTAATCACAAAGTATCATTTTCGAATTCAAACTCAAAATTTGGATTAATTTTCAATTCCTCAATAAGATTCAGAATTTCTGAATTTTCAATTTGGGCTTTGCTAATATTTTCATGTGAAACTGATCTTAATTCAGTAGCTAATAGTACTTTGATTTGCCCATAATTCAACTTGACATTCTATGCTCTTTATTACACTATATTTGATAACATCCATATTTAAATTTATACTACACTGCTATTGAATTTTCGGTTCAATGCATCAGATTACAACATTAGCTTTACTGGGAAATACTCACGCGTACAAACATAATCTTTCAGTAATTCTATCAATTGTCTTGGTCTTATCTTCAACCCATTCAAACTCAATAGTTACCTCAAACTTAAATGATCTGTATATTTTTGTATATATCCAAAATGTTTCACTGTACATATAACGTCTCCAAGCTTTCAAAACAGTTACTATTGCAGCAAGTTTTAAATCATGTATAAAATAATCAACTAATGAGACTTAATTGTCTCAATGCATATGAAATCACTTTATTATGCTACATTAGATTTCATCCTAATCTCTGGTGTGAAACATCATTGTATACTACAAAATCTCCAAATCCAAACGATATAATTAACAATTCCTCAAAATTCTTTTTACATTCTTCAGTCCATACGATTTACACGTTTTTTTCTCAAACATTTTTGTCAAAGGATAAGATCGGTAAAATCCCCTTAACAACTTCTGATAGTGTCCAATTTCTAGCTAATCCTAGAAAACCCCTGATCTCTTATATATTCCTTGGAGTTTCTCACTTCATCATTACCTCTACTTTCTTTGGGTCTCCTAATATGCCATGTTTAGATACCATAAGACGAAACATTTTATTTAATCAAGCTAAGATTCACTCTTATTGAACTTGGCATATAATTATTTCTACCTTTATGATATGTAAGATTTATCTCAAGTATTCAAAATATTCTTCTCAACTTTTCGAATACATTCAATACGTCTCCAATTTCTACTCTAATTATCTCCCAATTTTTATTGACATATGTCATTAAATCCCAAAGTCATTAATCAAAATTTTCATTGCCATTTAACGGTTAATTCTACTAACATTTATCAATTGTTTAGTCACTTGGCATTTTCCTAGTCCAAAAATACCCTTAAATTCTAGAAAATTTTCAAATTTTAACCAAAAATTTTGAGTCAATAAATATACTCTCCAAATCAATTTTTAACACATATAATTCGCAATTCCAAATACAATCACATTTGTAGATCAATTACCTAAAAAATGTCAATGAATGGAAGCCCAATCATTTTAATGTGCAATAATCATGCTAATATTATGCATGAGCATGAAATGTATTTTTCTAATTTCTCATTGCTATTTTCTCAATTACAGAAATATAAGGTTCTAACCCTTAGTATGGAAATGAGATGTTATAGTGGAAGCCCTTATGTGTGCTCAAAGTTGGTTAAATAATGAAGATATTGATGGTAAATTCTTCTCTTTTTAATATATTTATTTTATCTATCTTTATATTATCTTACCTAATATTGTGTTTTTTATTTTCCTATAGCCACAAGTATTAAAGCGAAGGGGACTAGTGAAATTAATCGAGCAATTGAAGATTATTTTGATCAAATATATGAAAAAGAAGGTATAGTTAATTTTCTTTTTATTTAATATTACATTACTAAATATTCTTTTCATTTTAATATTTCATTACTAAATAGAATGTTTGTATATACAGATGATTGGATCCAAACTGTTGACGATTTTACCAACAAGTACAATTAGTCAATTACATCCTTTCTGATCTATCCAGTATGATATTACCTTAATTTTGTAAATTGTATCATTTCTTGTAAAATGATTTACGTAATCAACAAAATTTTCTATAGTTAATGAATTTGGTTTTTATCAATTCTCTCTTATAATAATTAATAAATTATTTAAGTAAAATTAAAATTCGTAATTAAATGAATTGAAATTCTTAACTATAACTATTAACTTAATGACTTTTCATACAAATTTCTAATCAATTGAATTAAAATGCCTAATTAATTATACCAATAAATACTTCTCAAGATTGTAATTTTCAAAATGTATTTTGTCATTAATGATATGTAAATGTATGTAGCACCCTTCAATCTAAATCTGACTTAATAATTTTTAATACAATTTGTGTTAATAATTATCTCACTATACCTAAAATATTACATAATAAATTTCCTTAATAAACTACAAACAAGGGATCAACTCCTTTATACTTATATTCCTAATCATTGCTCCCTGTGCTACTTGGATAATGAGTCTACCAATCACCTCTTCTTTGAATGTTCTTTCTCAAAATTAGTGTGGTTACACTGCCTCAGCCACTTTCAGATAAACATTCTAAACCTGCTAAACCTCCAATCCATTCTACTTTGGTTTAACCAACCTCAAAGCCACAGAAACATTGACCTCAACATTTTTATCATTCTTCTTTCTCTTATTCCCTACAACTTATGGTTTGAGAGAAACCTTAGAACCTTAAAAAATGTAGCCATAGAAGTGGGGAACATTAATACTAAAGTGATATTCCAAGTAATGGAACAACTCAGCTCAAACACTAAGAGAAGGTAAATAAAGGTTTCTGGCTTGTTTTCTTGTTTCTTCTAAAATTTATTTTGCAGGCGTGCTAGTTGGTTTAGGAAAGAAAATATCTCACTCATCGGCAATCTATATTAATGTGAGCATATATGCAAGGCATGGATTATCATTATAGCTTCAGGAAAATGAAAGGAAACTCACCCTCTTCATCAACAAGAGAGGCATAAGATGCAGTAATGGCTGAACCTACAAAAGCATTGAAGAATGTGCATGGTGTCCCAAGCTACAAGTTCCACTCCTTTGGCAACTTATCAATGGGAGAGCCCATACTATCCAAATGAGAAGGATTAGTAGGAAGTCTTGATTAGTTTTCTGTTGATTGAGACTCTTATATGGAAATAGTTGTCTTATTGATAAGATGGTCCTTGATATGATCATCTGGGGAACTGTTTTAGGGTTCCTCATGCTTTCTTGTAAGTTTCTTTTAGGATGGGATAAGAGATTGCCATCTTTGGAAATCTCTGGATGTACATACTTATTTATTTATTTATAAATTTACTGAATTACTAAAAAAATATTACTTAAAACATTAAGAAGTTAATGATGTTACGTTTCCATTTAATGACTTATAGTTTTATTAAAACGAAATATTAAGTGGTTTAAATAAAAAGATATAAATATTTTGTAATTTAATATTTGATAAATTAATAACTTTATTATATCATAATTATTGTTATAATTTAAAGTTGTGACATTATATATATTAAAAAGAAAAAAGGTGAAGTCGTGAAGGAAGGAGCAGCTCACCAACTATCTACTTTAGTGGGCTACTTTCTGGATAAAAGGTATCATACTCTGCAATAAAGTCATGGGTTATATCCAATTGAAAAGATTTTTGGACCTGTTGAAATATTGGTAAATGAAAATAGAATTTTCTTGTAGCGCCCCCTTATCCTAGGATACATATCCAAATGTCCTGCGAACATTCTAGTACATAACCTATGATAATGGCATGCTACAATCAATTACAACATTCACTTAACATGACATTGTTTATCTTTATTCTCTTATGAAACATCATCAAGAAATTCACAATATTTTAAAATCCAAATATCCTTATTTCATTTCATAAAAACCGAATGTCTATAGTATATCTTTCAACATCCATACTTATACAACATCACAGCCTAATACAAAAAATGTGCTACATGAAAGAGGAAAATACACAAAATCTATTTAATCTGTCCATATCCAGCTGATTGACCTTTGAGCCATTTCTTCTTTTTTCCCAAAAGTACAAGTCTACGCTGCTTGTAGAGTCCCTCAGTAGCTAAAGTCGTCTCTTAATCCTAAAAAGTCAACGTTGTAATTTTGGTGAGTTTTGCGAACGCAATGAGGTAACTATCATCGATGGTTCACTCAATTTATACATCACATCAATACATATAACATATATTTCACAACTTTGCATAATTCATCACATATCAAATTCTCACTCAAGAGTAGACAATTTTGCATTTCAATCGATTTAATATGCTTAATAAAATGCTTATGAAATGCTTATGTGACTCTTTTTCGATTATTACGTTATTGTGATCGAGTATCTAGACTGTCTCATATCCATTGTGGATACTAGGCTCATTTATATTGTGTCTTATCCATTGGAGATATATGACTCATTTTACATAGTGAGCCTTTGGCTCTTAATCACATTTGGAGCTTTAAGCTTGGTTTCGGTGGCTACTTAAGTCACAACTCTCATTATCTGATTATGCATTAATGTATGGAATGCATCTCTCATAATCAATTATGTCATGAAACATTTAGTTCGTCACATTCACATACAAGTAGAACTTTAATATCTCATTTATATATCACAATCATCAGACCTTCATTATCCGGAATCAATACAATAAAAATACATTCATTCATAATTCAAACATAATATAAAACAAACAATTAATTGAGTAAGACCGTCTAGGTTACTCACAAATTGCTCCCGAAGCTAATGACTGGAAGTTCTGGTAATGTCTAGAGGTTGATGTTCCTGTTGCTCCTCTATATCAAATAACATGCACATATATCACAATTTGCACAAATATAAGTGTTTAATAATGCACATGTATGTAATGAAATATGTATAATGTGTATTCATGATAATTTCGGGTATTTTTCCATTATTCTCATCACATAATCAATCATATCTCAAAACTCACCCAAGTATAATTTATACTTAAGTTTATACCTCAATAAAACCATTAAAATCATAATCCATAGCTCATTGAATCACTTTCAAATTTTTCCAAAAACTAAATTTTAGGTCCACTGTTCTTGATCATTTAGACAATGAAAATGAAGCAATTTGGCAATATTTTCTTCTAAAAAATTGTTCTTCTATCTCTTAAGTTTCTAATGATACCAAAATTATTCAATTTGGTTCAGAAATCTTAAAGTTATACCCTAAACATTTTCTAGCTATTCTCATTTTGAAATAGTACACTATACTCAACTTCCATACAGAAATTTAAAGTCTTAGATACTGAAATAGAATTCAATTTTTTCACAAAATCTGTATCTCTATGTCTCTAGTTTACTCAAAATTAAAAATCATCCCATTTGGATGAGTACAGAATAAGATATAATCGAAATACCCAAGTATGTTCAGTAAAATCACACCAGTTCATACTGTTCCAACAGATTCCCTCACTTTCCAACAATAAATATTTTTCAAATCAATTTATAATGCTACCAATTTTCATGAAGAAGTATAATAATGTATTAGGAACCTATTTGTTTAATAATCAAGTCATTTGGAGGTCTAGAGAAGAAGTTATGGTCGAAAGAAGCAAGACTATTCAGTTTGTAAGATACTCTCGGGTACATAAACTATTAGAGAGCATAGTGTCATGATGTGACAATTAAAACCAATAAACACTTATGGGCGTGAGGAAGAAAAGTCATGGGTGTGAGTGACTCATGGGTTTGAGGAAAAATTACGAGTGTGAGGGACTTTCGGATGTGAGGAAGAAAAGTCATGGGTGTGAGGGACTTCACGCCTGTGCACACTCAACCAGACCCGTCTCACGTTTTTCACTATATCTTTCCCAAATGAATTTAGATGGCTAAGATATTTTGTGTAGATGTAGAATAGTGTGTTACGAGTCTAATGATTTAAGTCTAATGTCATTTGGAGGTCGGCCAAAAGAGATATAGTCAAAAGATTGAAGGATGTTGCGTCAGCCTCCAACCTCAGAAGTCGCGATCTTGCTTGGCTGTCAACTTGCGAAGTCACGATCGCGACCAATCGCACTCCCTCACTTCTAACCTCTATAAATTTTAATCCAAACATCAAAAAATTTCAAACTTTATATCATTAAAAAGATAAAAGAAATATCTACAACTTTCATGAAGACAATTTTGTCAAAATCTTCCTAGATTAATACCGTTTAATTATGGAAGTTTCAGACCACATTTTAACCTTTTTTTTTCTCTTTTCTTTCTTTTATTCTAAACCAACTTCTCTAACTTAAATTCTTACTTTTCTTTCAAACCAACTTCTTTAACTCCTCTCATCCCTATTTTCGAATCTCATTCAAATAACATCATTCACAAGCAAAATCCAAAATCCATGCTTAAACAAAGTCATCAAGAACAGAAGAAAAGTCATTCACGCATTTCACCATTCTCTACACTTTCGTCACTTTCATTTTCCTATATTTTCATTTTCCACATTCTCTTAAATTTCTTCCTCTAACTATCATTTAAACAATCTTTCTCTTCTCATAACATCATCTTACAACTATTTTTCAACTCTAAATTCATTCTTTTGATCATCTCTAAAAACATTCACATATTCACGTATATGCATACATTCACAATGAAGAGAAATAGAGCCTTCACTTCTGCTTTCTTAAAAATGTTTCTGCACCTAGTTATACATATTTTCTAAGATCTTTCAACTCCAAAACTTATTTCTACAACCTCTTAAAACATTTTTATCATCAAAACCGAAAAATCAACAAATCCACATTTTCATCTTTTATTCACAGTGAGCACGAGAAATGTCCATTTCCTTTTATTCATGACATGCTAATAAATCACCATTTTTGTTTCATAAAACCACAACTTTAAAGGATTTACACAATACTTACTTATTATTGCTCTAAAATTTGTAAAAACTTAAGAAGCCTTAAACTTTATGCAACTCATGTACACCATTGTAGGGGTTGGCAAGTTTTGGTTTTTCTTAAGGCAAAGGGAAGGAAACCAAAGTTGGGAGTAGCAAAAAGATAGATGAAAACAAGGTTTAACTTTAGTGGAGTTTTGATGAAAAACTTTGTGTTAAATAAAATCTTAAGGAAGAAGCTACGATAAAGAAAAAGACAAGAACAGTAATGTAACAATCTAGACTACCCGCTTGTAGATATTGTTCGGTTTGGGCCTCGGCCTTGTGCCCTCACGGTTTTGTTCCTCCCCGAAGCCTACTCCCGGCTTCCACAAGAAAAACGCGTCTACAAGGGAGAGGTTTCCACATCCTTATAAGGCATGCTTCGTTTTCTTCTCTAGCCGATATGGGATACTCCTAAGTATTCACCCCCCTTTAAGAGGCCTAGCATCCGCGTTGGCATATACTTAGGGTATCCTATATCTGCTGGAGAGGAGAACGAATCATGCCTTATAAGGATATGGAAATCTCTCCTTGTAGATGCGTTTTTTCTATGGAAATCGGGAGTAGGCTTCGGGGAGGAACAAAACTATAAGGGCACAAGGCCAAGGCCCAAAGTGGACAATATCTGAAGCGGGTGGTCTGAGTTGTTACATTTGGTATTAGAGCCAGTACCTGCGTGGTATGCCAGTGTGGACGCTGGGCCTCCTAAAAGGGGTGGATACTTAAGGGTATCCTATATTGGCTGGAGATGAGAATGAAACATGCCTTATAAGGATGTAGAAACCTCTCCCTTGTATACTCATATTTTTGTGGAAGCCGGGAGTAGGCTTCGGGGAGGAACAAAATCGTGAGGGCGCAAGCCCAAAGTGGACAATATCTGCAAGCGTATGGTCTGGGCTATTACATTTGGTATAAGAGCTAGTACTTGAGTGGTATGCCAACGCGGATGCTGGGCCTCCTAAGGGGGGTAGATATTTAAGGGTATCCTATATCAGCTGAAGAGGAGAACAAAGCATGCCTTATAAGGATGTGGAAACCTATCCCTTGTAGATGTGTTTTCCCCGTGGAAGCCATGAGTAGGCTTCAGGGAGGAACAAAACCATGAGGACGCGAGGCCCAAGAGGTCGAGGCCCAAAACAAACAATATCTGCAAGCACGTGATCTGGGTTGTTACAAGTAACTTGTCTTTCAAAGTTAAGAAAACTTAACTTTAAACTTGGACACTTTTCCACTTCTTAAGCTCTTAGCTAATTTCCTAATTAGCTAGTCCTTAATGAACTAGTTCCCTAACTTTCATCCTTTCATTACAATTATCTCCAATTTGACTCTAATTTTCACAATCATTATCTCAAAAATTCTGAAGTCGATTCCCAAAATTTTCTTTAATATCATTACACTCATTTCTATTTTCCATACATCAATTTACTTGCCAAGTGACATTTTTCCTAGTATAATAATGTCCAACATTTTTGGAAAATTATTCCTAAACTTCACCAAAATTCAAAATTAACAAATACACTCACCAATTAAAATTTTAATATAACAAATTCATAATTCTTATAACATCACATCGTAATTCAATTGTACTCGGAATTATCCATGAATGCATGTACAATTATTTTCATATGCCAAAAGTTCACTATTTATGTGTACATGTACATCATACTATGCATGAGCATGAAATGTGTTTTCTAATCTCTCAGTAATATTTCATATATACTATTTTAACCTCCCCTCAGGTAACAGGATGTTACATTTCTTCTTCAAAATCCCCAGCAAGGATGTGTTATTAACAGGACGTTACATTTCTTCTTCAAAGTAGTGGCAGCTAGCCCTTAGTATGTGATGAGCAAACCTCTCCTATTGCAAACTTGGATATTTGGATTAGCCATAGAAGAAATCAGATTAACAAACATTCCAGTGTGGATACGTGTGCATGGAGTGCCAGTGGAATACTAGACCACAAATGGTCTAAACTACATTACAAGCTTTATAGGAAAACCTCTATGTCTAGACTAAGCAACAATATAAATCAAATGCATCAATTGTTCTAGAATTTGTGTACCAGTAGGTGCAATGAGAGATTTACCAAATGAAATTCCTATAACAAAATTGAGTAGTATGTGAAGCTAGAAGAAGACTATAAAAAATCAAAGCAAAAGCAACAAAAGTATGGAAATGTAACACCCCATGTTAGGGGTTAGAAAATTTAGGAATTCAAGTTTATGTTAAGTACTATGTAATTTAATGCATGTTTGTCGGGATTGTTTACTGAAATTTTTCGTATGCGTTGGTTTGTTTGTACTGTCTTGTGTAGCATCCACATATCCTCCAGGGGGTATTATGAGGATGTTACAGGACATCCACTGGGAGAGTCTTTAAATAGGGGGTTCTTAGGAACTAATAGGTCAACTCAATATGATTGAAGACACTACTTCTATACCTCAGTAGAATGTTACATCAAATAACCAAGTCAATATTATAGCTAATGCTATTTAGGTAGATAATGGGGCATCATTATGACAAGCTTATATAGAAATAAATGGAGGAAGAAGTAAATAAATTTCCTTTTAATCTCATCTCTAATAAGGTTATTCAGAAGAAATTTAGAACTCTTAACAGAAGAAGATCTAATAGGAAGAGATCATCCTCTTCATCCACTTGATCTTGAAGATAATTGCTTAGAATGTGAGGGATATGAATTCCTCCACAAAGCAATTAATAGTTAGGAATTTGATTTATAATAATAACCTAAGTATTTTTGTCATTTTTGGGTCAAGGATCAAGAAAGAAAAATGTAACTTCCCTCAATCTTTTGCCCAATAAGTGGGGAATGCAAGATAATTATACATCTCACCAAAATGGAATAATCTTACTCTCTCTATAGGAAGAGGAAGTAGAGGTGATGAATGCCCAAATTTATTTCAACTGATCCATATGAAGGAAGGAGTAATGTATGGTTCACAACTTTACAATTTATGACTTCAACTACAATTTCCAAACGGTTACACTGTGGAATAAACTTAGGGAACTAGCTGTATCAATACAAGACCCCTAGATGGCCATTAGGGACTTCAATACTATGACAATCCTTGTGGATGGAGAACCTACAAACCTGATCAAAGCAAAGAGGGGCTTAAGGAAAGGGGACTTATTATCCCCCTACCTATTTGTAATTTGTGTGGAGATTTTGACAACTCTCCTTGCGAGCATTATACGGAGGCAGCCAAATTTCTAGTTCTATGGTAGATGTAAAGTAGCAAAAGTTGTACTTTAAAGGTAAATTTTCAGAAAGCCTATGACACAATGAATTGAGAGTTTATCTTGAATGACTTAAGAGCTTTTAGATTCCTTAAGATATATGTAGAGTGGATTGAGAAATGTATCACTAAAGTCTCATTCAATATTCTAGTAAATGGTGAACCCTCTATTATGGTAAAAAGCTACAAGGAACTTAGGCAAGGACACTCAATATCTCCTTACCTATTCATAATAGGCATGAAAAATCTCATTGAACTATTGGAGAGGGTAGTGGAAAGAACCAAATCCTTCAAATACCATGTCAAATGCAAGAAGGAGATGATCTTAAGCTTAAGTTTTGCGGATGAATTATTCCTATTTTCAAAGGCTGAAGCTAATCCAGTCTCAACTCTAATAACAACCCTCAAAATCTTCAACAAAATGTCAGGCATGCAAATAATTATAAGAAGAGTGAGCTTTATCATTCTACTAGTACATCCTCTAAAACTTCATAACTCTCCAACTTAACAGGTTTTAAAGCCCAACATTTACCCCCTGAATTACTTAGGCATCCGTATCTCTTGTAATAAACTAATGCTCTTAGGGTATAAATCTCTTTTGGACAAAATCAAAGACAAAATGCTTAGCTGGTCATCTAAATGTTTGTCACTAGCATGTAGGCTCAATTAATTTTTTCATCTAAATGTTTGTCACTAGCATGTAGTCTCAATTAATTTTTTTTAGTATTGAATTCCCTAAGCATTATTGGCTTCCCATTTGGTACTCCCAAACATAATTATCAAGTAAATTGAGAAAGCACTTAGAATATTTCTCTGAAATCGTGATTTGGAAGGGGAAAATAAAAAAAGAATTAAGTGAAAAGAGGTTTGTATTCCTAAAAACTACAGAGGATTAGTTTTTATACCTTTAAACATGATTAAAAGGACAATATTGGAGAAAAACTCATAGAGACTACTAAAAGAAGGGAAATTCACAGTTATTATATAAAATGGAAGTACATTTGGAAATTTCCCTGCCCAAAATATGCCTCGATAGTAATGCTTAACATCCTAAAGCATAAGGGGAAGATTAAGGAGGGTACCATATATCAAAACTAGAGTTCATTTTAGAGGGATAAGTGGACTCCATTTGAGGGAATTAAACAACCAAGTTGACTTACATCCCTCTAAAACCATAGACCAGCAAGAGGCCATACTATTCCAGATGCTATTCAACAAAGACACTCTAGAGAGGTTATTAACAGAATATGAAGTTATATAGTTTAATGAAGAATTAAGTTTTGAATCTTGGTAAAGAGGATACAGTGCTGTGGAGTGGCACTACATCTGGGGAATTCTCAAGATAAATCTATAAGGCATATTCTCCGGATTGAAGAACCAAAATTGTTTTAGGGAAACCATCAATTTGTACGTGAAGATGACACAGTATGGATAATAGTGAAGGAGAGACTCCCTATAGTAAATAGACTCACAAAATATCTTGTAATCCCTAATAGATACTATTACTACCTTTGCGAATTAAACATTGAAAGAGTAGATCCACCTATTTTTTAACTGCCCTTGTGCAAGCAGAGTATGGCGTGTGATCATTCAAAATGCAGAATGGGAAATCTATAGAGAACATGCATCAATCGCAACTATGGAACAAGAGAGTACTTCCGATTGCCTTTTCTTTCCTGGCATTGAATATTTAGGAAGATAAAAACAATCGGGCATTAAGAGATCAAGCGAATCAACCTAGAATCTGCATGGATAACCTATTCGATGATATTAGGGCTCATTTAGTGTTTTACGTATTGCGGAAACTCGAGTTGAATCAAACTAATGATAACAGATTTGCCATTGTGGGATAAGGTACAATTGCTTACAATTCGACATTACAATAGCAAAGATTATTGCGGGATGAGCTGCAATTGTTTACGATTCAACATTACAATAGCAAGCTTCCCCTGTCTACCAAACAACAAACAAATGGAGCATCTGTTGAATTACACATGGCTTTAAATTCCTTAATATCTAACAGAAAGTGTGTGCTTCTTCTTAAACGTTAACCTTGTTTTATTTTGGTGTGCTAAGGGGCCATTAATATAATTTTTTTATTTATCAAAAAATTGATAAAAATATTTTAAAGATAAAATATATATTTGCAATCATAAATGTATTAAGTAAAAAATAAAACTTAAATAATGTATAATCGTCTTTTCAACAGCTCTTATGTTCTTAAACATTTCACGTCTCTTTCTATCCAGTTTACACAGTCAGAGGTACACACTGAAGCGCGCACAGATAGACTCTCCTTGCTTTCCTTCCAAATGACTGGAACCGTTCTTGTGTTTCATGTGCCCATTCACCACCTCTGCACCGTCTCTCGTCGCATTTCCTCTTCCTTGTCGCTGCTTCTCTGAACTCAAACCAGGCGAGTCGTTTATGGACGTATCCGAGGCTTGGCCACGCCCCCACCTCCATCTCCTCAATTCACGCCCACCCACTTGCCTTCTTGGTTCCGAGAGGTTGTTCTCACCTTCACTTCGGTGTGCGTTGGTTGTATCTTAACTTGAATATGTATGTTTGAACGTGAACTTAAAATTGGTATTTGTATGTTTGAACATGCACTTAAATTGGTATTTGTACCTTCTCTCAATTTCCATAGCTTTTGGTGCTAGGTACATGTTTTAGCCTCCGCTCTGTGCACCCTGTAACTAGAATTTTCCCAGAAAGCGAAACTTATATTGTTTAAGACAGATGTTCCATGGAAGTGATGTTTTCTATGCGGGAAAGTAACAAGTTGCTTGTCACTTTGTCATGAGTTACTATATACTTGACAATAAGTTGGATGGTGAAGAATTTCAACTTAAATACAATATAGATGTTTATGGTTTACAAACTTTAACTATTTATCTGGCTTTTGAAACACCGCTGTTGAAACAGGTACGTATGCCATCGGTTGCCCCTTGGAAATGTTTCTAAGTTAGCTCTATGCTTAGGAAATCACAATTCTCACTCGAGCAGTGTAATGTCCACTAATAAAGGTGATCTCTTAGCTCCCTATCCACACCTTTCATTGTCTCTCCAACTTTCCCTATGCTTTTAAATTCCTCTCCTCCTTTCATTCATGTACTTCTTGTCTCCGTTTAAATCTTCAGCTGAGTTTTATCTCATGCAGTTCATGGATATTCTCCTAAGTTGGATATTTGTAGGTTTAGGATTTTGTTTCCTTCTGCTTTCTTTTTTCATATTTTAGGGATTTCAGAAATCAATGTGAAAATATGACTTTGACTCCTATTTACAACCTTTACCATCTTTGGCAATCGTCCTAACATTTTAGGCAAATTAAGAATTAAACTGATGCAATGATTATAGAATTAACTTGTTTTGGCTTGGAAGAAAATTCTTTTGAGGTTCATTCATAATAGGGACTTATTCAGTGCTAATGAATTCCAGTTCTCTCTAACTTTAGGTTTCTCTTAAGATGGCTATTCTCTGGCCCGCCATATCTCTTTCTTGTAACTACATTTTTGAAAGAATTAGAAGTATTTATGTTACCCTATACTTTCCTGGATGTGCTTAAATTCATTACATGTCTTTTGGCTTAATCCTTTCACGAAGTAGCCTTTTTTTTTTTTTTTTAAGAGTGGCTGATGGATCTATCACATTCTGTTTCTTAGGCTATTCAATTACTACTGGTAAGGGATCAAATGAGGTAGTTTGGACTGTAGATGCTGATTTGGCAGCTGGTCAGGTTCTCTACCTTTCTGGGGATATACATGTTTTGGGAAATTGGCAACCAGAGATGGCTATTTTAATGTCTTGTACTGAAGATGGAAACTTGTGGAAAGCTGAAGTTGAGGTAATTCTTGATCTGAGAAGCGTGGATGCAAACTGGCCTGCATTAGTACTTCAAAATAACAATTAATTGAGATTTATTATGAGAAATACTTCGCATTTGCTGGTCAATTAACAGCTCCTTCATTTTGTAAATTTTTTTTCCACTTGTTCTAACTGAAGAATGTTTCTGGATCTCATTTCATTTCATTTATGTACCATTTTGTGACTAGCCAAAGCATACCCTGTGAAGTCTTTTTATTTGTTTTTTCCAAATCTTTGACTACCTGTTATAATGTTCTATGTGTCAAATTGGGAACTAAGAATATTTTCAACATGTCAAATATTTTGGTCCAAGCCAAAGTTACGTTTAAGACTATGCATAGCCCCACGATTGTAGGATATTGAAGACTAATGTAGGTGAAGTTATATTAATATTTTCCTTGTGGAGGTTGTAAGTTTTCCTCAACATCATTTACTGTTTTCAATTCAGTCTTGATGACTGAAATGACCTTTTTTGGTCTCTTTTGTACTAAACAAGTGGATGGGTACAGCACTTTTCTTTGTTGATGATTTCTGTATCTGGTTGTTATCCTTGTGATTGGTGTTGTTCAGGCCAACCTTCACCAAGGGGTTTATATTGTATGGAAGTATAGTTATACTTGTCTTTAGTAAAAACTTATAGATGTCTGGATTCTCTCTTGGCATGAGGTATCATCTCCTTTTCTACGAAAAGGAGGAATATAAAGTACGAGGTTTGTTGTCCTTAAATTCTGCAAAGATTAATTGAGGAGGTTGTTCTTTTAGCAGCATTCTCAACTCTTATGAGCTTCATGGATACAACCATATCAACCCTTTACTTGATATTCACTGGAAAATGAAGCTAATTAGTAATCACCCTTTATTGATGACAGATACCTTCTGGTGTGAATTTCAAGTATAACTACTACATTAAAGATAAAACATGTCCTTCAGCTGACATCACCTGGAGAACTGGACCTGAATTTTCATTATCTGTTCCTTCAAGTACCAAGCAAGATAAAAAAATCTCAGTTAGGGATTCCTGGAAGAAATTCCAGAGTGAATCTCCGGTTCATGTGTGGGGATCATGGATAGAGGAGACATATCCAACAGTGAAGCCTCTTGTTTCTGCTCCTTCCAAAGGTAATATTTCATATTTTCTGCCATTTCATGATACTTTTCACTCTTAAGATGTTTCTAAAGACTCAAATACTTCCAGTGCTTTGACAGATGGATGTGAGATTTTGCAGCACCTTGAAATTGATTCAGAAGACCCAAAGTCATATCTTAGTGATCTCGAAGGTCAAGATAAATTGTACTATGGCAAGGACAATGGTGGTAATGATAAACTTGATGTCCCAAAATCATGGTCTTCTAAAATGGAGCAACCTGTGGAGGAACCTTGGTTTCTTATATCATCTATAGTTTTTCTTGTCTCTAAGGACAAGATGATACAGCATGTGGCCAAGAATAATGATAGTGCTGATGAGAGTGCAAAAGAAATGGAAATCTGTAATCAACAATTACATGCTACAGATAAATTGTTGCCTGCATATGAGAGTCATCCAATTCCAAAGCGTGATTCTGTTTCCACTACAATTCTGATTAATTCTTCAATATGTACTATGCAAAGAATTGCTGTTTTAGAGGATGGGAAATTGGTTGAATTATTACTGGAACCAGTAAAGAGTAATGTGCAATGTGATAGTGTGTATGTAGGAGTGGTCACAAAATTTGTCCCTCATATGGGTGGCGCATTTGTAAACATTGGGAGTTCAAGACCTAGTCTTATGGAGATAAAACAGAATAGGGAACCATTCATATTTCCTCCTTTTCGTCAAAGGACAAAGAAAGTGAAAATTAATGGATTACTACTTGGCACCTTGGAAGAACATATGCCTGCTAACAAAACTGAATACATGCAGGATGATGTGGAAGCCAGTGAAGATGTTGCTGAATCTATATCCAGGGATGATTTTCTACATTTTGCAGTCACTGACCATGAGGAACATGACGTTGATGATGATGTTGATATTTTGGAAGTAAAACAAAGTGATACTAGCATCACCGCTGAATATGGTGATGTGGAAGCTGATTATAGGACCTTTTTAGATGGAAAGCACAATCTGGGAAGCAAAATCGCAAATACTTGTTTTCCAGTTGAAACAGAAGCATCTAACAAGTATTTACTGCCTTGTCCTCAAGATGCTAGGGGTTCTGAATATGTGTCAACTGATGAAAACAAGTGGGACCAAGTTTGTAAGGGCACAAAAATAATTGTCCAAGTTGTCAAAGAGGGGTTAGGTACAAAAGGTCCTCAACTGACTGCTTATCCAAAGCTAAGAAGCAGATTCTGGGTTAGTTACGTTTGCAGATTTACAACTCTAATGAACCTTTCAGTCACTGAGTTGTGATTAGAGCTCTTGTTTTAGCTGTCTGAACCATTAGCTCTGTCTTGCAGATATTGATTACACGTTATGACAAGATTGGTGTCTCCAAAAAGATTTCTGGAATTGAGCGTACACGCCTCAAAGTAATAGCAAAATCCTTGCAGCCCCCTGGTTTTGGTCTAACTGTAAGGACTGTTGCTGCTGGTCATTCTTTAGAAGAATTGCAGAAGGACCTAGAAGGCTTGCTTTCAACTTGGAAAAGTATAATAGAACATGCAATGTCTGCAGCTCTTGCTGCAGATGAAGGTGTGGAGGGAGCCATCCCTGTTATATTGCATAGGGCAATGGGTCAAACAGTCTCAGTTGTACAAGATTACTTCAATGAGAATGTGAGTGAAATGTTGTGGTGATCTTCTGCTGAACCTCATATTTCTTTATTTGACAATCTAATGCATTTAAAAACTTGATGCATTAACTTTATCCGCTGATATTTGTTATTGTCTTTGTGCAGGTTAAGAAACTGATAGTTGACTCTCCAAGGACATATCATGAGGTATGCCATTGGCTTTCTTTGTGGAGGAATTTGTTTAGTGATTGGAAATATTAACACATAGGCACATCAATTCATGCATTTGTGTTTCTTAATTTGGCTTGCATTATTTAACTTCAAGCACATTACTTATCTGCTTGACCGAATGAAATTGAGTCAAACAGTGAGTCAACGGATTTAGAGTTGTGCATTATAATGTCTCTATGGTGATTTGGTAGCATATGGGCATGTGCATGTCTGCTTTTAGGAGTAAAACTTCAATGTGTATGATTAGAAGTTAATAATTTGTTTCTATATATTCTTTGATTATGCTGTTTCTTTTACTGCTACACCATAGAATTTATTTATGCAGATTGTTTAGGTGCTTTACCTTTTGTGCTCTCCTCTTCAGGTCACAAACTACCTTCAGGAACTTGCTCCTGATCTTTGTAATCGAGTTGAGTTATATGATAAAAGGGTCCCTCTTTTTAATGAATTCAATATCGAGGAAGAGATTGATAGTATCCTAAGTAAAAGGTGAGGATTTGTACTGTTTGTTACATTTCTGTATGATAAATATCTTTAGGCGTTTCACATCTTATTTATTGTTTATTTGTGGTAAAGACATCATGAAAGTCATCAAGAGGAGGCCTTTGAGCTTCTACCAAAGTGCTAAAATAATCGAAGGAGATCATACTCAAAGCTTTGCTTTTGGGTGGAATCGAACTTTACTTGCATTTTTAGATACTAGGCTGTGCTTCAGTGTTTCCTTGGGATACTTCGATACTTCCATACCAATCAGTTGTAGCTCAATAGATTTTTCCTGAATGGTGTGAAGAATTTCTGGGACAGTTTATCTTTCAGAAAAGTCTTAAGAGAGTAGATGTTTTCAAGTAATGCTTAGAAAATGGCAATCACTGTAGAAATTTGGATCAACGTTGCCCCAGGAATCTATAATTTTATTGTAATTCCTTTATGCTTTGAGGTATTGTTGGCATCAGCTGGTTGTTTACTGGTGGTAGTATTGTGTGCATGTTTTAATTGGAAATTTGATCATATTTCTTGTCTGTCAGGGTTCCACTTGCCAACGGGGGTTCTCTTGTGATTGAACAAACGGAGGCATTAGTCTCGATTGATGTAAATGGAGGCCATGTGATGTTTGGTCAGGGAACTTCACAAGAGAAAGCTATTCTTGATGTAAATCTAGCTGCTGCAAAACAAGTATGTCAGATGAATCTGATTAGCAAAAGGAGATTGTATTGAGAATAGTTGATTAATTTTCTAGTTTGCCATGATTCTGGCTGGATAACTGGATTTTGACTCCTGAATATTTCACTTTTGCTATGCAGTAATTCATTTGCACTTGCCATTCGGTAACTCAATAGCATTGCTTTCTATTTTTCTAAAAAAAAAGAACAATGTGTTGCTCATTCGTGCTATTTAAGAACTTCTACAGTTATTCATTACCATTGCAGCCAGAGTTTCTGTATAATTACTGCTTGTGCATTGACCAATGATCATTGATGTGAAGACTATTTGAAAAAAATAGACATTATATACAGTGTTTCATTAGTATCTAAAGAGGGACTTATGGATAGATTTTGAATTCAAATGACAATTTATTTATGGGAAATGTACATTTCAGATTGCAAGGGAGTTACGGTTGAGAGACATTGGTGGAATTATAGTTGTGGACTTCATAGATATGGCAGATGAATGTAAGCTAAAAGTTCTTGTTCTTTGAGCATTAATTTGTTTTGGTGAGTGGGCATACATACATCATCTTTCTGTAAGTCTGCACACAAATACTTTAGCACCCAGGCAAACAAAATTAGGAGAATTTGCTATAGACCTGCTTCAGGTGGACTAACAGAGTTCCCCTGGATCATGTACTTCCCCCTCTGCCAGAATCATTGTCTGAAAAGGTTTCCCTAGCAGAATGAAATGGGTTTTCTGGCATGGTAATAAATAGGCCAAAGATGTTATTCTCCTATTTTTTTGAAACTTGTAGTTTAGTTTGTATTTTACCATAACCATCTTACCTTGTCATTCTTTTTGCTGCTTTTTATGTTAGCAAATAAGAGATTGGTTTATGAAGAAATGAAGAGAGCTGTTGAGAGTGACCGGTCAACGGTAAAAGTCTCTGAGTTGTCAAAGCATGGGCTTATGGAAATAACAAGAAAGAGGGTATGTTGGTCTAACGTTGCATTTATTCTCGTCAATTTTAACTTAGCAAATTTCACCAAAAGACGATAGTACCAGGAACATGTGCAAAGCTGAACTGTAACCAGTATATCGGACTGAGTACTAGGGAAAAAATTGTGTAGGTAATTGTTGCTTGAACAATGTTAATGAAAGTGAATTTACAAGATCAGTAAAGCCAGACTTATTATACTAAGATTAAGTGATGTTGGACGAGTAGAAGATATCAAACTAGTGGCTAAGAGTCACAAAATTTATAAATTCTGGTTGCTAGAATTTGAGTTTTAGGTTTGTAATTTCAGCTTATGTTGCTGAAATTTCAAGTTTGTAATAGATGGAATTTTAAGATTTGATATGGGCAGAATTTAGGATTTTGGTTGTTGGAAATTCAAGTTAAAAGTGTGGGAATTTAGTGAGGTAAACAAGTAATGGATCATGAGGAACTAGTGATCACTGATAAAATCTAAGAATCACTCATGGAAGAAAGCATCTCACCTTCTAATTGAGAACTATGTTTGTGGAAAAAAAAATTCAGGAGCTTATTATCGAAGGGCTGGGTGAGTACACAAGCGCACGCACACCCCCGAGCGCGTGCACACGCGCGCACACCCACCCGCC
>JANSVA010000009.1:10086059-10107395 GCA_025504915.1 Erythroxylum reticulatum
CCACCCACACAGAGATATGTATATATATAACTTCTTAGAACTCTTATTCTAGTAGCAAAGGGTTCTTAACTAAAATATCTAAAACAAAATTGAATCCTGATAAGAGTTCTATATTCTTAAATAAGTACTAAACAAATAAGATTACTTATCCAACTTGTTACCATTCAAGCTATTGTTTTTACTTTCACCTCAACTCCTACTCTTCATTCCACTAAATTAAAGCTTGCAATTATTTCCCCCCTTTTTTTTATTTCTTTTATAAAATCTAAGCTCACTTATATCATTATCTCATACCGGAATGTTGTTGGACAGGTTCGTCCTAGTGTGACATTTATGATTAGTGAACCATGCAGCTGCTGCCATGCAACTGGGAGAGTTGAAGCTTTGGAAACCTCATTTTCAAAGATTGAACAAGAAATTTGTCGTTTGCTTGTAAGTAAAAAGTTTACCATTTTCTCTCTTATCTGTCATATTATTGTTAAATGAAATATAGAGAGGTAAGGCTGCGTACTATCAGACCTCTCCATACCCCGCTTTAGTGCGGGACTTCGGACTAAGTGTGATGATGATGATGTCATATTATTGTTAAAGACCTCATTGCTCTGTGGGGCGTGACTGCCTCAAATTTCTATTGGTGGGTCAGGTTCAAGACTCAGGAAAAATCCATTCACATGAATTATATGCGTACCTATAAATAGTCCACATCAAACATATCCCTTCACAAGAGCCACATCTCTTTGGTTACTGCAACCATTTATTTTTGCTGTAAAACAGGAATCTTCTGATCATTTTGTTATATCTGTATGTTCTAGGCAATGATGGACCACAAGGCAGACCCTGAAAATCCTAAGAGTTGGCCACGACTTATATTGAGGGTTGACCACCACATGTGCAGCTACTTAACTTCAGGGAAAAGAACTAGACTTGCAATATTGAGCAGCTCTCTTAAAGTTTGGATCCTATTAAAGGTATGACAAATGACCCACTGCAATCTATATTTTGTATATTGAAATTCTATGCATGCCTTGGGTTTGAGGGGTTCTACAATTTTGTAGAAACACTTGTAACAAAGTAATGGAACTGTCTGTCAGCATCCATATTTCCATCTCTGGAATCATGGAAAAGCATCTGTAATTACTGAGAAACTGAGCAACTATTCTCAATTATCCTGAAGTATCTTTTGTTTAGCTTTGATTAGTTTATGAATCACCCTGTTTTCTGATCCAAGAAGTCTTTCTTGATTTCCCTTGGATGTTCTTAGTTTTCAGGAGTAATCAGAATATATGGAATAGCTGATGACCTTTTAGCTCTCATAGTATTTCACATAGGATTCTGCTTATTCCCATCACTCTCGGATATAATAACACGTTGAGAATTTGCAAGTAGTGTAACTTGCAGATAAACAGATCTTTAAACACATTATCTTCATCACCATAATTAACGATTTCATATCATGTAAAGAATGAGATTGTTAGAATTACATCACATGTACACTATTACTCTTACCAAAACTATGAAGAAAAGATGCCTTAGTTAACTTAATAAAGCTAAAATTAGTTAATTCACTAAAAAAGAAAAGAACTGTTTTTTCCTCTACATGTTTGTGAGAGAAGAGTAGTGTATACTGTCACAACAGCTTGAAATGCAGAGTGGTTGGAGTAGTTAGGAGTGGACGGTTGACTACAATTCTTAGTGAACCTGTTACCAATTTTCACCTGATTAAACACGGTCCGTCCCTTGATCAACTGTCTGTTGTGTTGAAACAAGTTTTTGTCTAGAGATCAGTTTCACTTTGATTGTGAACTCACATTTATGTTGAGTTTGCAGAATCATCGACAGTGCAGAATGGAATTTCAGACACGCTTAACAAGACATATATATCATGTTATGTTATGTCACTGTTATGCGGATCTGGATGGAAAGAAACAGAAGAATTCAGGGTGGAATTAATCAATTACAAGGAACCCATTTAGTCAAATAGAATCTGGATGTTCAATTGTCTTCTTCCTTTATTTTTTAAAAAATAGAATCTGGATGCCAAAATATTACTTCCCTCAAGCATATATGATTGATTAACTTCGTGTATAAGGACTTTATCTTCGAGATTTGCTCTTATATATTTATCTTTCAATTATCAAAATGGGGAAATAGAGCAGCTCATATGCCCTCTCCAACATGTCCCAAGATTCCTACAATATTTTATAATCTTATGCATTTTTTCATATTGTTCACTATTGCAGCATAATATTTGAATATTTCTCTCTGATTTGCTAATTTTACAATAGAATGCGAGTATGGGATCTCTGCACGTTTAGCTCTGATTTTCTCTTATTTAACGGCAGTGCTGAGCGTCTATGGTGCTACTTGTTCTTTGTTTTAGCAATTTGCAAAATCTACAGAGGGTTGCTCTTGAACGTTTCAGGTTGCTAGAGGCTTCATTAGAGGTGCATTTGAGGTAAAACCATTTACAGATGGCAAAGCAAACAAAAACCAACACAAGGCGGTCATAGCTGTTTTACGGCAAGCAGAGACAGGAACATCCAATTCTGGGAGAAAAGTAACCATTGTACCTGTCAAAAGAAGAAAAGCTAGTGGCAAATGAAGTTCCCATCTGAATCTTGCTCCCTGTACAAACATTGAATGTTTCTTCCTTCATTTTTGGTCTTTACAAGTGAGGAGAAGCTGGAGGAAGAGAGGCCTATGGGCGGATTAGGCTGACAGTGATATTTGTAAAGGTTTAGGTTGCAAAGTGTAAACCAAGATGAGCTCCATTGTACTAATTAAATTAATATTGCTGATTTTTTTTTCATTAATCATAACCCTTGCATTTTGAGTCATTTTTTATATGCTAAGTTGACGCATTACAACTTGATCATTTTAATGCTTTACTAAGAAATCCTATTTATAGGGTTGCAGGTTATCTGAATATAGTATGAAGAGCAATTTTAGTTCATGCTTAGTCATTCTACGAAATCATAGTTACTTATATCATTGTACTTCCTAGCTCATTTTCCTCTTTTCTTTAAATTTTACCTAAAAATTAAAATTTAGAGGTAGTTAGTGTTAAACATATTAATTAATTGATTTATTGATTCATCGTATTTACATATTACTACTAATATTTATTTAATATATTACTAATTATTTAAAAATTGTTTTTTATTAATTAATGAAATAAAATAAACGATATCTCAAATTTTATTTATAATTTTAAACTTCATTAATGTAATAAAATTAATAAATATATTTTTTATTATTAAAATAAATTAGTAAGCAATATTGATTATTAATTTGTTGTCTTAACACATTGATGAGTCTTCTCCGTGTATTTTTATATTATTATCAACGCTTACGAACCATTGTAGTCAGGAGTCATTACCAGTGGCTGCAGAAGCAGAACCTATCGTAGTGGTCAAATTATTAATATAAATTAATATAATAGATTAGTTTAAAAATAATCTATTATATTGATGATATAATATAATGTCATGCACTAATTTTTATTTATGACTTTTCGTTCTCTTTCTTGGGTAGGAAAAGTATAATCTATTATACAATATTTTCGTTGAAGTGAAGATAAAAACTCTTTGGACATCTTTCTCATAGTAAAAAGGAACCATCATTGATTAAACTTATAATTTATTTATTAAATCAATAACCACACACCTTAATATAACTAAAAAAATTCCTTTCTTTTGTCACACACATAAATGCACTCAAGTTTATACCACAACTCAAAATTCGAGTTAGTTTACCTTTCTAATGATGAAGTTTAACCTAATTTACATGACATTAATAGAGATGACAATTGAGTTTAGGTCTGATTCGGTCTGAGGCCTTACAACTATTACAATAGACATCGTTGTTTTTTATTTTTATATAAAATAAAAATAAAAAATCAGGTTGAGCTTGTTGTGCCTAAATAAGTACTAAAAATACTTCGGCTATCCTACTCGCAAGTATACAAGGTAGTTGTAGTGATTTCCCAAGGTCGTCTTTCACATAAGTGAAATTGGTTCACTTAAATTAACCTTGAATAAAAATAAAAATGGATGCAATTCTAAATACTCTGTCCAGATTCGTTAAGTTAAAGCTATAAAGAAAATCACAAAATTAAACTGAAAAATATAATGATTCAACCAGAAGTAAAGAAAAATAGATTAATCGAAATGGAAAACTCTCGAAAATTAATTTCACTAATTTAATCTCCTATGTATGATTAAGTGACATGATTGGATAGTTGTTTTACCAAAATTAACAGTTAGATTCTAAATCAACTCGAATAATGAACTAATCTAACTTTAGTATTCAACAAGTTATTATCCAAATTAATTACGAAAATCCGACTACTAATTACTACTTAAATTAATATATTTCTAGTTCTTAACCTAAGTGTCCATAGTTTCTCGTTTTGCATTAAACTTCTCCTCTCGATCCTTCATTTAATACTAAAAATGATGCAAAGTTTGGCCATTCTATTACATCCATTCAACTTAGATGCCACAGAAATAAATAAGATAGGAAATTCGTAATTCAATTATGCATAGTCAACTAAAATAGCTACATTAATTTTCAAGAAAAAGAGATCAACCCATCATAGCATAAACGTTGTTCATCATCTCCATACACTTCAGTCCCATGTTAATGTCAATAGAAGTATTAAAGCAATAAAATAGTGAATACTAAATGAACTATGAAAAGATAACAAAATAATAGTCGGTTAAGCTAACAAAGTAACAAGTTTAGTAAATAAATGAGAAATAGAGCAACAAATGAATAGAATAAACAAACAAGGACCGGGTGAGTGTGAAGGTGGTGGTGTCTTGCCCCTTTCAAGCCTCCCACATTTGCTTTCGCCTTCTGCTTTAGCTTTTTCTCACCCAGATGCTAGCACTTCCATTCCCCCTCTCTACTATGTTTCTCTCTCTTCCCCTCAGTCGACTATTCTCTGCTTCCTTTCTCTCTTCTTCGACTTCTTTATCTCCATTTTCCTCAGGTGTGTGTTGAATGAAGAATGAAGAATGACGTAAATTTGCATGAAAGGAAAAGAAGAAAATAGAGAAAGGTGGTGACTAGCAGGCCATCATCGTGACAAGTTAGTCACAGTCGTGACCATGACTGCATGTGGTGACAATGAGTCACACCCGTAACTACCATACTCACCCTATGCAAATTCTTATATACTCCTTTAATCTGTCTGTTTTATTACGTGGTAACTGTAAGTTGAAGGTGCACGAAAACCTAAACTTTGACGAGGCTAGAAATAGAAAGGATATAAGGTTGACGGTGACATCTTTCATTCCAACTTTCCCCTCAACCTTCATGCAAAATTCACAAAATAATCCAATTAATATTCATGTAATAGTCACATCATTTCCGCTTAATTTATCTCACATTTGGATCAAAATACAAAGATCTGCAACTAAAATCAAGATACGAAGGCAATTAAAAGCAATAGAAACTAGACATAACAATTCCTCCACACTTAAAATATGCTTGTCCGAAAGCATAATAAAGAACACTAGACTATAAAAGAAAAAATGGAAACAACAATTTTCCCAAATAATAGTCAAAGATATCAATGATCGTTTCAATAAACACATCCTAAGAACTTGAAACTCATAATACTCAATGAACAAGCTATTCTTCGCATATTTAGCCAAAATCAACAAGCACTTCAATTCAAAGAACCATCATCAAGTGAGATAGACACTCAATTCACTCTCCATTCTCTCATGCATTCAAAGGTAGGATATGTATTCACTCATTGCTCATTTCATGTAAGACATCTATCATAAGCTTGCCTACCAATCCAATCTCCACCACTCATATAAAACACAAATATCAATTCAAAGGTCTTTATTTTGACCGTAATGGGCTTCGGCTAAGGGTGGTAAAAAGGAAAATTGTAATTTAAAACTATAACACAAATTGAGCATTTAGAATAATACGAAACAATGAACCATAAAACACTCAATTCTTTCCTCTCATTTACCAAAATTAACACTTCCCATTTTTACTTCTCTCCTCTTCTTTTCATTTTTGGTCATCTTATCTTCCTTCGTTTTCTTTTATATCTCTTTTTCTTCTTTTTTCTTTATTTTCTTGATTATTTTCTTTATTTATTTTTACTATATTTTTAATTTATTTATTTAGAACAAGATCAAGTTTGGGAGATAAAAATGTAGAGGAGAGATACAAATGATTACAACCTTGTCCATTCCTAACTCAAAAGCCAACTATATATTATGGTTCCCCCACACTTGTTCAAAACATTATTCCTTAAACCCAATTGTACACATTCAAATGTTCAACTTGCCTTATGGTAGGTACAATGAAAAGGATAAATAATTAAGGTCAAAATTCGTATTTTGGGTTTAAAGAAAGAAAAGTTTCATGTTAAGCTCAAAGGGGGTTCGCTAAAAGTAACATCATGGTGGCCTTTTTTAAGCAAAATGGGTAAATCCTAATTGCCTTCATCATTTCAATGTTTGCATAAGTTTATGTGATCTTAAGTAGTATCTGCAAGCAAGTTCTAAAGTTCCTTAAGGATGAAAGAACACTCTCAACAAATAATACTTGAATTTGGTGTTGAATAGTTTAAAAGGCTCAAATTCTTACAAAAGAAAAGTGTCATTTATCTATCACAATAAGCTAAGGTCCTTTTAATCGAAATCTAAGTCAATTAGTTTAAGCATGCAAATTTACTCATTCACTCATATTATGCATTTCTAATCTCGATCGAGTTTATTTCATAACCATATATCTCTAACTATTAAATGAGAAAACATACATAACAAACGTAATTGTTTTGAATAATAGCCCCCCAATTAAATATCACACTATTCCTAATATGATACAAAAAGGTAAAAGAGAGGTCTAAGACAAAATACAAAAATTAACACGAACAAGGACAAGCATTAAAACTAAATGACATTAAACTAAAAACCAGCAAAGAAAAGGATAAAAATATGATACAAATGTGGGGGTGATCACTACGTTGATCTGATGTGGAACGTGGTGTACTACGTCGAGGAATGAAGAACAACTACAAGGAAAAAAGATAAAAGAGACAAAAGAGTAGGCTTGTGCGCATAAAGAAAACAAAGTTAAGGTTCATTAAGAAAAATAATAACAAACAGATAATTAAAAAAACAAACAGAAATTAAATGGGTTACTTCTTTAACATCTTGTAGCTGGATGCCTCAATGGTCATGCTCAAGGCGGGTCACTCAAAGTGATTAATTCCACTGTTTTCTCCTTTCCATTCAACTCTGTCTCCACAAATTTTCCAAACACTTCCTCAGTTGCATTCACTAGTAATTGGCAGTATTCATTAATCTCTTTAACCAAGTCCAGCTTATTTTCTTCTTCTTCCTATAAGGCAAAATCAAAATAAGCAGTATTAACTTGACCAACAAAAGAATAGTCTTAAAAAATAGTAGAAGTAGGAATAGGTTCAACATTAAAGATTGAAAATTCTATTGTTTCTCCTAAGATGGTCATGTTTAATATCCCATTCTTCACATCGATCAAAGTGTTAGTGGTGGCAATAAAAGGCCTCCTTAGGAGTATAAAGTGCTCCTTTTCTTTCTCCTTCACTTTCCCTCTGTTTAGGACAAAAAAGTCTATAGGAACAATCAATCCTCCAACTTTTACTAACACGTCCTTCATTATTCCATTCGGATAATGGATTAACCTATCGGCTAATTGCAAACACATGTTCATAGGTCTTAACCATCCTAGATCCAGTTTCTCATAAATAGAGTGAGGCATAAGGTTTATGCTGGCTCCAAGTTCAAGCATACCCTTAACCTTATCACCATTACCCATTGATACTTTCACGATAAAATGTCTTGGGTCTTTTAGTTTGGGAGGTAAATGCTGCTACAGAATTACACTAACTACTTCTGAAACCAGTACCTTTTTGTTAGGCTTAAACTTTCATTTCTTGGAGCTTAGTTTCTTGAAGAACTTGAAATAAGCCGGAATGTTCCTAATCACATCTAACAAGGGTAGATTAACATTGACATTAGAAAGTATGCTGTATAGATAGGCTCATCTTGTTTCGATTCCTTAAGGCGGTTTGGATATGGAATTGGTGGTCGATAAGGATCCATTGCCTTATGCAGTTTTTGTCTTCATTGTTCTTGGTGTCATGCTTAAGTTGTTTATTGTTTTGAATATGACTTGAAGAGTTTCTCCCATTGCTTTTGTCATTATGCTCATCTTCTTCTTTAGTGAGGCTTTCCTTATTTTGATTATCATTATCAGATAGCTTAGAAAGAAACTCAATATGATTGTTAATCACTTTACCACTTTTTAGAACGGTAATTACTTGGGCTTGCTCAGGTTGACCGGACAAACTTCCCTTTTGATTGTTATGCATTTGAGCTATAAGTTGCCCTACTTAAATCTCAATCCTCTTATAGATGATTCTAAGGAGTCGAATCTCTTGCTGTTCATTTCTTAATTCTGATTTGCGACCTGAATGAATGTATTTAGGCTTTCTTCCAAAGAAGGCTTTCTTGATAGGCTGTCATTTAAGGATTGCCCTTGGAAAAAGTTTGGCCTTTGAAAATTATGATATTTTGGTTAGGGTTGCATCAGTGGATTGTTGGTCTTCCAAGAGAAATTGTGGCGGTTTCTCTAACTAGGGTTATAGATGCTCGAGGTTTGCTCCCTTAGATGAAAACTGTTAAGTGAATTAACTTATTCTTGCCCATATACAAAAGGTTTGTAAGAATAAGAACAAACATTAGCTCCATGACCAAAAGTTCTACAGATACCACATACCTCTTGATTTTGGAACATTTTAGGTAGCTTTGTACGTATCATCTTCACATGCCTCGTCAACTCAGCTAACTACATACAAAATCTTGATTCGAGCTCACTTTATGAAATCCAGCTCTTTTTCCCTTTACACTCTTTTGTGGAGAATTGGCCTTAAACATTTCGAAGATTTCATACGTTTCTTCAATTGTCCTCTCTCTTATAGCTCTTCTTGTTGCATTATTTATTGTGTACTGGCATTATTGTGTCAACCCATCATAAAAGAATCAGTTTAGCATATGCAGCGAGAAATGATGGTGTGGATATTGTATCATTAAGAGTTTAAATCGTTCCTACACCTTATGGAATGGCTCTCCCTTTATTTGGGTGAAGGTAGCTATCTTGGTGCGGAATTTAAAGGTCTTTTAATGGGAATAGAATTTTCCCATGAATTTGTTGTACACCTCCTCCTATATAGTCAATGAATCGGGTGGAAGAGTCATCAACCATTCCTTGTCCTGATCCTTTAATGTGTATGGGAAACATCTCATTTTGAGTTGACCTTCATCTAAGCCATCCAAAGTAAAGGTTTGGAAAGTGGTATAGAATTCCCAATTGAAATTGAAATGGTCTTCATTAGGAACCCCATAGAAAGATGTTAGCATATTGTAGTGGATGCTCTTTAGTTTATAGTTTCTCGCTGCTTTTTCCAAACAGATGCACGAAGTGGTAGTATCAATCATAGGTCTGGCATACTCCATCACTAACTATCTTTCACCTATCTTTTGGTTATTAAATTGATCTTCATGCTTGGGTTCCTCGAGATTGTCTTCAAAGTTCCCCTAAGGTCTTCGTATTCGGTGTATGTTATCAATAAAAGGAACTGGTTCACTATCTAGAGATCTCATTCCTAGTATAAACTAAACAAGTTCACTTTTAGAGACCTCATCCCTAGCACACACTAACTATGGAAAGTAATAAATCAATAATGAAAATTAATAAAACATGTTAACAAAATAATGCAGTAAAATGTATATGCAGAAATAAACACAAACATTTAAAATCACATTAGCAAACAAAAACAATCAAAATTAATTTAAGTCTAAATGCTAAACACCTCCCTGGCATCGACGTCAAAAAGTTGTTGTGCACAAATAAGTTTTAAAAATATCTAGGCTATCCTACTTGCAAGTATACGAAGTAGTTGTAGTGACTACCCAAGGTCGTCTCCCACGGAGATGGAATTAGTTCACTTAAATTAACTTTGAAAAAAAATAAAAACAGATGTAATCTTAAACACTATATCCAAATTCGTTGAGTTAAGGCTTTAACGAAAATCACAAAATTAAATTGAAAAGTATAATGATTCAACCGGAAGTAAAGAAGAGTAGATTAATCGAAATGGGAAACTTTTAAGAATTAATTTTACTAATTTAATCTCCTATGCATGATTAAGGGAAATGATTGGATAGTTGTCTTACTAAAATTAACAATTGAGTTCTACATCAACTCGAATAATGAACTAATCTAACTTTCGTATACAACAAGTTATTATCCTAATTAATTATGAAAACTTGACTACTAATTACTACTTAAGTTAATATATTTCTAATTCTTAACTTAAGCGTCCATAGTTTCTCATTATGTATTAAACTTCTCTTCTCTATTCTTCATTTAATATTAAAAATGATGTAAAGTTTGACCATTTTATTAAATCTATTCAGCTTAGAAACCACAAAAATGAATAAGACAAGAAATCTGTAACTCATTCATGCATAGTAAACTGAAATAGATACACTAATTCTCAAGAAAAAGAGATCAGCCTATCATACCATAAACACAGTTCATCATCTCCATACACTTAAGTCCCATGTTACTGTCAATAGAAGTATTAAAGTAATAAAACATTGAATACTAAAATGAACTATGAAAATATAACAAAGTAATAGTAGGTTAAGGTAACAAAGTAAGAAGTTCTATAAATAAATAAGAAACACAGCAATAAATGAGTAGGATAAGCAAACAAGGATCAGGTGAGTGTGAAGGCGGTGGTCTCTTGCTGCTCTCAAGCTACTCGCATTAGCTCTCACCTTCTGCTTTAGCTTCTTCTCACCCAAATTCTCACACTATCTTCCCCTCTCTACTATATTTCTCTGTTCTTCCCCTCAATCCACTGGTCTTTGCTTTCTTTCTCTCTTCTCTGACTTCTTTCTCTCCATTTTCCTCAGGTGTGTGTTGAGTGAAGAATGAAGAATGGAATGAAAGATGTCTCCGTCACCCTCCTATCCTTTCATTTGTAATCTCGTCTACGTTTAGATTTTGTGGCCCTTCAACCTACTACTACCACGTAATAAAAGAAATGGATTAAAGGAGTGCATAAGAATTTGCACGGGGTGAGTATGATAGTCACGGTTGTGACTCATTATCACCCCGTGTAGTCATGGTCACAGTGGTGACATGTTTAGTCACCATCGTGACTAAATTGTCACGGTAATGACAAGTTAAGTCACCTCTATTACTTAACATGTCACAGTGGTGACATGCTTAGTCACCATTGTGACAAAGCTTGTGACAAGTTTGTCAAGGTGGTGACACCTTTAGTCACCACCTTTCTTTGTTTTCTTCTTTTCATTTTATGCAAATTTACGCCAACTTCCCTTTAATCTTCATGCAAAATTCACAAAATAATCTAACTAACATTTATCCAATAGTCACACCATTTCCACTCAATTTATCTCATATTTGGATCAAAACATAAAGATTTGTAACCAAAATTAAGATATAAAGGCAATTAAAAGCAATAGAAACTAGATACAACAGAGCCTAGCTAAGTCGGGCTTAGACTCAGACTAGATTGAGTCTCGGGCTTGTCAGGTAGGGCTCGGGCATAGCTCGGCCCATTATCATCCTTAGGTATTAAAGCCTTAACTAAAACCTAATAAAAGCTTTTCTTCATCTTATTGTGGTAGTAATAATCCCTCTTTCTTGTAGTTTTCTACTACTCTATTTGTCACCCTTTTTTCTTTCAATTAGTCTTTAGTTTCTTCTAGTTAATCTCTCTTTTCTTTTTGTCTTCTTCCTAATGTAGTTATTAGTTATAATATACTATTGCTGACGCTGATCTCTTTTCATTGTTGTCGCCATTAGCCTTTATGGGTTTAGATCCTCTGTAATCAATACTCTACTCTAACCCTATTCCATACCAAAAATGATGTCATTTTTAGCATGTTTACATCCAAAACAACATTATTTCTGGCACGGAATAGAGTTGGAATAGTGTATTGGGTACAGAGGTTCTAACGCCCTTTTTAATGCCACTGACTTTCTGCTACCATTAAATTTTTGCTAGCGTTATTCAATTTTAAGTTGACAATCTTTTTTTACAGTAATTTTTCTGTCTCCTAATGTGTTAAATGATTTAAACTATCATATGTTAGACAAGACTCTAGAGAAATGAACATAGTTGCAAAAGGTATTATTATTTTAGTTCGGAGGTTAAATGCACAATATCACTGTTACTTGTGGTTGGAAGCATCCTTTTACTTTATTGTTTAATGAAATTAGACATTTTAATTTATTTATATTAAACTTCAAAATATTTAGCTCACTCATATTTCTTCTTTTACTGCAACAATAAATTCCTCTGCCATTTTTAATGTGATTAGAGTAACGATAAACATATTTATTCCTTTAGTATAATAATGATTGGTTTGTTTTATATCAATATTAATTTTACTGCAAGTGTATGACATAGTTCTAGCTAGTATTAGCAAATATGATTCGATCTCACGAAGACAGTGATTACTAGTAATTTCTTTCCTCATATAATCTATACTAAGGATTGATTTTGTATTTTAATAAAGAAAATTAAAACTTAAACAATTGAAATAAAGTAGGTAGCAATATTGAATATAGAGATGAAAGAAGTCACTTATAAAACAATCAATATAAAGAATTAGCATCTAGGTTATGATTCTCCCTAAAATCCTTAAATAATTAACCTTTTATTATGCAATTGTTTTCATTGATTATTGGAATGTAGAAATGCCTATCGTATGTTAATGGCTCCCTCGAGTCTACGAACAACTAATCCTAAATTTATCAATCGAATTACTCAGGTTAAAGTTTGTTGATTGCTTTACCAATTTGTGAATTCTGTTATTAGTTTTGATCCTAATCTAGAGGATTTATGTCGATCTATCCCTAGGTTTGCAATCAAATCCTTTGAACTATGAAAGATTTATTCATACATAGGATTTATCAATTTCTATATTATGAAATCAGATTATAAACTAATATTTTGGATCTATTAGACTATATATTAAACATATAATCGAATCACAATATATTAATAAAAAAATTGCATTAAATAAAAGAATCAAAACATATTATAAAACAAAACAAGGTTCATCTTACCTAGACAGTAAAGATATTTAGGTACATATGATAGAAACCAAAATCAAATATAAAAAGAAAGAAAACAAAGAAAACAAAGGGTTCATAATTCTAAATCTCCCTTTTTTCTCCTATCGAATGTTCTCACAAGGTAGACGTTTGATCTTGAATTGTGTTGGATCTTTCGATAATTTCTTCATGTTTTCCACTTCTCTAGATCAAAATCGTCCTTTGAATCACCTCTGAAAATCTCTAAATGGCTATGCTTGTCTGCGCTTCCATTTTACCTCTGATCACGTCTTTTATAATAACTTTTAGGGTTTTAAAACCTGCACGATTTGATACTTGACCGTGTATAACCCATAAAACCTAAAATTAACAATTTTGCATGGACTAAGAGAAGTACACGGGCTGATGCCATAGATGTGTATTCCTTCTTTGCTTAAAACCTTTGTTTTATGCCACATTTTCACCTAAATTCTTCTCCTTTAAGTTCGTGAAGAAAATTATAACCTATAAACACACTAGGAGCAAAATAAGTACCTTATATATAATAAAAGTATAAAATATTGAGCAAAAATACATCAAATATGGGGTCAAAATAGGGTTAATTATGCACCTATCAGACATCCCCACACTTAAGCTTTTGCATGTCCTCAAGCAAACCATAATCAAAATTATAAATCTTACAACATCAGTCCATCATTACTCTTAACTTGTCCATTTATACTATAAATCATAATTTCATATTGAATCAAATTAATATACAATTAGAATTAAATTATCATAAAATTAACTTCCTAAGTAATGCTAATGGTAATCACACCAATAAGTGCATTGAAATCAAAAGCATAAACCTTTACACCCTCACCAAGGTTTCACTCAATTCACTCAAAGGATTAGGGTGAAAAGTATTCAAACTCTCAATTAGTGCATAATAAAACTCTTACCATAAGCTTGCAATATTATCACATCTCCACCACTTATTATAAATTAGAAACAAAAATCAAAAGGTCTTTATAAGGGTTGTAATAGGGTTCAAGTACAATATAGTTAGGATTAAAAAAAGTGTTAAATTGAAGGAAATTTACTAAAAGAAATCTTGTTTACAAATATACAGGTCCTGTTATTACGACTCCATTGGTATTCTATACATATTCACAGTTTTTCTTATGCTCATTTTCAACTTCAAGCATTCATCATGTACAAGGAAATTTTGGAGGAAGCATAAATAACAACTTATGCTATGTATCCTGATACTACCAAGATGTATAATACATTGAACTAACATTTTTCGTGGCCAGGGATGAAGAAGCAAGTAGCTGAGTATGTTGCTAAATGGTCGACATGCCAGCAGGTTAAGGCTAAGCATCAGGCACCGGTTGGGAGGTTACTGTCACTATGGATTTCATCATGGGTTTGCCAAGAATGCCGAGGCAATATGATGCCATACGAGTCATCATTGATAGATTAACTAAATCAGCCCATTTCTTACCTGTGAAAGAGAACAATACACTGGATCTACTAGCCCAGAGATATGTCAATGAAATAGTGAGATTGTATATAGTCCCATTATCTATTGTGCTTGATCGGGATCCCATATTCACTTCTAGATTCTGGGGTAGTTTACAGGCACCTTTAGACACAAAGTTAAATTTTAGCACATCATTTCATCCTCAAACAGATGGACAGAGTGAGAGAACTATTAAGATTATTGAGGATATACTTAAAGCTTATGCATTTGAATTCTAAGGAGCATGTGATTAGTATTTAACTCTCATTGAAATTGCATACAATAATCACTATCACAATAGTATTGGTATGGCTCCTTATAAAGCCTTATATGACAGGAAATGTCGGTCACCATTGTATTGGGATGAAGCAGGATTAAAAATTGTTGAAGCCCTAGAGTTGATTCAGGACATCGTTGATAAAGTGAAATTGACCCATAGTAGGATCAAAGTGGTTCAAGATAGACAGAAGAGTTATGTAGATCAGCACCGTAGGGACATGAAAAACCAAGTGAGGAGATAAAGTGTTTATGAGAGTATCACCTTGGCGACAAGTGCTGAGATTTGGTAAAAAGGGTCAATTAAGCCCTAGATACATTGATCCATATGAGATCACTGAGAAAATAGGACCATTGGCCTATAAATTATCATTACCAACTGAGATGTCTTATATTCATAATGTGTTTCATGTTAGCATGCTTAGGAGATATCGGTCAAATCAGTCGCATATATTGCTAACACAAGAGGTTGAGATAATAAGTAACTTAACTTATATAGGGCAACCGATAAAAATAATGGGTTATTAGACTAAACAGTTAAGAAATCAAGAGATCCCATTGGTAAAGTTCTTTGGAGGAACCATTTGAGAGAAGAAGCCATATGGGAGACCGAGGAGAATATGAGGAGATAGTAGCCCCATCTGTTTAACGAATCAGGTAAGAATTTCTAGGAAGAAATTTCTTAAAGAGGGGAGAATTGTAATGGCCCATCTTTACACTTAGGAATTAAACTGCTATATGAAGTCATATGAGTCATATCATATATACATAAAATGCATTTCATTTGCATACATGATATTAACAAACACACATGAATTATGATTTAGAAACATTGCAAAGTTAGTATGTACACTCAATTGACTTATTCCGGGGTCTGAAAGATTTTAACATTACATCGTTAAGTTCACTTATGAGAAATTCGTATCTCTTGGAAACATGATGTATCCTACCTAACTTACGAGCTTCTTGTGTGTCATAAGGTTCAACTATTGTTTCATCTTCATGAACAATAGTCTTGGGTCCAGGCAGTTGATCTACATCTGTTTGAGCATCTTGAACTTTCATAAGTTCAATTTTGCTCCCACTGACTTCTTTTAGAAGAAACTCTTTCTCTAAAAAGATAGCATGTTTTGAAACAAACACCTTTTGCTCTGAAACATGGTAGAACTAATATCCTATAGTTTCCTTAGGATATCCTATAAATAAACACTTGTTAGATTTAGCTTCAAGCTTATATGACTAAATTCGCTTCACATAAGCAAGACAACACTAAACTTTCATATGAGAAAGATAAGGTCTATTATTAGTCCATATCTCATATGGAGTAACATCAAATGACTTAGATGGGAATCTGTTTAATACATAAATAGAAGTTTCAACTGCATAGCCCCAAAAGGATTTTGGTAAATTTGCTAAACCTATTATAGACCTCACCATATCTAACAAGGTTCAGTTTCTCCTCTCAGCCACACTATTTTGTTGTGGTATGTAAGGTGGGGTCCACTGGGACAATATTCCATTGACCCTGAGATAATCTAAAAACTTTTGGCTTAGGTATTCACCAACTTGATCCGATCGATGTGATTTAATACTTGGCTAAGTTGTTTCTCATCTTCATTTCTGAATTCTTTTGTTATTATTAATATTTAGAACCAGATTAGACATATCCGATATGTATATACCATTGCACAATGTACCAAAATCATATAACATTCCATTCAAATAAATTGAACAACCATTGTTACTAAAATTTAAATGGAATCTAGCTTTATTAAGACTAGAAACAGATGTTACATTTTTAGTCAAAGCAAGTACATAAAAACAATTGTCTAGTTCTAGTACAAGCCCACTAAGGAGCGTCAATACATATGTGCCTACAACTAAAGCAGCAACTTTTGCTCCATTGCCCACTCGTAAGTCTGACTCCCCTTGTTGAGTTGTCTACTATTCTTAAGGCCCTTTATGCCAGTACAAATGTGTGAGCCACAACTGGTATCTAATACCTACATAAGTTGTTACTAAAGACAATATGAATATCAATAACATAAATACCTAAAATAGATGGGGCATCAGATGCTTCTTTTGTTTTAAGGACTCCAGATAGGCCTTGCAGTTTCTCTTCGAGTGGCCATCATTTCCACAGTGGAAGCAAGTTCCCTTAGTGGGAGTCTTCTTTGCTTTCTTGACACCTCCTTTAGGCCCCACGAACTTCTTCTTCTTTTGGCTCTTTTTCTTTGAACCGAAAGAGTCCTTCAGCATCACATCCCTATCCTTGCGGATAAATGGCTCAACTGCCTTGGGCATGATGACCATCTGAACAATTGTGCTAGATAAATTGTTCATCCAATAGTTAAGCATAAATTGTGAGTAACTATCAGTTGAACTCGTCAGAATTAAGTCAATACTTAATTCATGATAAAAAAAACCCAAGGAGGCCAACCGCTCAATGTAGCCATTCATCTTCAGTGCTTGCTGCACCAGAGATGTCCCCTCAACCATTTTAGAGAGGAAGACCAACCACAAAGTCTCAAGCCTTTTATACCTTGCTTGCTCATCAAAGAGCTACCTAAGATGATAGACTATGGTATGAGCGTCCACAGCCTCGTGTTGCTTTTGCAACTTTGGTGACATAGTGGATAGCATAATATAACTAACCATCTCGTTATTATCGAGATGCTTCCTATATGCCCTCCAATCATCATCATAAGCATCAATAGCAGGGGGATCAGGAAGTGGTTCTTACAAGACATAACCAAGCTTCTCAGACTTGAGAACTATTCTCAAGTTCCTGAGTCAGTCAAGGAAGTTCGGTCCAATCAACTTGTTAGCTTCCATCAATGATCTTAGATTCACATTGGTACTTATGGTGTTGACTCGAGAAATAACAACCTATCATCAAATAGAGAAAAATTAGAATGTACTTAAATGACGTCTATAAAGAATTTAATAACATGCATTATGACTCCCATTATTTTCATAAATTCATAACCCTCAATATAAATCCGAGAGAATTCGTAGAGAAATTCTCCTAGTGGGTCTATATCTAATATCCCTAAGAATGACCATGGGTTTGCCCAACAATCTACCTTAGTTCAACCAGTAGGTATTAATCATACTAATTAGATCTCCAATGTAACTATCGAATCTAGTGCTATCAACTGTTAATGTGTGGCCGCTCATTAGGCTATCAACTCTTGACACATGTACATCTAATGTACACTACGAAACTTCACCTCTATCCACTTTGATATTGGGTTTGAACAACAAACCAATACTTCTAGTTAAAATCGACCCATTAATCTGAAAATCCTATTTCCATGGTTCAGACATATCCGTGTAGAGTAGGCTTGGGTTTGCCCAAAAATCTTAACTTTAAAAGGACGGGTATCGCATTAGTGAAAATCTTCAGTGGCTAGCAAGATTTTAATGAAAAATGAAAGATGTTTGATAAAACTAAATCATGTTATGTCCAAAAGTTCATAAAGGCAATTGAATTGGATAAGAAAATTTGATTAAAAACTTGAATGACTATATACTTATGCTTATAACAATTTATCAATTTTAAAACTACAAGTGCACAGTGTAACTGTAGCTAACACTAGAAAGTAGGGGTTGGTCCCATGAGAATTGTAAGTACTAGTATTCACCCTTTTCCTATTAATTATCCATTGAAACAGATTTTGTATTAATTAAAAATTAAACTAAACAAACTAAACTAAGATTGAAACAATAATGAACTTAGACAAAGGAAAATACTGTGAAAAGTTGATATCAAATAAATAGCACTTAGGTGATGAATCTCCCTAAGAATTCTTAACTATTAACCCTTTATTATGCGATTAAATTATTGATTATTGAATCTTGAAAATTCCTATCTTATGTTAATATCTTTCTCAATACTATTAACAAATAATCATTCAGTTGATTAGCTGAAATCTCTTTCTAGTTAAAACCCCTAAGATTGCATTATTGATTTGTGAATTTCACTATTTGATTTGAACCTTATCTAGAGGATTTACATTGAGCTATCTCTCAGTTTACATATAACTCATTCCAATTTTGGTAGATCTATTCACATAAAAGGATTTCTCAATCCCAATCATATGAAATCAAATTATGAAATAATATTCCAAATATATTAGAACAAGAATATAACAAATAATTGAATCTTAATAAATCAATCAATAAAATTGCATTGAATAAAAGATCAAGTGAATTATTATCACAACTTAGGGTTCATCACATCTAAAACTAAAAAAAATTAGACTCATAGAAAACAAAACCAAAGATAAAATTTCAAAAGAACAAATGGAAAACAAAAAATCATATTCTAAATCTCCTTTTTTCTTTAACAAATCTTTTTGCGATTTAGATTGGATGAAGCTCTTTATCGAATCTTGTGATTTATTCATCTTATTTTCCTTATCCTTTGATCATAACTATCTCTTTTTTTATGTTTCTTACGAATATAAAATACTTAAAAACTTGTCTCATCTTATTTTTTCTTCGATTGTGTATGTTGACCATGTATATCCTAGAAATGTTAGTTTTTACTATAAAAGGAGACTGTGTATCTTCAAAAATATATGAATTTATGATTTTACACGAGCACAAAGACTTACATGGTCATGTATATCAAGATACATTGGTGTGTAACTTCATATGACCTGAAACAATATTCTTCAAATCTCCACATGTTTACAGAGACATACACAGTCACTATATATGGTCTACAGGTCCTCACTTGGTTTAAATCTTGGTTCCATGATAAGATTTTATTTGAATTCTTCTCCTTTTAGTTCATGAAGGCAATCATGACCTATAAATACACTTGAAGCAAATTAAGTACCAAAAGCACTATAAAACTCTTATTCAATGCTTCTAATTTAACAAATGTGGTCTCAATATGAATAATAAAAACAAGTTCTAGAATTATTTAACTATGCATGATAACACACATAAAAGAATAAAAGAGCTTAAAGTAATGATGTATTTTCTCTTAGGCACAAAAGCACACAAAACGAATCTTATGTGTGTAAATAATATGCAATTTTCTTTCAAATTAACTATCTCAATGACTACTAAAAATATATCATATAAAAGTAAGTTTATTCTAACTTTCATCTTTTTGCATACTAATTAAAGTCAATAATCAATAATGATCCGAAGTATTTAGGATAGATTTTAACTAATTTGGGATATCAATTAATAAGGTTTAATAAAAATGATTATAATAAACTCAAGAAATCCTTTCTCCACACTTAAAACTGTACATTGTCCCCAATGTACATAATGTAAGCACATAAAATAAAATAAGAACAAATATTGAGAAGGGTTTGAACTGGTACTGCCTTGAATAAGAATATAAGCAAAGTTATGAATTTGATGAAGGATCCATCTGATATTAGATACATCAATCCTTGCAAAAATATAAACAATAAGTTATAAAAAGATTTTAAAAAACATGGAAACAACATATGATAAAATAATATGAAATAAAGTCATATGCTAACCCAAAAAGTGGGAACAAAATGAAATAAAAAGGAAACCCATCCTAATTCGTGGGTCACCTCCTAAGTACACTTGTTTAACGCCATTAACTTTAGGAAACCTTCATATTTACCATTAATCTGGTTCTATAATTAGTGGCTTGCTTCAACCTATTTCTCCATATATTAGTTTCATTACATATGAAAAAGCCATATATTGTAAGATAATAATAAGGATATAATATATAAAATTAATAAATCTAATTGACTTTCTTAATGCCTTTTTTAATAACAAACTGTTAATAAAATAAGGAATAAAAAAACCCTTGAATCTTTAGTTGAGTCAAACATTTTGTCTTGTGGGAATTGGGAACCGTCCATGCTCAAGGTGACTACCAATGATTCATCAATAGTTTCCTCATTTGGCTCCTCCCTTTGTTCTTTCTCAATCATCTTTGTCCATTCTTCAACTTTCTCCTCCTGGAAAAAGACTTCCTTCTCCTCTACTTCTTCAATCATCTTTTGACACTCTTCTACTTCATCTTTCTTGGACAAGGTTTTCATCCTCTTCTTTTTCCTCAATCATCTTTGTCATTTGTTCCTTTTACTCTTCTAAAACAACAACTCCCTCCTTATCTTCTTGAAATGTAACTTCATTTATTAAGTTGACCTTTGTCTCTTCTTTAATATGAGGCATTAATAAGTTAAAATAACAAGTTGTATTCAACTCAATGTATTCAAGTGAAGAAAATCTCTCTTTGAATTTACATTGACTCGCTTTTATTTTGACAAGTTATTCCATTATTATATCTGTAAGTCATTTTTCTTACTATTATTGTTGTAAATATTTAGTTAAAGCATAATCATTCTATTCATCAACGTAAGGGTTGC